>JBBBDQ010000587.1:1960000-2147500 GCA_037127315.1 Ascarosepion bandense
CGAGACGTACTTGATGGGCTTGAACAGGTGTATGGCGGAGCGGGATTTCGGAGAGATAAGGAGAGGAAAAATACAAAAGATCCTGAAGGGACACGACACACGAAGTAGAATGTTATTTTACTAAAATACAAATTTGCATGTATATTGATTGTTCCTGTACACATTTTTAAGATTCAATTTATTACACCAAGTGCTTCTTCCATGGAGTCGAAATGTCCTTATTTCTACCGTGTTCCGAATGTAAAAAGGAAGTTCCACTGAGAAACTTTTTTCCGCCCAGCTATCTGTAACATTTCGACCCACTGTCTCTTCTTTTTAACTTTTTCCTTATTTTTTTTTTCCTCATCTTTGTTCTTTCCAACATGGCTTGTCAAGTTTAAATTTTGTTTTTCCTGCCGGCCAGGAGAAAAGAATGGCTCCTATCCGTCCGACACTTCGAAAATTCTTCGTTTGCTCAAAACTCGATTCCCGTCAAAATAAGTTTTCAACACTTGCACCATTTTAAAATATTCGAGAATTTTTTTTTTTTTCATTTTTGTAACTTTCATTTTTCCACACTCGACTCCCTAGGGGATGTTTCCCTGAATCTTAAGCAGGGATTAATTGTTATCTTTCTTTCTTGTCCTTTTCATTCTCTCTTCCTATCCCTCTTTTTTATCCGAAACAAACTGAAGTACTTTCTGAATTGAAACCCATGTACAAGTGTTGTCCGAGTAACGCAGTTGTATTTACTTTTGAATGTTTTTTTTTCCATCCCAAGCAAGATGCAGGACGCTAAGAGAAAACTTTAGTGAGAAATCAGGAAAAACGACAATAAAGGAACAGGATTCAGGGATCCAGAGGATGACCATTGACGTTGCATTTCATGATTTTAGGTGGCGGCTAAACCAGAAATCGTGCGTTTCACAGGCGAGAAGTGCGAGAAAAGAAACTAATAGACTAGAACAAACGGTTGCAACTAGCTAGATGGACAGAAAAATGGTGAGACTTAGTTGTCAATCTTGTAGCATGCTTAAATTAATCCAGCTGAGTCACTAAGGGGGAAAGTTTATCAGAACAATTGCTACGAAAATATTTATAAAAATGTAGAAAATATTCTCTCGCAAATTGCTCGAATTTCGGGCCAGAAAAAGAAAAATGCTGACAATTCAACTCGCCGGTCAAATCTCGCCAACTGCTATCCACCTAAACCAGTAAAACCTCCCCTTCGCTTCGAGAACGACTGCTTTTATCGGCCGATCAATTTTTTCCATTGGCCGACAACACAGAAAGGACGCCAAAGATTTGCATATACTCCCATAGCGACTCCTGTGGTGGACTTGTTTTGGGTCTGTAATTTTCTTTTTCGCCGCATTTTACGTCGTAGTATTAACGCGACGCGCTGTCGCTTGGTTTGACGAGGTAAGTCGCCGTTTTCTTCGCTATAAAAAAAGGAAGCGGGAAGCCACGGACCCGCTAACAACTTACACACGAACACGGACAGGGTTTCCGCGTACGCCGATGACGTAACGACCTTTGTGTCCTCCCGCAGGGACATAAGGGCGGTACAGAAGGCGCTTGAACGGTACGAACAGGTAACAGGGGCCAGAATTAACCGCGACAAGTCGTCCGGCTTGCGGTTAGGTGCCTGGAAGGGTGTTTCCCTCCCGGGGCCCTTCGACTGGACGGACGGGCCGGTCAAGCTCCTCGGAGTTTGGTTCGGTCCGGACTTACAGTTAGAGAAAAACTGGTCAGAAGTACAGGCAAAGGTCGGCGCGTCGGTCGAGATATGGCGTCGACGGAGTCTCTCCGTGAAGGGCCTGGCGGAGGTGTGTAACACATACCTCTTTCCCAGGATCCTTTACCGGCTGTCTGTACTTCCCCTTTGTGACGATCATGAGAAGGCGCTCGAGCGTTTGCTATTCTCCTTTCTGTGGAGAGGACGCAAACACATGGTCGACAAAGGAGTCTGTTGCCTCCGTCCGTGTCATGGGGGTCTGGGAATGCCGCACTTGAGGAGCCACGTGCTCGCTTCGAGGTTGGCATTTCTCAGGCGCGCGTTGTCGGAAGATCGGTTGCTTGCGGGGGTAGTGAGGGACATGTTCCCTAGCCTCACTATCACTCCCCCGCTCCTAAGGACTAGCAATAGGCCTTGGGGGCGGCCGAAATTCCTGCTCGAATGTCTGACGGCCCTTCGGGCCATTCCATGGTCCAGTGACCTTTCACGGCCTAGGAGAATCTTCTATCGGGGATTAGTGGAGGGCGCCGTGAAGGATAAACTGTGGAGTAAGCTCGGCATGTCGAGAGAGGAGTATCGCTCTCATTGGTCTTGGGCGCCAGGTGCGGATTGGCTCAGCAACTCTGAGTTCTCTCTGACCTGGCGATTGGCTCGGAATGGTTTGTCTCTCAATGACAAGCGTTTCGCAATGGGCCTGGCGGATTTGCCAGATTGTGAACGTTGCGACCTTGGAATCAAGGAGACGTCTGCGCACACCTTCTTCCATTGTTCGCGCGTTCGCCCGTTGTGGGAGCGTGTCGGCGAGTTGACTGCTCGTATCGCGCCGCGGGAGCTTGTGCTCATTGATCGCGCATACGCTGTGGACAATGTGTCGCCCCCGTACTCTGGAGTGAAGCGGATGGTGTTTCTGTCGCTACTGGCCACGGCTAGAATGGTGATTTGGATGACGCGTCTGGAGGAAGTCTTGCGGGGCGGTCGTCTTTCGGATCAGGATCTAATCCGATATTTTGAGCACCAGCTCAAAATGAAGATTAGAACTGAACGGAAACGGCTGCACCCGACAGAGTTCAGCGAAAGGTGGATATATGCAGCGAACCTGGTTCGCGTGACCGGGGCTAGCCTTGATTTTCTCTTTTAGATCTGCTAGTCGCATCGGGGTGGATTCCTTTGGAACCCCTCCCGCGGTTAAGGTAAGAGTTCTTTTTTGTACCTAGTTAATGTGAGTAAATGTGTTTGTCCCGGCCTGTTCCCGGCTCCTCTGCTTTTGTTATGATCCAGTTCGAGATTCCCATTGTCCATTGTTATTTTGTCCCGTTTTCATTCTCGGCTGGGTCAGCCTTATATATTCTCCAGTCCAATTTATTTTGTACCCTGCTTCTCCATTCCCTTTTAGAAAGAGAGCCTCTTGATTCTGTCTTTTAAGGCAGAATACAGCGGCCTCTTTATTTATGTGGGTGTGTTTGGGTCTTACTAACACTATGTATTGTATTCATTTGAAATTGTTTTTGTTTTGGGGATTTTTGTTTCTTCATACCCCCTTCCCATCATGTCATTTCATGTATAAAGTTTTAAATTTATTTTTGTAAAATATTGTAAATATTGTAAAAATCACAAATTTTTATGTACATTTGGGGCGTTTTGTAGGTCCTCGGTATGTTTTTGCGGTATTGTGGTGCATGATAAGTATGAGTGTTGATGGACAAATTTTTATGGTGAGAGAGAAAAATTGTAACGTATGCATGGGTCGTGAATCTGATTAGCTAGGTATAGGATAGAGTAACTGAAGACCAACCCAAGTTTTGTTCCCCCTCCCCATTTTTCGGCCTTGTGCCATAATTTTGTATTTATACAAGATAAATAAATACACACGAACACGGATGTTCCCAAGGGTCTATTCTAAGTCCTACGATGTTTTTGATCTTCAGTAAGGATCTTCCCCTGATGCCATCAGTTTCCAAGTTGTCATCTATGCAAATGACACTACCATTTACTCCCATCTCAATAGGAAATCTGCCAAGGCTGACAAAGTAAGCTTGTCTGCTGCTCTTGAAAAAGACTTCCAATCAGTGGTTAGCTGTAGTAGGAAATGTTTTCTAAATTTGAATGCCGCCAAAACAAAACTGATCTCCTTTAACCACTATAGACAAACTTCCCTGCCCTCCATCAGCATGGCTGATGTGAGTCTCCTGGAGAGCAACATACTGCTCCTCCTTCGCCTCATTTTTCAACCGATCTACATCGAATCAATACATGCATTAACTGCTAGGAAATTGGAGTTACTGTGTCATACCAGAGAGTTTTCTTCGTCAATTTTTCTTTAGGAAGACAAACCAATTCCAGAATTCCGAAAAAATGCAAAAACGATTAACCAAACCGAAGAATTGAAATTCACGCACTTTTTCGCCAACACTCGTGGTGGACCAAGCTGGCATGAGTCGTCCCGCGCGGAAGACGAACCGAGTCGATTGAGGGCTTAGTCTCAATCGATCGCAGTTTGATGGTTGCTCTACTAAGTAAGACACCCTGAGCCTGAAGTCAAGTGGTCTACGAGCGATCCCTCGTCTCACGCTCCACGGGGGGTTCGAAATTCGACGGCGACGGCAAAATCCCGCCTGTCGCGGATGTCAAATCGATCTTGCACATTTATCAGTCTAGCATTCGTCTGTGCATTGAATACTGTTACCATATCTCGTTAGATGCTCCTGCTATTCATCTCGAGTTTCTTGACAAAATCCAAAGAAGAATTTGCAATTTAATCGATCCTGACTACGTATCTCGACTTCAGCCAATTTCTCACCGACGTGACGTGGTCTCCCTCTGTCTTTTCTACAAATATTTTCATGGCAACTGATTTGATGAGCTTTTGGCCCTGGTGCCCCAACCAGACAACTTTAATCGTCCTACTAGATTGGCAACCAATCCCCACCCTTATACCGTTGAAATAGTTAAATGTAACATACAGTTCTACTCAAACAGTTTCTTTTCTCGCACTTCCCGCCTGTGAAACTCCCTTCCGTTTATTTGCTTCCCTGATAGCTACAATTGCAACGTCAATTGCCATTTTCTGTTTCCTTGAATCCCCGTTCATCTTTAATCTTTTCTTCAATACCCAGTCTTTTCATTGTCACTGTAACTCCATGCACACTAGTGGTGGTTCCACTTTGCTTGGGGTAAAATGATTTTTAAAAAGTCGCACAGTGGATAAAAGCGTTAGTTAGATCTAATTACTTGGCCAGAAGTTTGGACTGGCGCTACACAATCACAGACAAATAACTACCAAATGGCATAAACCGTATAATGTCACAGGGAGTAATCTCATTTTCCAAGTCGATTGGGAAAAGCGAGAAAAGGCGGAGTACAAGTATCCGCAGGTTTCTGTTGCAGCGGGGCTTACACTCCTGCAGCACTCTCAATGATGGAATGGCTTGAAATGGTCTTTTTAAGTAAAGAATAGTAGCATTCGAGGAATGATATGCAAGTGTCATTCGAGTAATATTCGAACTGATTATTATGTATGTATGTATGTATGTATGTATGTATGTATCTATCTATCTATCTATCTATCTATCTATCTATCTATCTATCTATTGTAGAGTGGCTGAAACCTCTGCAACATTCTTAATTATGAAATGGCCCATGGACTGAAATAGTATTCGGACTGATTATGTATGTATGTATGTATGTATGTATGTATGTATCTATCTATCTATCTATTGTAGAGTGGCTGAAACCTCTGCAACATTCTTAATTATGAAGTAGCCCATGGACTGAAATAGTCTAAGTAAATAATAGTAATATTCGGACTGATTATGTATGTATGTATGTATGTATGTATGTATGTATGTATCTATCTATTGTAGAGTGGCTGAAACCTCTGCAACATTCTTAATTATGAAATGGCCCATGGACTGAAATAGTCTAAGTAAATAATAGTAGCATTCGAGGTGTAATATTCGAGTGTTAATCAAGTAATATTCGGACTGATTATTTTGGCAACTATTGCTATGTAAACCCCTCCTTTCTAGGTAGTAAGTTCTGTCTTGTCTGTCATTGTAGCTATTGTACATCCGTATGTGTATATCCGTTTAGCACTAGATATTTGGCTGAATAATACCACAGCGCACTTTTCTGTATACAATATCCACTTAGGCGATACAACAGTTTCTGACTCCAAAAGATAAAAGATAAATAGGCTAATACAGTTTGGAACGTAGAATCAGTGAGACATGTTCGAATTCAAGTCGAGGTTGTTATTTTCACTGTCGAACAACTGCTCTTTGGAAAGATATAAATCCATAAAGGGCATGGATATCTTAACTGATGACAAGACAGATAGTGGAGCTTGCGTGGGTAATGATAGAACGGGGATTGGGAGCCTCAACAAAATGAGAAAAACTGCTATGAGCCACATGAGAAGAGGAGGACCATGCGGAGTTGTTAACTTTTTTAAACGCTGGTTTAATTTCAAATTTACAGAAAAAGAAAGCAAGAAAAAATCAATTTCTAGAATGTGTCATAATTCTTATCAATTTCACACCGTCCTGGGTATAACGATAAACTACATTTGGCAGCAAGGTCTCTAATCGGCAAGTTTTGGGGAGCGTGCAACAACCTCTTAACCCGAGAACACTAACCAAGGGTATATAGTATCCAGCGCAATTTTAATTACAATTTAATTAAATTTTCAGTACCTTATTTTCTTACCTAAATAATATGTTTTTCAGTTCCTATTAATGTTAATTCAAAGTGCAAAGTTTGATGTGCCTGCATGTAAAATATTTCAAGTAAAAATTTATATATAATACTTTTTTGATATTTTCAAAATCAGGTATGATATACCCATGGTTAGTAATGGTGTAACTTTAATTGATGGTTATTGTTCCAGGGTTATATTCTGTTATTCCCAGGCTCACCCTGACCCGAGGTGCTAGCAGCAGTTATGGTCCTATCTATGGGTAAATAGGGAACCCTAAACAAAAATAAACAGTACACTTTTGAAATAAAATGACCAGCAATATATTTATTGCAAAATGACAATCAATGCAACACTAAAAAATATAAATACACATTTAGTAAAATTGCCAACAATTATTTTATGATCTATAAAGTAGTAGCAGTATAGACTGGCGTTGCTCGGGTGTAATGAAAGCTTTAAAACTAATCCATGGTCCTGAAGCTCAGATTCTTTGAACGTTGGCACGAAAGACTAAAAAGCAATAGTTGTTTCCAGTTAAAGTGAAACCGTATACTGAAAGAAAAATGAATGGGTGTCAGTCAAATTTTGATTTCCTGCTATCGATATGAAATAAGTTTTTTCGTCGTAAACTGAATTTTGAAGGCTAAATAAGTCCTCTGAGTAAATGGCATCATGGCTGAGACTAAGAACTACAATTATACCTACTTAGAGCCAAATCCTAAGCAAAAACTAAAATAAAAGGGCTGAAAAAATACAGACATACAGGCAGATAAACAGACACACACGCAAACATCTTGCCTTTTATATATATATATTATCGATTTCCTGCACTATTGTAAGAACTGCAGCCTTGAAACTTCTGAATATCGTTTCTTATATCTTTGTCTATGAGTATATCAAATTTGATTAAAATCGGACCACTCTTTCTATAACCCGAATTTTTCGATTATTGATTTTCGAAATTTATCGGGGGTACCTCGACCCAAAACCTAGCTAAGAACACTAGCAGACGCTTATAGTACAACTGTGTAAACTTTCAAGAAAATCGGTTCAGCCGTCTCGGAGTCTATAGATAACGGACACATGCACACACACACACACACACACACACACACACACACACACACACACACACACACACACACAGACAAAGTTCCATTTATAAATAAGTTGAGATATATTTAAAAACTTACCTTTACTCTGAAAGTATAATATTATGTACAAAATATTTAGATTTGGCATTAAATAGCACCTAGAAGTTGATATGCAACCAAACAAAAAAAAAATCAACCAACCAACATGAATTTAAAGTATATTCCAAAATATAACTTTAACAAAATTACAATATAAACACACATATCACCGTTTCTAGTAATCATATCCACACAAACATGTATGTGCTCAAAAGATTTAGATTTCGGTATTAAATAACTCAATGAGGTTGATATACCATTAAACAAAATCAAATGACCAACATGAATGAACTCTTTCATGACATTAATCCATATAATATTCTATAATTTCTTAAAGAAAATTAATTTCTCAAACTCTATTCTAAAATACAGGGTGACCCAAAAAACGGGAACTTTTTAACAAACCAATCAAACCTAGAGTAATAAAAGAAAAATAATTTATTCAAAGTAATTGAAACCTTAAATCATTCCAATTAAGAAACAATGATGGAATTTCATTTTTTAAAACTTAACGTCCTGTAGATGGCGTCCTCCTGTACGAATGCATTCTTGAAATCTGCTGTTGAGACAGTGACAGTGACTCAGATCCCCTGTTCATATTCCAAAAATTAAAGTCCGATGATCCATTGTAATGGAATATCACACCAAACAGTCACTTTACTAGCGTGTAAAGGGCGCTCATGAACTTCATTAGGATTTGTGTCTGCCCAGTAACGGTAGTTCTGCTTATTCACGTAACCTGTGAGATGAAAATGGATCTCATCTGACAGCCATAACTTGCTTAGAAATTCATCTTGATTCATGGTTACTGAAATGGCAGTGTTTACTTCGTGAGGACACTGTTTCATAATGCTGCCATTTGCCCATGTCTGCCAATACACACTTCAAAAATCCCGATATTTTGGGTCACCCAGTATAACTTCAACAAAACTACAACATAAAACATACATATCACCGCCTTTAGTAATTATGTTCACACAAACATGTATGTGCACTAAAGTTGAGCATCATCTACCATGTATTCAGCTGTGAAAACAGAATAACATATATAAAATTTTTATTGTTTCAAGGCACTTAAAAAATAAATTTCTGAATTAAATAACCCATAAGGTGTTGATATACAGTTAAAGCATATAAAAATCTGTTTTACAGAGGTTTTCATCTTAAATTAGCGAAAACCTTTAGTAAATTTGATATCTTTAGGCATTTAATCCTAAAATCAATCCCTATCTCACCGGCGAGACGTGGCTTCGCTGTGTCTCTTCTATAAATACTTTCACGGCTTCTGCTCCGATGAACTTAGATCACTGGTGCCCCCTAAATACGAATTTGCACGAGATACTAGATTAGCAACTAGATCCCACCCTTTTACAGTGAAACCGATAAAATGCAGCCGTAACTTCTACTCCAACAGTTTCTTTCCTCGCACTTCCCGACTGTGGAATTCTCTTCCAAACGATTGCTTCCCCGACGGCTACAATCTCCAGGAGTTTAAATGTAAGGTCAATAGACACCTCCTAACACACTAACCTGCTCGACACTCATCCTCGCTATCCTTACTCATCTATCACCTTTCTCCTGACATTCCCTATGTCTATCCACTCTTTCTCTTTACCTTCCCCTATGTAGCCCCATGCGCAATAGTGGCAGTGGAATGCCTTGCTTGGGGTGAGATGATTAAAAAAAAAAAAATCCTGATACTCACTCTCTTTAGCAGTAATTCCTTGACACACACACACACAGACGTATTTTTAAAATATTTCAATCGTATTGATAATTAAAGGAGCTTTGATGTTAAAAATGTAATTTTAATTGTAATTGAAGAAGTCAATAGTGATGAAATCGTTTTGAGGAATGACTCATTTGTCTGGGATTGGAAAGGGTTTAATTCGAGTTAAACCTGCGCAGTTGATGCCGCGATCAATGAGGTAGGTAGGTCAATATCTAGCCAATCAGTCTGGGCACTTCAACGTCGTTCAGTGGTTTGCAAGTAGTCAGTTCTCTTCTTACTGATCGATCCGTACTTTCGGCCTTATTTCACATCTAAGCTATGCTAGGAACATCCGACACTCCAAGCAGTTTTGAACACTCCCACGTGGTGTAATGGTTGCTAAGCTTGTCTCGCTAGTTCAATTACGATTGAGTAGTGAGTTTAATCCTCGATGGGTATCACAAACTTACGGCCTTGTGCCAGAAGTAAGCTACGCTCATTTGGGTACCTCGACGTGGTGTAATGGTTAGCAAACTTCTCTCCCTATATGAATTACGACAGAGCAGTGAGTTCGATTCTCACTGGGTGACATTACGTCCTTGTACTACAAGTAAACAGCGCTTAGAAAATCATTTGGTTACTTCGACGTCGTATATTTGTTAACAAGATTGTCTTAGTAAATGAATTATGACTGAGTAGTGAATTCGATCCTCATTGGGTACTCTGACCTTGTGACACGATCTATCCAATCAATTAAAAAAAAAATTGCCTTCCATGAAAAACAGCTTTTGTGATTTTAACGTGTATCACGATTCGAAAATGGACTTCCTGCAGGGTCACCTCAACCGCGCTCTACGCCAAATTAAAAAAAAAAGGCAAGGGTGATATGAAAATTATGCTACACCGGTTTTGTTTTGGAAGCTAGCATTCAAAATACGTTTTGTTATTGTTTTTATTATTATTTGGGATCAAACAGTAACTTTTTTTTTTACCTTGGGAAACCAAGAGACTAACTCAATCAAGAGCTAGGTATCTTTTTAGTTATTGATAATATCGGATTCATACTATCTATTTTTTCTTTTTTTTTCTTTCTTTTTTTTTGGGGGGGGGGGTTGATTTGTTTCACCGATCGTTCGGTAAGTATCCAGCCGTCTTTTTTTCCCCAAAAAACAGCGTATCAGCTTCGGCGTCGGCAAAAATTGAATTCCCTGTGACTCTTGGCTTATCTTAAATTCCACCATAAGACACCTAAAAAAAAAAAAAAACTCAGGGTTTAAAGTTAGAAAATATCATCCCGTAGTGAAGACATAAAAGAGAACGCAACAGGGGAGTTGATGGCAATCCCAGAAGCGGACATGACAAACTAATTCAAAAAGTTTAAGTCAGTGTGTCTCACATTTATTTATTCATTTCCCCAATGCAACCTTTTCACCATAAATCAAAATGTCATTCCCCAGCTTTCCAAACTCAGCTCAAAAAGTGAATTCCAAATATTATGCATATATATATATTTTTTTTAATCGTGTCACCCCAAGCAAGGCATTCCACTGCCACTATAGCGCAGGGGGTTCAGTTAAGTGCCATACGTGATACACGCTTGGGCGATCATGTCTCGAAAGAAACATCACTGACAGGGCAGAAGATTATCCCGCAGTAGGTTGCCATTGCATTCTGCTGTAGACTGGTTGCCGACCAAGGCTAGAGAACCCAATCTGTCCTGGTATTTAACCCATAACTGGAAGGAATAGACGGATTAATACCTTTCCCAAGGGTATTTGCGCGTAAGTGAATGCAATGAATTCGGCTGGAATTCGAACTCGGCTCCCCGATTTCTGGTTCCGAGCCGATATCCAATGCACCACAACGTAGGAAATGTCAGAAGGAGGGTGATAGACGACTTAGGATGTACATAGTGAGAGAGTTGGAGAGAGTGGGTGTGAGTTAGTGTGTTAGGAGGTGTCTATTGACCTTACATTTAAACTCCTGGAGGTTGTAGCCGTCGAGGAAGCAAGCATGCGGTAGGGAATTCCACAGGGGGGAAGTGCGAGGAAAGAAGCTGTTGGAGTAGAAATTGCGGTTACATTTCATCGGATTCACTGTAAAAGGGTGGGACCTAGTTGCCAATCTAGTATCTCGTGCAAACCCACATCTAGGGGGCACCAGTGATTTAAGTTCGTCAGAGCAGAAGCCATGAAAGTATTTATAGAAGAGGCACATGGAAGCCACGTCACGCCGGTGAGAGAGAGACTGCAGGCAGTCAGCCAACTCGGTATCAATCACATTCTTCTTCTTCTATGTGCCCTGTCCCTTCAGGACGTAGGCGATCATGGCTCTCCACGTCTCCCTATTACTTGTGGCTCTTAGTATGTTTGCTCCTGTTGCTCCTGGAAACCCCCGTTCCGTCATCCACCTGATCAGTCCCTGCAAATATGTTATCCGCTGCCTTCCTCTGTCTCTCCTTCCTTCTATCTGTCCAGTCAGTATCAGGTTCTCCAGGCTCTCCTTCCTCATTGCATGTCCCAGGAACTTCAGTTGTCTCTTCCTGATGCTCAGCATCAATTTCCTTTTTGTTGCCATTCTTTCTAACACTTCGTCGTTGCTTGTATGCTCAGTCCACGATATCCGTAGCATCCTTCTGTAGAACCACATTTCGGCCGCTTCCAGTTTTTTCCTCATTTTCGATGATATTGTCCAGCATTCACAGCCGTATTGAAGAACTGACATCACGTAGCAGTCTAGAACTCTTTTCTTCGTTTCTATTGAGATTTTCCTGTGTGTTAGTATTTTGCTCATCTTCTGGAACGCGTCCTTTGCCATGCCAATTCGCCTTCGGATCTCCGTGTCGCACTTTCCATCTCCTGTTAGAACACTTCCTAGGTACTTAAATTCTTGTACTTGTTTGATTCTGTTATCCCCCACTTGTATTTGGCATTTTGGGTTGTATCTTTTGCTGATGACCATGCACTCAGTTTTCTTAAAGTTTATTTGTAGTCCCTTCTTGTCACTCTCCACTGCTACTTTCAATAATAATTACAGATTCTATTATTGAAAATATTCATTGTTTTCTATAGTAATACATAAACAGTTACATGGATTTTTTTTTTATATAGAGGAGATTAATATCAATAAAAAAAATTGATGAATTGAAAATATTTACAATAATTTGTTTTAATTCATAACCGATTATTAAATAAACAAACAGAAGCATAATTCAATAAACAAGAACTTCAATAGAATGCCAGGATATTGGAATTCAATAAAGAAAAAGTTCAATGAAATGTCAGGGTATTGAAATCGATTTTATTCCGAAGAAGATTCAATCAGTTAAATGCCATACGTGATACACGCTTGGGCGAAAGAGACATGACTCACTGGGCAGAACATTTTTCCGCAGTAAGTTGCCATAACTTTCAAGCTATAGACTCGCTATAGAATATCAATCTGTCCTGTTATTTGGCCTATAGCTGGAGAGAACAGACGGATTAATACCCTTTCCCCAAAGGGTGTTTGCTCGTAAATGAATTCAGCAAATTCAGCTCGAAATCGAACTTGACTCTCCGATTTCTCGTTCCTAGTCGATATCCACTGCACCACAACGGACATCCTCAAGATAAAGATTACATTCAATGAAAAGCTAAAGAAATGAAAGATAAAGATTACATTCAATGAAATATTTATTATCTAACCTTCGGTCTTATCTTTATTGCAACGCCCTTTGTAAAATCCGACCCTCTTCAGGTGATAGGAATTTTAAATTAAACCCTTTAACAGACCGACCGAAATTGCCAGGGGAGAGAGTCAGTCAATTAATTGTCATACGTGATACACGTTTTAGCGATCATGTCTCTTTCGATCCATGACTAACTAGGCAGAAGATTTCCTCGCAGTAGGATACCATTACTTTTTTGCAATAGACTGGTTGCCAACCAAGTCTATACAAAAGATGTAAAAGATATTTAACTCTTCCACACAAAACCCTAAAATTCCACCTGGTAGGGAATCCACCCCCCATTCTGGTTCAGAACCACTAAATATTTGTTATATATTTCTATTTGTGATTACTTTTTTTAATAATCATTTCACCCCAAGCAAAGCAGTACTGCCACTGATGTGCAGGGGCTACATGGATAAGAGAAGGATGGAAAAAACTGGTGTGAAGAGAGCTGCATGAGAGTAGAGTGGAAAAGTAGAACAACATGGTACAAAAGGTTATCGGGGAAAGGATACGAGTCAAGGAGATAAGAGATAGCAACTGACATTGGATTAAAATTCTTGGAGATGTTAGCTGCCAGAGAAGCAAGTGTACGCAATAGAGTTCCACAGGCAGGAAGTGCGAGAGAAGATGCTGAACGAGTAGAAGTTGCGATTGCATTTAATTGGTTTCACTGTAAAAAGGGTGGGACCTAGTTGCTAGTCTAGTAGCTCGAGTAAATTCATGCAGAGGAGGCACCAGTGAACGAAGCTCATCAGAGCAGAAGTCATGAAAGTATTTGTAAATAAATATTAGCACGTCATTCTAATCATAATTGGTACATTTGTCGATTTTTCTTTGGGTGTTTGGCAACAAGGTAGAGGAAGTTGTGTAGAGTAAACATCTTCGCCATGAAGGGGTGCAGCTTATGAAAGAAGAAAAGGTATATTGGAATTTTTGGAAAAAAAACTTTTGCTTTGTTGATGTATTTTAGCATATAATATTCACCATGAGTGGAAGCTTCAGAACGTGTGAAACTGGATTTTTATGCAATTTGGTGACTGAATAAAGAAACACAGTAAAACATGGGCCATTGACACACTAAAAAACGGTTTTTCAAGATGACATTTTTTTTCACAGTGATTTCTCTCCTGTGCGTTGTTGGGTAATGGATATCAACTCGATAATGAGAAATCCAATGGCGAATTGGTATGACGAAGAACGCGTTCCAGAAGCTGAGTAAAGTATTAAGACACAGGAAAATTTCACTAGAAACAAAGAAGACAGTAGTGGATTGCTACGTGATATCAGTTCTTCAATACGGCAGTGAATGCTGGACAATATCATCAAAGATGAGGGAAAAACTTGAAGAAACTGAAATGTGGTTCTACAGAAGGATGCTGGGGATATCATGGACCGTGCATGTGAGCAATGATGAGGTTCTGAAAAGGATGGAAACGAAAAGGAAATTAATACTGAGCATCAGAAAGAGACTGCTGAAGTTTTGGGGGCATGCAGTGAGGAAGGAGGGCTTGAAGAACCTGATACTAACAGGTCAGATAGATGGAAGGAGAGACAGGATAAAACAGTGAGTAATGTACTTGACTAACCTGAACAAGAGGATGGCAGAACGGGGGTTGAGTGGTGTAACAGTAGAAAGCGTGCTAAGAGCCACCAGGAATAGGGAAACGTGGACGGCCAGGATCGCCTACGTCCTGAAATGACAAAGCACATAGAGTGAGAAATCGCTTGAGCCGGTCTATACAGCTAGTAAAGAAATAAATGTGAAAACAAAATCGTTTTATTCAAAAGTATTTTTTAAAATTGACAAAATTATAAAAATCTGTATACCATTTACAATGCAATGATTTTTAAAACATCGATACTACCTCGGCAATGTTTGTTGTTTTAAAATGCTCTGATTAGAATTTTAATAAAACCCAAACACATGGAATTAAAATTAAAATAAGTAGGAATCCGAGATATAAAATAATAAATAGTAAATATATAATGTTCAGAAAATCATATGATTATTCAAATTTTGTTTTATAATTCATTGATATTAAATTATATATATATATATAAACTTATCTATATAAAACTCTGAGATGAGGTATTGCAATTATTTACTTGATTTGGAAAACATGGATTATTGCGTCCCTACAAAACGGTTATTCAAAATGTTTGTTTTTTTTCACAACATTCTCTCACTTGTGCATTGTTGTTTAATAGATGTCGGCTCGGAATGAGAAATTGGAAAGCCGAGTTCGAATTCCAGTTGAATTCATTTAATTCATTTACGCACAAATAATCTTGAGAAAGAAATTAGTCTATCTCATTTCCTTCAACTATGGGTTAAATAGCAGGACAGATTGGGTTGTATAGACTTGGTTGGCAACCAGTCTATTGCAAAAAAGTAATGGTATCCTACTGCGAGGAAATCTTCTGCCTAGTTAGTCATGGATCGAAAGAGACATGATCGCTAAAATGTGTATCACGTATGACAATTAATTGACTGACTCTCTCCCCTGGCAATTTCGGTCGGTCTGTTAAAGGGTTTAATTTAAAATTCCTATCATCTGAAGAGGGTCGGATCTTACAAAGGGCGTTGCAATAAAGATAAGACCGAAGGTTAGATAATAAATATTTCTTTCTTTATTTTAATTTTACTTTCCTACTTTTTCTTCTTCTGATTCTTCTTCATTTTCTCCTTTTATGTATTGCAGCGTTATTTCTTTATTAGCATTATAGCTTTCTTCTTTCTTTCTTTCTTCTTTTTCTTCTTTTTCTTCTTTCTTTTTCTTCTTTTTCTTTTTTTATGTATTTGCTCCGTCACTTCTTTATTTGCATTTTACTTTTCTACTTTTCTCCTCCTTTTTTTCTTCTTCTTGTGTTTCTTCTTCTTCTTCTTCTTCTTCTTCTTCTTCTTCTTCTTCTTTATTTTCTCCTTTTATGTATTGCAGCGTTATTTCTTTATTAGCATTATAGCTTTCTTCTTTTTTCTTCTTTTTTTCTTTTTCTTCTTTCTTTTTTCTTCTTTTTCTTTTTTTATATATTTGCTCCGTCACTTCTTTATTTGCATTTTACTTTTCTACTCCTTTTCCTTTCCTTCCTTCTTCTTCTTCTTCTTCTTCTTCTTCTTCTTCTTCTTCTATATATTTTCAGCGTTACTTCTTTATTTGTATTTTACTTTTCCAATTTTTCTTCTCCTTCTTTTTTCTTTTATGTATTTGCACCGTTAATTCTTTATTTGCATCTTAATTTCTACTTTTTTCTTTCTTTTTTTCTTTTTCTTCTGTTTCTTCTTCTCCTCCTTCTTTTCTTCTTTTATGTATTTTCAACGTCACTTCTTTCTTTGCATTTTGCTTTTCTACTTTTTCTCCTCATGTTTTCTTCTTCTTCTTCTTCAGTTTTTCGTCTTCTTTGTCTTCTTTTATGTATATGCACCCTTACTTCTTTATTTGTACTTTACTTTTCTATTTTTTCTCTTCAATTTTTCTTCTTCTTCTGTTTTTCTTTTTCATCATCATCATCATCATCATCATCTTCTTCTTCTTCTTTTTCTTCTGCTTTTATATATTTGCACTGTTACTTCTTTATTTGATTTTACTTTTCTACTTATTCCCTTTTCTTTTTTCTTCTTCTGTTTTTTCTTCTTCTTCTTTTCTTCTTTCATGTATTTGTACCGTCGCTTCTGTATTTGCGTTTTACTTTTCTACATTTTCTCCTTCTTTTTACTTCTTCTTCTGTTTCTTCTTCTTCTTCTTCTTCTTCTTTTTCTTCTTCTTTTTCTTCTTCTTCTTTTATATATTTGCACCGTCCTTTATTTATTTGCATTTTACTTTTCTACTTTTTTCCTCTTTTTTCCTTTTCTTCTGTTTTTTTTTCTTCTTCTTTTTTCTTTTATGTATTTGCACCATTACTTCTTTATTTGTATTTTACTTTTATACTTTTTCTCCTCATTTTTTCTTCTTCCGTTTCTTCTTCTTCTTTTTCTTTTTTTCATGTATTTGCACCGTTACTTCTTTATTTGTATTTTACTTTTTTTTTCTCCTCATTTCTTCTTCTTCTTCTTCTTCTTCTTCTTCTTCTTCTTCTTCTTCTTTTATGTATTTGCCCGGTCACTTCTTTCTTTGCATTTTACTTTTCTACTTTTCTTCCTCCTTTTTCTTCTTCTTCTTCTTCTTCTTCTTCTTCTTCTTCTTCTTCTTCTTCTTTTTCGTCTTCTTCTTTTTTTTAGGTATTTGCACCGTTACTTCTTTATTTACATTTTACTTTTTTACTTTTTCTTTTACTTTTTTCTTCTACTTCTTCTTCATCTTTTTCTTTTATATATTTGTAACGTTATTTCTTTATTTGCATTTTATTTTTCTACTTTTTTCCTCCTTTTTTCTCTTCTTTTTCTTCTTCTTCTTCTTTTATGTAATTGCACCGTTACTTCTTTAATTGCATTTTACTTTTCTGCTTTTTCTCCTCCTTTTTATTCTTTTTCTGTTTCTTCTTCTTTTTCTTTTTTTTCTTCTTTTATGTATTTGCACCGTTACTTCTTTATTTGTATGTTACTTTACTATTTTTCCTCTTCCTTTTTTCTACTTCTTCTGTTTTTCTTTTTCATTTTCTTCTTTTTCTTCTTCTTCTTTGTCTACTCCTTTTTATATATTTGCACCGTTACTTCTTTATTTGCATTTTATTTTTCTACTTTTTCTCTTTCTTTTTTCTTTTTCTTCTGTTTTCTTTTTTTCTTCTTTTTTTCTTCTTTTATATATTAGCACCGTTAGTTTGCCTTTTTCTTTCACATTCCTCTTGTTTCATTTTTTCCGTTCTTTACTTCAAGTTTATTCTATTCTTCCATTTTTGCAATTGACTACGAATGGGCAAAAATCTCTTTACTTTTCATTTAACTTAATCCGTTTTCTTTCTTTCTTTCTCTTTCTTTTTTTCTTTCTTTCTCTTTCTTTCTTTCTTTTTCTCTTTTATTCTCTGTCTTTGTTTTTTCTTTTTTCTGTCTATCTCTCTTTCTATCTTTCTCTCGCTTTCTTTTCTTTTCACTCTCTTTCTTTCTTTATTTTTCTTTCTTTGTTTTTCTCCCTCTGTTTCTTTTTTTCTGGGCATCTTATTTGTTTCTGGTTTTCTACTTCTTTTTATTTTTAATAAATAATTTTCCTTTAACTTAATCTGTTTTTATTTCTTTCGTTTCATTTCTTTTTTTCATTTTTCTTACTTTCTTTTTTCTTTCTTTCCTTCTGCTTCTTTATATCCTTTTCTCTCTATTTCATTATTTCTTTTCTATCTCTATTTTTTCTCTTTCTTTCTTTTTCTCCGTGTATTTCTTTTTCTGTGCATCTTTTTTATTCCTGTTTTTCTACTTTTTTTAATGCATAATAGGTAAAAATATCTTTATTTTTCCTTTAACTTAATCCGCTTTTCTTTCTTTCTCTTCATTTCTTTATTTCTTTTTCTCTCTCTTTCTTTCTGTCTTTTTTTATTTGTCTCTTTTTTCTGTTTTTCTCTCTTTCTTTATATCTTGATTTTTCTCTTTCTTTCTTTCTTTTTTTCTTTTTTCTTGTCATCTTTTTGTTCCTGTTTTTCTACTTCCTTTCATTATTAATTCATTTTCACCACTCTGTCCATCAATTTAACTTATCCTTCCTTCCTTCCTTCCTTCCTTCCTTCCTTCCTTCCTTCCTTCCTTCCTTTGTCCTGTTATTTGCAATCGTCGCTTTTATTCTCCCTTCTGACACCTTTTCTATTTGAGAACATGTCTCTCGATTATTTTGCCAAACAACCACTGGCGCCATCTTAGTCTTTGAAAGGAGGCGGGAAAATCGGCTCACTCATTCTGTATCACAACGCATTGCCTTTTCCTATTGATTTGATTCCACAATGGCGGACTCTATCAAAGAAATGGCTAAAAAAAATTAGGGGACCAAAGTGTATCACTGATGAGAGGCTGTGAACATTGATAACACCAAAACCCCCAGATGTGAGTATATTGTGGTTAAGAGATGGAAAAATGACATGAATTCCCACGCGATATCAGCACTGAAAAGAGTTTCAGTATTTGTAACTCTTGCTTAACAAGTGGGGTCTGCGTTGAATTTAGTCGCATTTGACAAATTTGGGAGAATTTTTTTAAAAGTTTTATTAAATTTACATAAGTGCTTAGGTATAAATCATCACTTTGTCGTCTTTAACTGCAATTAATAAATCGCAATGCTATCCCAGGGACATGCGTTGTGGTGCAGAAGATATTGTCTCGGAACGAGAAATTACAGAGCTGAGTTCAAATCTCAGCTGAATTCGTCGCATTCAGTCAGTTAAGTGACATACGTGATACACGCTTTTGGCAATCATGTTCCGAAAAAGACATGACTGACTGGGTAGTAGGTAGTCATTGTTTTCTGCGGTAGACTGGTTGCCGACCAAGGCTATAGAACCGAATCTGTCCTATTGTTTAGTCTATAACTGGTGGGAAGAGACGGATTAATGCCTTTCCCAATGGTCTTTGCGTGTAAGGCAAGGAATTCAACTGGAATTCGAACACGGCTCCCTGATTTGTCGTTCCGAGTCGTTATCCCCAGTACCACAAAGGACACCGTTTCATTCACTTATGCATAAATACCTTTGAGAAAGGTATTACTCCATCTCTTCTCCGTTCAGCTACGCATTAAATAGCAGAACAGATTGTTTTATAGCCCCACTTTTACACTCGAGGGATAAAGTGGCTTGCTTAGGGTTAACACCTGTATAAAATAGACAAAATTATAATAAATATAAGATAAAATTACAGAAGCATCGTCGATGGCGAGGGATCGTTAATGGTCTCTGCTCCACTGAGAGCGATGGGGTTCCTATTATTATCACAGGTACGATCTAACCGCTGAAAAAAATTAGGAGTTAAATTCTAAATTCCAATCCCCTGAAGAAACGTTGTGAATATTGCAACAAAGATGAAAACAACAATCCGTACAATGTAAATAAATACAATACCTCATTTCAGAAATATAGACAAATATATCTCCAGTCTTTGAGGAAATAATCTTGTTTGAAGATAAAAATTTAAAAAAGAATATATTTCAGAATCTTTTAAAAATTATAAAAATCTTAATCTCTTTTCTTATATTTATTTATATTTTTATGAGAGGTTTTCACTTCAAAATCCTCCCAATAAATGAAAAGGAAAACGTTTACGTTTAAACGTAACTTGACTTTTTGTCAAAGTGAGGCTTCAGAAAAAAAGACAAAATGTTGCAAAACTAACGAAACATTAAGATGTGGCAGAATCAACCATATGTTTGTTTACTATTAAATATTGATTACTAATAACGAAAAGGCGCAGCATCTTTATTAAATTTCGTTTCCATAGACCCATAGACATCAGTTACATTGTTTAATAAAAAAGAATAGGACATCTACCAAATATAAAGTTTATATGAATCTTATTCTAATTCAACATGACACTTCTTAAATTTCTTAGTACGTGAATCCCTGTAAATAATTTCTAAATAAGAGACTATTCCATCCTGATGGCGTGGAAAGACGGGAAAGACATATCAGAGACGTTAGTTGGTTTCAGGGAATAAATGATTAAAGAAAGAACGAAATAAAAAAGAAAAAAAGAGAAGATGAAAGTGTTTAACGTCTGTTTCAATGAAATGGTAAATGTTTCTAGTTTAAAATTTGTTCATTTATTTATGATTGTCTTTGAAATATTGTTAAGCTCAAATATTTAACTAATAAAAGACAATACTTGATTTCAGTGAGACTATAAAAGAAACAAATAAATAATGAATGAAAATATGTCTTTAAAAAAAATCAATTACAATAAATAACACATCACTTAATAAGTTCCGGGCTTAACATATAGATTCTATATGATTTTTATGAAGCCCTAACCTTCGAATGGCAAGTGACAACATTTAGGCTCTATGGGATTATTAGTTTACAAATTAGTTATTTCAGTGAAGCTACAGTTAAAAATTATCAAAACAATGGAAAAATCTGAATTTCTGATTGGTAAAAATACTGTTCAAGCAAAGCAATGGCTTGATAAGTATTATTCGGAATCTGCTCCGTCGGAAAAAACGGTTAAGAGGTGGTATACTGACTTTAAACGCTGTCGTACAGACACAAATGATGATGAACGCCAAGATCACCCACAAACTCCATTTGGCCGATCGTAAATTGAAGTTCCGTGGGATAGCAGAGGATTTGAACCAGAAAGCAGTGTATTCGCCATTTTGCATGAAGGCTTGTCAATGAGAAATCTGTGGTCAAAGTGGGTGCCGCGTTTGCGCATAGTCGAGCAAAAACTGTTTTAACGCAACAAGAAAGAGTTTGCGTAAAGATGTGACAATATGTGAAACATGAATCCACCACTTCATTTTGGAGTTAAATCGCCATCAGCTGAGTAGACAGCAGCAGGTGATATCCGTCCAAACGACCAAAGACGTAAACATCATCAGGCAAGGTTTTGGTCTCCGTATTTTGGGATGCGCAAGGTATTTTGTTCATCGATTAATTTGAAAAGGAAGAACCATCAATAGCGATTATATAGCATTATCAGTACGTTTGAAGGAAGAAATCGCAAAAAACAGCCACAAATAAAGAAGAAAAATTGATCGCAACGATGGCAAAACTACGTGAATTGCACTTCGAATTGCTTCCACATTTACCCTATTCAGCAGATCTGCCCGCAGCATCTACTGGATGTTTGCAGACCTCAAAAGAATCTTACAGGGAAAGAGATTTGACTCCAATGAAGAAGTGAGGCGTATTTTGAGGCCAAAAACAAATTGTTCTACAAAAAAGGCATTGAATACTTTGAGAATCTTTGGAATCAGTGTATCACCCTAAAAAGAGATTATGTTAATGAATAAAATCGAATTTTGCAAAAACGTTGTTGTTTTTATTAGTTAAGTCCGGGATTTATTGAGAGATGTGTTAAAATAAAATAAAATAAAATAAAATAAAATAACATTGTCTGCTGAATTACCTTTAATTAGTATTAAGAGAAATGTTCCTAAGACAGGAATTTGGGTGAATTTTTTTTTTTAATCATATCACCCGAGCAAGGCGGTAACGCCACTGATGTGCAGTGGGCTACATAGGTGTGAAAAAATTGGAAAAGAGAAAACCGGAAACCGCATCCTAAAGTGGAAACAAGGGATGAGCCTCTTCACCTGTTCAATAGAAATGGGTGGAGTGTGAACCGGGCGATAGTTTAGTCTGAAAGAAGGAAATAAGGAAACATAAAAATATTTAGAATCTTCTGCCAATATCTCATAAATATGGACTATTATGTTTTGACCGTAGGGCACCTTGGTTAACAAGTTTGTGTTGCTAAAATCAGTTACAACTGAGTACTGTGTTCGATCCTCACTTGGGTGTCCCGTACTTGTGTCCCATGTAAGCGGCGGTTAGATAATCAACTGTTTTGTTTGGACCAATGGTAAAAGGACACTAATGAGAAAAAAAGTGAGAAAAAGAAAGAAAGAAAGAAAGAAGGGTAGATAAAAGTATTTAACTTTAATTTCAGTGAAATAAAGAAAATTGTTGATTGCAAATCTTTTCATTTCTACCTCATTTTTTTAAATAACCACGGGCATTCATATTTAATATTTATATATAGTTTTTTTAATTGGAATAGATAGACTAAACTATCGCCCGGTTCACACTCCACCCACGTCTATTGAACAGGTGTAGAGGCTCATCCCTTGTTCCCTGTTTAGGATGTGGTTTCTGGCTTTCTCTTTTCCATTCTTTTTAACCTTACGTAGCCCCCTGCGCATCAGTGGCGTTATCGCCTTGATTGGGTTGATATGATTATATATATATATATAAGCATGATAAAAACCTCGTCTGATCAAGAGGCTATTCATGGTCGAGTGGTTAAGACAGTACCAGATCAAATGGTAGCTTCCCCTATGTAAATAGGTGTCGCAGGTTCGAATCCTGCTGGATAGCACACATTTTCGCAATAAAATTTATCGTAAAATAATCAGGCCGGTAGATATAAATATAAAAAATACTGCTTAATTAAGAACAGAATATCTACTTAAATACGAGTATCGGTAAAAATAATGTTCAAAATAATTCATTACAATATATATATATAAATATATATAGGGAGAAGCCGCGAACGTTTTGTTAATGCGTAGATTTATTATTATTATTATTATTACTTGTTAAATTGCATAATACATTAAGTGTCCAAAATTGTATTTGTGTTGCTACACTTGTTTCGTGTCCAAAGTTGACTCTCTTCAGGCGAATTATGACAGCCTAAAAAATACCGTGTATATATAGATAAGTGGTCGGTGAGCATATATATATATACTGGTTATAAACTTCTACTTTGATCTAGATTCTGGCCGTGAAGAAATATAACTGAAAAAGAACAGTGATATTTTCTACTATTTTGTTTTTTACCTTTTGCATAATTTATTTTTTGAATTTCACTTTACTCAGTAAAGAAATATTCAGATTTGAAGCTTGGTTTCACTGTGTTTTTTTGTCAGCCTTTTTAAGTGGACCATTGTAGTTAAGGCATGAAATATATATATTTAAATTGTCGTTCTCTCTCGCACTCTTTCTGTCGTATATATATATATATATATATATATATATATATATATATATATATATTGGCTATTAACTCCCTCTTCGCTGATCTAGTTTCTGGATGACGAAGAAAACTAACTGAAGAAAAAAAGGTAAATTTGTAATTTGCTAATTTTATTTTTTTAATTTTAAATTTCATTTTCCTTAGCCGAAAAAAATTCTGGTAAACGTTTTTGTTTAAATTTGGTTTTTTGATATGAAGTATATCTTTAAAGAGCTTGTTTTAATTTCAGCTTGGACCTACGTATATATTTTTCTCTGCATCACTCTTTCAGTCATCCTTTCTCTCTCTGTCATTAATATATATATATATTGTCAATTAATCTCCCTCTTCGCTAATTTATTTTCTGGCGGATGAAGAAACTAACTGATGAAAAAGGTGAAATTTGAAATTTGCCTAATTTTATTTTTTTAACTTTAAATTTCACTTTACTCAGCAGATAAATATTTAAATTTGAAACTAGATTCTCTGCGTTTCTGGTAAACCTTTTTTTTAATTGAACCTTTGTCTTTATGGTATAAAGTATATATTTAAAGGGTTTGTTTTAATTTCGGTTTGGACCTACGTATTTATTTCCCCCTGCATTACTCTCTCTCTCTCTCTCTCTCTCTGTCACAGACACAGACACAGACACACAGACACAGACACAGACACACACACACACACACACACACACACACACACACACACACACACACATATATATATATATATCATATCTTCCTTTGCTAATCTAGTTTCTCTCAAACGAAGAAACTAACTGAAGAAAAAAGTGCAATTTGAAATTTGCCTAATTTTATTTTTTGAATTTCAAATTTCACTTTAGTCAGGAGATAAATATTCAAATTTGAAACTAGATTCTCTGCGTTTCTGGTAAACCTTTTTTTCTTGAACCTTTGTCTTAATGCTATGTAGGTTTATTTTTGGAACTCATTAATAGCATCATAAAATTGGCTATTTATACTTAAGTCGTAACTTGATAATCAGTTTATCTCGTTCCCAACCATCCTAATAATATGGTCCAATAAATCTATCATACACTACACCTAGAGGGAGTTTAGCTTAACCCCCCCCTCACGAACAACACGTGTAAATATACATTTTTTTTTTCATTGTGTTTGTGTTGTTACAATAAACTCACTGTTTGCGACAAAACCCGCTACCTCACTCCATGGGCTTGTGAGTGAGGCGAGATGTTAGCAACCCGGTAGTACGAAAAATGTGACCTACAAAACTGCGAAAGAACTCCCGAGGAGTCGTTGGCCAGCTAACTAGAGGTGGGGTCTCGATAAATCACCGCAAAGAAGGCACCAAGAACCCACTCCACTATTATTCCGATGAACAATCATACCCTTAAAGATTAATATATAAACCCAACGGCGTGAAAAGAGTTAGCTTCAAAGGAATTAAATCCTCGCCCGGTAAGGACCGACATGTACAACAGTTATCACCTGACCGTCATCCAGTGACTGTTAGCGGTAACGGCGTAAAGGGGATATAATTCCTCGGAGTTGATCCCTCACTTAGAAAGGAACGACATGAGCAATATGTGTCACTGGACCGTTACCCTGGAGCTGTTTGATCTAGGGACATGGAACATCAGAACGCTGAGCAACTGTGGACAGCTGGAAAATGCTAAGCAGGAGATGAGCAGATTAAATATCAGCATCTTAGGAATATGCGAAACTAGATGAATAAACAACGAATATTTCGTCAGTAACAACCACAGGAACATATATACAGGTGGTAAAAATAAGGAAAAGGGAGTCAGCTTAATACTGAACCAAAGTATGAAGAAATGCGTTCTTGGGTTTTGTTATTTGTCCAAAAGAATTCTTGTGGTCAACTTGAAAGGAAAGCCCTTCAGCATAGCTTTTATAGTAGTGTATGCACCGACAACGTAAAGCAAAGTGGAGGAAATAGAATCTTTTACTCCATATTGGACAACGACAATACTCAGTGTAACACAAAAAATAAAATCATCATAAGAAAACTGAATGCTTAAGTAGGCAAGGAGAGGAAAGATATAATCGTTTTCAGTAGGAGACCACAATAACCGAGGAGAAAAATGGGTTCAATGGTGCAAAGCAAATGACTAGATAATAGCAAACTTCTGGTTTCAAGGAGACCCATGACAGTTATAGACATTAAGAAAGCCAGGAGATGACACGAAAAACCAAATCGACTATATAGCTATAAACAAGAGATAGAAGAATGAATTTGTTCATTGCAAAACTTATCTAAGTGCCGACTGTGGGAGCGGCAACCTCCCGATTATATGCGAACTCTGCTGCAGACATCATGGACCGAGCATGTGAGCAATGACGAGATATTTGGAAATGATGGAAACGAAAAGGAAATTAATACTGAGCATCAGGAAGAGACAACTAAAGTTCCTGGGACATGCAAAGAGGAAGGAGAGCTTAGAGAATCTGATACTAACAAGTCAGATAGAGGGAAAAATAGACAGATGAAATCAGCAGATAACATTTTTGAAGGAGCTGATCAGTTGGATAATGGAACGAGGGTTGCATGGTGTAACAGGAGAAAGCGTTCTAAGAGCCACCAGGGATAGAAAGATGTGGGAAGCCATGATCGCCTACATCCTGAAAGAACAGGGCACATAAAAGAAGAAGAGGGATGAAACTTTGGATATTGAAGAAGCCTACTGCAGCACCCAGAATGGTGAACGACTTAAAACTGCAAGAAAAATAGTTTGAAAAAGAATACGAGGGACAAATCGGAAATGGAAATTCAAAATGTGCCGCATGGAAGGAAACGTTAGTGACATCAGCAAACGACGTTGTCCCAAAAGAAAACAAACGTAGAAGGAAAAAAATGGCGGATCTCAGTTGAGATTCTAGGAATGAAGCAAAAGAGACAGAAAACAATGTGATATATGAAACTATCAGGTCGGTGCAATCATTTTTGACAATTTCAAATTTCATTTTCAAAATGAAAAACTGTGTTTTTGAAAATCGGTCCACACTCCACCCACGTCTATTGAACAGGTAAAGAGGCTCATCCCTTATTCCCTGTTTAGGATGTGGTTTCCGGCTTTCTCTTTTCCAATCTTTTCACTCTTTTCTTTTTTTTTTTTAATGGGAGTAGATAGACTAAACTATCGCCCGGTTCACACTCCACCCACGTCCATTGAACAGGTGAAGAGGCCCATCTCTTGTTCCCTGTTTAGGATGTGGTTTCCGGCTTACTCCTTTCCAATCTTTTCACTCTTTTTTTTTTCTTTTTTTTTTCAATTGGAGTAGATAGACTAAACTATCGCCCGGTTCACACTCCACCCACATCTATTGAACAGGTGAAGAGGCTCATCCCTTGTTCCCTGCTTAGGATGTGGTTTCCGGCTTTCTCTTTTCCAATCTTTTTACTCTTTTCTTTTCTCTTTTTTTTTCAATTGGAGTAGATAGACTAAACTATTGCCCGGTTCACACTCCACCCACGTCTATTGAACAGGTGAAGAGGCTCATCTCTTGTTCCCTGTTTAGGATGTGGTTTCCAGCTTTCTCTTTTCCAATATTTTCACTCTTACGTAGCCCCTGCACATCAGTGGCGTTACCGCCTTGCTCGGGGTGATATGATTTAAAAAAAACAATAACGACTTTTGCTCTCTATAATTTGATTCTCTCTGTCAACGAGCTTATAAAGGCCTCATTTGTAAAATTCGTTAGGTATTGATGTGAAATATCAATCTAACTTATATTCAATCTTCTGTCGTGATGTTAATCTGTGACGTCTTAGGCTGGGCTGGCCGTCTGCCTAATATGACGCTCGTTCTCGCTGACGGTCGTGACGATCCCAGTTGTGACACTGTCACTCGGTTGGGCGGTTGGTTTGGCCGCTGTTGTTGGTCGTGACGATCTCGTCCGATGATGTCGCCACAAAAACTGGTTTGCAAGACGTCTTTTGCAACAACGGGCCACTGTCCCAAGTTGTGATTAGATCCCAGAGGTCACGTCGTACAATCCTAATAGTCGTCTTTTTGAGCCAGTCCCGACACTGGTGTACACTTGTCATAAGATGAATGAACGAAGTCGAACACGCCTGGAGTGTTACGAAGAATGTCTTTATATGTAAAGAAGAAAAAGAAACAATGTCTTTCTTTTCCCAGGAATACGTTGTCGAAAATGATATAGAGTTGTCGAAAATGCTGGTTACAACGGAGGGAGAAAGTTCGCTACAAGCATCATAGCTTCTAATCCTTACGGGAAAAAATGTCTTTTCTAAGTTTCGTTAGTTTCGTTGAAGTGGACAGAGCTGTTCAAATTTTCACTAAAACTTAATCCGTATTATCTAAAATCTGTCCGTTTCCCGTTTTGGCGATCTAAAGAAAAATAATAAAGTTCTTTCGGGTTCTTGTCGGAATCTGACGGAATGTGCCGAATCGGAGTCGGTTATTGTGGTGGTGTTGGCGGCGGTGGCTCTCTGCCCCTAAACTGAAAAAAACTGAGCTTTTCTTGTCGAGCATCTATTTTTATAACCATTTTCAATCCTCTCTGGTGATCTGGCCGGCTCACAGCCTTCGACCAATGAAATCATTTTCCGCCCACTCGATTTGCAGAAGGGCTTTAGCTCGACGAATAAGATTTTGCCAGCTCACATCGGATTTCGACTTTTTCCAATTTCCCACAGACTCTTGTTTACCAGAGCGTCTGTCGGGAGACCTTGGCCCCGCGTAACCTTATCAAATAATTCTGACACCTGTTTTGTCTAAACTTTTTCAGCCTACCGAAATGTCCATTACAAACCCGAAAGAAGAAAAATTTATATTTCCCTTTTCTTTTCTTTCCCAGAAATGGTTAGATTTTATATTCCCCGGATTTTAGAAGGACATGATAGTAAAAATTTGTTTTTTCTATTTCCTATACTTTACAAGCATTTAATAGTATTACAATTATTATCTTTTTGCATAAGCTCACATCGCGTATTGCAATAAATCATTACTAATAATATTGCTAATATCAATTTCTCTCTCTGTTGTTTTAAACCAAACAAGGGAAAGTAACCCCGCGGGAGAAGAGAAAGTATCCCTGCAGGAGATAGTGTCACATCCCTTCCTTACCTCTTTCTGTCATTTTAAGAATTAAAATGACACCAAAAATCCGAGACACTATCTCAACACACAACTTTACAAGATCCTCTCTTTCTCTTTGTTTTTTCATACAGAAAAAGTCTATCTAAGGATATCTAAATGGTTTTGTAATCCTCAAAATAAGTGATAATCCGAGAGAGCTATGTAAGATGAATATGCAGGATGGGGGCAGGATGGGGCAGGATGGTACTTCTCATCATCTGTGAAAAGCCTACCCAAAAATGGTGTCTGAAGGAGTCGTGAAAGCAAAGATACGCAACAAGAAACACGTTGTCTCAGGTTCTCTAGAGAACATGGGTAAGAATATTTCAGAAAAATATGAATGATGCTTTAATAATCTGAAAGAGAAAGTTATAAATTAATCATGGTGATATGTTTAAGTAATAACAATATACATAAAATAAATTAAAATGATTTAAAATGCCCTTTTTACAAACAGGCAAAATTTTTTGCTCCGACCTGATCAGTCAGTTAAATGCCATACGCGATACACGCTTGGGTGATCATGTCTCGAAAGAGACATGACTGATTATCCCGCAGTAGGTTGCCATTGCATTTTGCGGTAGACTAGTTGCCAACCAAGGCTATAAAACCCAATCTGTCCTGTTGTTTAACCCATAACTGGAAGGAAGAGACGGATTATACCTTTCCCAAGGTATTTGCGCGTAAGTGAATGCAATGAATTCAACTGGAATTCGATTTCTCGTTCCGAGCCGATAACCAGTGCACCACAACGCACATCCTACCTGCTACACAAGGAAATAAGGATCAAATGCAGACAAGCTAGAGGAATAGCTCAGCGACAAACGTACAGAAATAGAGAGATTAATCACGTCTAACAATAAACACATGCATAAAAATAAGAGAACAATACAAGAAACATACTCCTCAACAGGATGCAAAAATGGAACACTAATACTAGAGAAAGAGAAAACACTTCAGCGATGGGGCGAATATATTGGAGATATCTTCCTCGACAAGATTTCAGTTAAGTGTCATACGTGATACACGCTTTCGGCGAACATGTCTCGAAAGAGCAGAAGATTATCCCGCAGTAGGTTGCCATTACTTTCTGCGGTAGACTGGTTGCCAGCCAGGGCTATAGAACCCAATTTGTCCTGTTATTTGATTCATACCTAGAGGACGAAGAGATGTATTATATTATTACGTAGCAATTAGTGTGGGATTATTTTTTTACTTCATAACAATAGAAAACCGTTCCCCCACTTTATGACCAGTAGAAGTTTTAATGGTGATTTCAAACTATTATATTCAGTCAGTCAGTTAAGTGCTGTACGTGATACACGCTTTCGGTGAACATGTCCCGAAAGAGACATGACTGACTGGGTAGCAGATTATCCCGCAGTAGGTTGCCATTGCTTTCTGCAGTAGACTGGTTGCCGACCAAGGCTATTGAACCCAATCTATTCTATTATTTAACCCATAACTGGAAGGAAGAGATGGATTAATACCTTTCCTAAGGGTATTTGTGCGTAAGTGAATGCAAGGTATTCAACCGGAATTCGAACTCGGCTCCCCGATTTGTCGTTCCGAGTCGATATCTACTGCACCACAACGCACATTCGTCGACAAGAAGAGAGAGCAACCAAACATACACACAAATATCGGCGGACTGGAAATATTTAAATGCAAAATAGAAGCTGAACTGGCCAGACTAAATAGAAACAAAGCAGCTGAACCAGACGCCATTGTGATGTAGATGTTGACAGCTTGAGACGATTTCGGGGCAGACAAAATTACAGAAATAATAAATGAAATCTGCACTAGTGGTAAAATACTTGAAGAAGTAAGCAGATCGATTTTCATAGCAATTCCTCAGAAGCCAGGCGCAATGGAATATGAACTCCACCTGTTATATTGCGAATGCTGGTTCCAGTTATATCGACGAACAAACAACCACAGAAATGTATATATATATATAAATATATGTATATTTTTTATTAATGACGATGGACCGTGTAGCCTAGTGAACAGAGAGTGAGAGCGCGCTTCCAAGGGTTGACGGTGGGGTCGTATCTGTTGCTCCTCTGGTCTGGTCTGGCTCTCTCGTCTGCCTCTGTCTCTCTGCCTCTGTCTCTCTGCCCAGACTGGTGAATCCGTGTTTTCGCGGTCTTTATATATCTTCCAAAACCGGGACTTGTTTCTTCCGGCTTTGCCTTGATCACGCGACGCCCACGCGACGCCTACGTAATTCTCAGAGTCACCTGTCTGTTTGCCTCTGAGTTATTTCCGCATCTGCCGGAAATAGGGTCAAAGTGACATCCGTTACTTTTCACCGACCGGAAACAACACGGCTTGTATCAGCCTTTCCTCGGGTGGGGCGGGATTGTTATATTACACACCGAATAATCAGCTGAATAAGACACATAACAAAATTTATCATCTGATGAATTGAGCGCAAAGCAGAATCAGACAAGGAATAGGAAAAAATAAGTGCGGTTTCGTCAAGAACACTGGGACAAAGAACGTGATGTTTATGCTTAGAATGTTATCGAAAAGGCAATAGAAATGCAGAAGAACGTGTAGCTGTATTTCATAGATTACGCCAAGGCATTCGTCAAAGTACGCCACAAAGACTTGATAAAGAGAAAATAATTAGGGTAACCAAGAACCTGTACTGGCAGTAAACCACTTGCAGACGAACAGGAAACGAGTTTAGCAAATATACAAAACTAAAGAGGTGTAAGACAAGGATATGTCATCTAAACAAATCGACTCAGCCTATACGGCGAGACTATTCTGAGAGCTCTAGAAGTCCTGCCAGGATTCGTCATTGGTGACCGCAGTTTCAACAATATAAGATACGCAGATGATACAGTGCTGATAGCAGACACGGAGAGTAAACTTCAAGACCTCTTACAGAAAGTAGTTAAAGAAAGCGAAAAGAAAAGACTGTATATAAACTACAAGAAAACAGAATGCATTTCATCAGTAAAAAGAGGAGCCCAAAAATGTCAACTACAGGCCGGGATGCTTTATCAAGCAAGTACAGGGTTGAATAGCAGGACAGATTGGGTTCATAACCTTGGTTTGCAACCAGTTGGCGACGCAGAAAGAAATGGCAACCTACTGCAGAAAAATATTTTGCCTAGTCAGTTATGGATCGAAAGGGACATGATTTCCCAAGCGTGAAACACGTATGGCACTTAAGGCTCGACGTTGAACTAAAGTTAAACTTTGTGCAAGTAAACAATACTGGTTCTTCCGCGACAAATTACTACCAAACTGAAACATCAATCAGAAAAGTCATGTTTTTAAACAGCTTCGTCAACTTGATATTTTTATGCATGGATGTCATGCCTGGCGCCAAAATTTGTTCATAAAAAGTGTGATAATCTTACTTGTTGTGGTGCAATGGATATCGGTTCGAAATTAAAAATCGGAGTGTCAAGTTCGAATTTCAGTTCAATTCGTTGCCTTTCCGAACGCGCAAATACTCTTGTGAAATGTTTTATTCTATCTTTTCTCTTTCCTCTCAAATTCGTGCAAGACAGCAGAGAAAATTTGTAACATTAAAAAAAGAATGTATTGTGTTTCTTTTAATCGTTTTACACCAAGCAAGGCGGTATCACAACTGGTGCGCAGGGGGCTACATAAGAGAATAAAAGTTTAAGCAGGAAAAGAGCGAAGAAAACGACGAACCAGTTACAGGGAGTGTCAGAGAAAGGGCAAGAGAAAGATGGGAATACAGGTGTGATGACAGTTGTGAAGATAGAGTAAGAAAAGAAAAGAACAAGATACACGGGGTGATGTAGAAAGGACGAGGGAAAGACTAGAGTCAAGTGGATAAGAGATGGAAATTGACATTGCATTTAAATGGAGGTTATAACAGTAAGAAAAGCAAGTATACGGAAGGGAGTTCCACAGACGAGAAGTGCGAGAAAAGAAGCTAACGTAGTAGAATTGTCGGCAGTATTTGGTAGACCTAACTGTAAAAGGATGGGACCTTATCGCCAGTCTGGTTGCTCAATTAAATTCTTGCGGAGGCGGCACCAGTGACCTAAGTTCGTCGGAGCAGAAGCCATGAAAATATTTGTAGAAGAGACAGAGGGAAGCTACATTCCACCGGAGTCGAGTTGCCAGGTCGGGGCCTATCACATTTGGGATTCTCCTTTGAAGCCTGTCGAGAACCCTGAGATGAACAGCAGGGGCGCCTGACCACATATGACAACAATATTTTATACACGGTCGGATGGTTGATTTGTATATGTGCAAGATGGACTCAGGCGGAAAAAAAGCTTCCTGGACCGACACAGTGACTCATCCTTATTGTCAATTACTACAAAAGTAATTGTATTTTTATTGGTGTAAAATTTTGAGTAAATTAGTCTCTTTAAGCCAAATGTTTCCATATCTATTTAAACTTATTTATAAATGGAACTTTGTCTGTGTGTGTGTGTCTCTCTCTCGGGTGTAATAAAAGCTTTAAAACTAATCTATGGTCCTGGAGCTCAGACACTTTGGGCGTTGGCACGAAAGACTAAAAAGCAAAAGTTGTTTCCAGTTAAAGCGAAACCGTAGACAGAAAGAAAAATGAATGGATGTAAGTCAAATTTTGATTTCCTGATATCGATATCAAACAAGTTTTTTTCGTCGTAAACTGAATTTTGAAGGCTAAATTAGTCCTCTGAGTAAATGGTATCATAGCTGAGACTAAGAACTACAATTATACCTACTTAGAGCCAAACCCGCAGCAAAAACTAAAATAAAAGTGCTGAAAAAATACAGACATACAGGCAGATAAACAGACACACACGCAAACATCTTGCCTTTTATATATATATATTATCGATTTTCTACACTATTGTAAGAACTGCAAACTTGAAACTTCTGAATATCGTTCCTTATGTCTTTGTCTATGAGTGTATCAAATTTGATATAACCCGATTTTTTTGATTATCGATCTTCGATATTTATCGTGGGTACCTCGACACAAAACCTAGCTAAGAACACTCGCAGACGCTTATAGTACAACTGTGTAAATTTTCAAGAAAATCGATTCAGCCGTTTCGTAGTCTATAGGTAACGGACACACACACACACACACACACACACACACAAAGTTCTATTTATAAGTAAGTTTATATATATATATATATATATATATATTGATTTAAATATAAGTATCATATTTCTCTCTATTATTGAAATAAATACAAAAGTATCTCGTTTTAAAAAAGCTGGGTTTTAGGCGTCTTTCGGTCGACCCTTTAACAGAGAATTAATCGTCGGCAGTATAAAACAATGAAGTTGATAGAAAACATAGTGGCATGGTTTTCTATTTATTTATCAAATTATTATTTTTTTTTATTTACAAGTATAATTTTATATTAACAAATTTGTAAAAATACAACTGTATTATGGTCCTGGGCATGACGGTAAACTGCATCCTGCAGCAATATCTCTGATTTGGGGATTGTGAGGAGCAAGAAACCACCTCTTAATTGCTGTTGTTCTCAGGTCCACCCTGACTCGGCGTTGTAGCAACTGTTAGGGTCCCAGCTATGGGCAAATAGTTAAACCCTAAACTGCTGTCAAAACACTATTAAAGTATAAAAATAGACTTTTATAGAAAAATATACATTTTTGAAGAAAAAAAATTATTACCAGCAATACATTTTTAATACAAAACTAGAAAACATCTTCAGTTTTCTAAAATATAAAAAAAAAAATAAAAATATTTTTCATCAAAATCTAACCAAATCAACCTTCTCACTATAAGCGAACATTAAAAAAAAACAATATCTTAACACCCCAGATTTTTGGTATTAAATACCCACAGAGGTTGATATGCTTTTAAACAAAACTCAAACACAATTTTAAAAGTTAATTAAACTCTAAACCGGGGTCAAAACACTATGGAAGTATAAAAATAGACTTTTATAGAAATATATACATAAAATGGACTTTTATGAAAAAAAAATATGCATTTTTGAAGAAAGCATTATTGCTATAATACATTTTTGAAGGAAAAAATTCTCTGCAAAACATTTTTTAATACAAAACTAGAAGACATTTTTAGTTTTCTAAAATAAGAATAAAAACAAAAAAGTTAATTAAAATCTAACCCAATCAACCTTCACACTATAACCGAACATTAAAAAATAGCTTAAAACCCCACCTTTTTAGTATTAAATAACCCACAGAGGTGTTGATATGCCGTTACACAAAACTCAAACTTTAAACTCAAACCACTGTATTAAAACTAATGCAATGGAATATTTATCAGTTACTAATTTATAAAGAAATACGTTTTATATTCATAGATTTATAAACATCTAATGAATTTTTTTTAATCGTTTTACCCCAAGCAAGGTAGAACTGCCATTGATGCACAGGAGGTTAGAGTAAGAAAAAACAAAAACAAAATAAAGATTATGTCAAAGAAAAGGATAAGAGATGGATTGAAATCAAGGAGATAAAGGACAACAATTAACGTTGCATTTAAACTTTTGGAGATTGTAGCTATCAGGAAAGTAACAAACGAGAGCCGCTAGAAAAGAAACTATTAGAGTAGAAGAGGTGGTTACATTTAACTATTTTGAAGGTCAAAGGGTGGGACATTGATGCCAATCTAGTAAGTCAGTTAAGTGCCATACGTAATACTCGCTTTGGGCGATCATGTCACGAAAGAGACATGACTGACTTGGCAGAAGATTATCCCGCAGTAGATTGCCATTGCTTTCTGCGGTAGACTGGTTGCCAGCCAAGGCTATAGAACCCAATCTGTCCTATTGTTTAACCCATAACTGGAAGGAAGAAACTGATTAATATCTTTCTCAAGGGTATTTGCGCGTAAGTGAATGCAATGAATTCAACTGGAATTTGAACTTGGCTCCCCGATTTCTCATTCCGAGCCGATATCCACTGCACCACAACGCACATCCGAAATACATGTAGTCGAGGAACCAGGGAAAAAATCTAATCGGAGCAGTTGCCATGGAAATTCACGTATAAACGTATAAACGACAAATGGAAGTCACATCGCTCACTTTAAAGAAATCCTTATTATATATCATTTTATAAAATTGGAATCAATTGGTAATTAGACGATGTTTTGCCAACAATTCTAATGTTCAATATAATAAATAAATAGTGTTTATGATTTTTGTTGTCAATTCTCAAGAACAACGAATAAATTCGTTTTCATAGAATCAGGTTTTGTTAAAATTCAGATCATAGCTTTTTAAAACAATAAACATTGTCGGGAAATAAGGTACTTAAAATAATAGCAATATCAAAAAACCGTACTTTAAACAATTGTGACCACGAAGATAATAGGTTGCAAACATTTGATGCTCACACGACAGACTAAAATCAAGAGAGAGAGAGAGGGGGGTAGAGAGAGAGAGAGGGGGGTGGGTGGGTGGTAGAGAGAATTGACTTTCTAAGTGTCGCTGAGATGTGACAAAAGGTAAAAAGTATGGTGTATCTAGGGAAGATCGAATTTACTATCCAAAAGTAATTAAAATGGCAAATGTCTGTAAAAAAAACAAAACAAAGGCAGGCTTTATTGAAAGCATATTAAATTACTGAAGGTGGCAGCAGGGGTGGGGGTCTTTTCTTAAAAAATGGCCCTGTTTTTCTTTAATAAATCCCTATTCCTCTTGTCTTTTTTTTTTCTATATTCAAAATGACTCAACTCATTTTTGATAAAATATAACTCAATGTGTTGTATATCGACAAACAACAAACACGCATATATATAAAAATATATAAAGTTATATTTTTATTAATGACGATGAACCGTGTAGCCTAGTGAACAGAGAGTGAGAGAGCGCGCTTCTAATGGGGTTGACGGGTTGACGGGGGGGTCGTATCTGTTGCTCCTCTGGTCTGGTCTGGCTCTCTCGTCTGCCTCTGTCTCTCTGCTTGTAATCCGTGCACCGAGGTCTTTTTATAATCTCCAAACCGGGACTTCCGGCTTTGCCTCGCCCACGCACGCTCCCACGTAATTCTCAGAGACACCTGTCCTGTTTGCCTCTTGTAGCCATTTCCACTACTGCCGGAAATAAGGTCAAACAAACATCCGTTCCTTTCAACGACCGGAAAACACCCCCGCTTGCATCAGCCTTTCCTCGGGTGGGGCGAGATTGTTATATTACAAATGGTCAAGACTTTTAGTATCCTATACACTTTTCAATTGGAGTAGATAGACTAAACTATCGCCCGGTTCACACACCACCCACGTCTATTGAACAGGTGTAGAGGCTCATCCCTTGTTCCCTGTTTAGGATGTGGTTTCCGGCTTTCTCTCTCCCAATCTTTTCACTATTACGTAGCCCCCTGCACATCAGTGGCATTACCGCCTTGCTCGGGGTGATACGATTAAAAAAAAAAAAAGTACTAGCGGCACAAACTTGTTAACCATTACACCATGTTGAGGTACCCAGAGAGATAAAGAGAGGTGGGGGAGAAACATACAACTCACCTAGCAAGCTTGAGTGAATGGTGACAGAAAAGTAGTTTGAGAGGGATGACGGAAAGAGAAAAGTTATTAACAGAAAAGCTATCAAGAACAAGAAATTGTGTAGAATCAACATCATGATTTTGCGTAAGGAACTCGTAGAACAGAGTACTGATTTTAGGCTCCCTGATTGAATGATTGAATTGTTTTTTCGGCTTATCAACCTTTAGCAGATTTTTTTAAAGCCAGAAAATATTTTTAGATTGTAATACTGTTTTGGAGATAATAATGATTTATTCATAAACGTTCTGTTAATTAACTCATAGCTGGGGGAGAAGAGGTGGATTCTTACGTTTTCCAAGGGTATTTGCACATAGATATAACAGAAACGACTGTAATTGAAACTCGGCCCTCCAATTCCCAATTCCAAACCGTTATCGATTTCACCACTCGCACATCCGAGCTTAGAGCACCTGACATTCTGAAACGGTAACTCATCCAGGCTCGATTTCGGTGATCGTACAAGAACAGGGAATTGAACGTAATTTACGCCTGTTTATTTTACCGTTGTGGTGCAATGGATAGCGAGTCAGAATTTATTTAACGAGAAGAATGACATCAGCTTTGTTGTTTGAAATAATATTTATGTCTGAAAGTTGTGCACAAAACTTTTCTTTGGAATGTGTGATTAAGATTCGAGTTTTCTTAAAATCTGACAAAATGGATTTGTGAAGAAAAGACAAGGTTGGTGTTGCTGATGAGTGTACAATTGTAGTAAGTGAAAAAGTGTGAATGAAAGTGGAAATGATGTCTTTGCTTTTCTTATTTTTTTGTTGCCGACAAGTAAATGAGGAAAGGGGAGAATCAGTGCGATATGAAAAAGAGTGATAGTGTGCGAGAAAGCCATGTCAACTAGATGAAACGTCCTATGAACAACCTAAGACTCTCTGAAGAGAAAAGAAAAAAATCATGCGTATTTATGTGATTATGAAAATAAGATTGAAACAACTTTTGAGATTTTTTTTTCCTTGCTCTTGATTGGTCAATAAATAAGAAGTTGTATTTATTTTGTTTTTTGCACACTTCAGCACATGGTAAAATTTAGTGAGCCAACTACTGTCTTATGAAAAGAGTTTTTCTGTTAGTGAATGTATAGACGTATAAGATTTTTTTATTGATTCATGAAAAGGTACAGATATGTGTAAGCTCGGATTTTCTGTGCAATCAAATCTTACGAAATACGACTATGTTTTATCACGGGCACGTTTATTTACGTTTGCCAAAATTTTCATGTTTCATAATAATTTGTTTAGCTTTGGAATGCGTTTTCTATGAAGAAATTGTAAAAACAGTCACATAACTTAAACGAAATTTTTAAAATGTATTTATTTAGATCAAAATTGATAGGAATAACATTGTTTATTAATTTATTTAATTTCTTTTTTATTCATTCTGAAATTATTTAAAAATTTCATTTTAGTTTTTTCAAATCATGTCTTTGTCGGTATATCCTTGGCCCATACCGTTGTTGATGTACCGAGACATTAAAATAGAATTATTAAAACAATTCCATCGGAAAATCAATTTTACCAACGTCTCGGAAAAGTTACTTTTCCCTCTTTTTGCAATTTCACTGACTTCGGCAATTCATTTTCTATTTGTAAATATCCCAAATGCCAATGAATATTTCCTTAAAAAATTCTAATTACAATCTGCTTCTCGTTATTCGTCGGATAAGGTCAAATGTGTAACGCGACTGAAATCTATAACCTCGAGATGTAAAAAAAACAAAAAAAAAATAGGAAAAAAGTGTTCTATTCTTCATAATCTGGAAAGGCCATCTTGTATCAGCTCACTGAGCATGCGCAAGAAATTAATCAAACTAAAAACAAAGTAGACGACAACAGGCCTAACATGGCCACTAGGAAAAGTGAAATAATAAAAATAATTATGGCTTTATACATCGCTTGGTAATGTTTCCTTGAAAATTGCATCCTGCTAGTGTCTTCGAGTCTATTAAATTATGAGATATTAGACTGATTTTGCTAGCAGAAGGCAAAAAGAAAAGTATTGCTTTAAGGTTAAAAATTTATGTAATTTCCCGACATTGGATAAAAAATGATTATATATAAAGTTGCCTGATGACAACTTGCACCGAAGATAATAACTGGATTACGGCTTCTAATAGTATTAATACTAAGAAGATGAGGAGGAAGAGAAGTAATAATAGTTTTAGTAGTTATTTATTTATTTTTGATAATGTCATAGTTTTCGAGAGAGATAGATAGATAGAGAGAGACAGAGAGACAGAGAAAGAAAGGGCGCGCGCGAGAGAGAGAGGAAATTAATACAAATATAAAAGCTGATTGGTGTCACCTTCAGCCTTCCGACTCGAGAGTTTCCTAGGTGTACCCACCAGCAATCACTCAGTCTACTCGTCAGGGGATATAAGTAATTCATTTCTTCATTTATATATATATATATATATATATATATATATATATATATATAATAGATAGATAGATAGATAGATAGATAGATAGATAAAGAAAATATTGAGATAGATATAATTAAAATATTTAGATAGATAGATAGATAGATAGATAGATAGATAGATAGATAATGAAAATATTGAGATAGATAGATAGATAGATAGATAATGAAAATATTGAGATAGATAGATAGATAGATAGATAGATAGATAGATAGATAGATAGATAGATAGATAGATAGAAAATAATGAAAATATTAGATAGATAGATAGATAGATAGATAGATAGATAGATAGATAGATAGATATCCAAAAGAATAAGAACGAATAAAATAATTGCAACTTTCAAAACACTAATTTAAAATAGTATTCAATATAAAAATAGGACAATGGATATTTATTCTTAATTACTACGCCAGAAGATGTGCAAAGTACAAACTACAACAAAATTGTACATTTTGTTTTGACATGGAATGTACAATGTCTCATCAAGTAGTTAAGAATGATGGTAGTGAACGTTTTATTTTTAAAAAAATTTAAGAACAATACTTCCCTTTATTTTTGGATTTGTTTTTTCGTGTAAGATAAAAAGATAAAGATAAAATATCCTTTATTTTATATTTATGAATAAATTTTCTGTTTATGTATGTGATTTCATCATCTTATTTTTTTTTTTTTTGTTTAATGCCAAAAGATTTCATTTTGCAATTCACTTCCGGCAGAAATTTAAAATTTCTCTCTCTTGTCCGTTTCCATTGCTTATCCTCTTTCTTCCCTCTTTATATATTTTCACATGTTTCCTCTTTATTTTCCTCTTCAATTTCTACTTCTGTATCTTTCTTTTTCCTCTTTCTTTTCCTTTTCATTATGGAAGTACAATTCTTTCTTTCTTTTTTTAAATGACAAAAGACACTGTAACCGATGTCAATATCTGTATGCAATTAACTTCCGGCCAAAATCTAAAATTTCTTTCTCTGAGCCGTTTCCTTTCGCTCTTCCCTCTCTACATTTTCTCACTTATTTTCGTCTTCGTTTTCTATTTCTTCTGTATCTTTTCTTTCCTCTTTCTTTTCATTTTCTTATCTTATTTTCTTATTTTTTCTTCTCTCTGGCTTTCTCCCTTTTTTAATATCTTCTTACTTCCTACAAAAAAAAAAGACAATTCAAAAAATGAAGGGAAGTGTTGTTTTTAATAGAATTTTTAAAAAAAGAAATTAAACATTCATTACCATCATAGTTAGCTACCTAATGAGACATTGTTCTTTCAATGTCAAAACAAAATGTACAGTTTTGTAGTAGTTTGTAGTTTGCACATGTTCTAACGTACTAATAAATAATATATATATATATATATATATATATATATATATATATATATATTAAATCGGAAGTCAGCCGATTACTCTACCTTGATTTTAACCTTTCCTTATCTTCAAGCGTTTTGCCATAACTGATCATCCAACGCATAACAGAAAATTTCAGAACGTATAACTGGAAAATTAAAATAAGGAAGGACAAGTCAAGAATTGTAAACATTTTCATCCGGTTTTGTACGATCCTAAAAATATTTTCTGAGATGTTTACATCCGGACATTACTTTGGACCTTTCTCGTTCTGGAAATAATACTATGGCTAACTTTTCTTCTTGGCACAGTCTGCAGACATGACCACCGTTGAAAGACCTGGCTTTCTTAACATACTCCAGTTTTCTAGCTTGAATGTAGATTTGTAATTATACCAACGTTTTGTGAAATTCCCTTCAGTACATCCTGCATATACTTTTGTTCATTTGTATCTTGTACTTCTGATTTGTAAATAAGTCCTTCTTAGAAAATCTGTCAAGTGGTCATTTGCTTTTACCTCTGCAGTTAGATTTTTCATTAACGATATTTTGCTGCACGTTATTATTTCAGTTCTTGGGATTTTGTTTCTTGATGTAACTTAATTTATCTAAATTATTATTAAACATATTGTGTAATTTCAAGTTTTTAGGGAAGTTTTTATTATTCAATTAATTAACATGTTTCCTGTTTTTACTTTACTTCTAAATTAAAAGGTGCGTTGATACAAATAACGTTTCGTTTCCCGCCTTATACTTCATTTGTTTATTTATTTCAGTTTTATATTCTAATTTATTTTATGGCCAATTTCATTTAAAGCCCTTTCATAATCTTTTCGTCGAAAACTGTTATGTGATTGGAATTTTTAGATAACCTGTGTTCTGTGTCTTTAGGAATGTGTTTGATTATGTTAGCAGAATGGCTAGATCCAGTGTGCACATACCTAAAATTTGTGTTGGGTATCATATACGAGGAGACACTGCCAGTTTGGTGATTAAATTCTACATCCAAATATTGGAAAACTTTATTATTCATTTCGACATCTATTTGAAATTTTTCAAAATGGGAAGAAATATTCCGTCTATTATCCTCTGTTTTCATTATTTGCCTTTCTATATTAGCCTGTTCATATATATATATATATATATATATATATATATATATATATATATATATATATATATATATATACTGTTAAATATAAGAGACAACGAATGTGTATTATGTTTAATCATGAGCCGTTCTAAACATCGTATTTTAGCTTTAATTTCAGTTGAAAATAAAGACAAAAATTCTCCAACATTTGGATAATTTTTTATTAAGTTGGTTCTAAGCTTTCGGCTCACATGAACTATCTTCATAAACTTAATAAAAGATTATCCAAATGTTGAAGTATTTTTGTCTTTATATTCAAATGAAATTAAAACCAAAATACGACGTTTAGAACGGCTCATGATTAGACATAATAGACATTCATTGTCTTTTATATTTAACAGTATATATTTAGAATATTACCTGCTGCCTCAATACACTAAATATATATATATATATATATATATATATATAAGTTTGTTCAAATTTATCTATGTGTCTTTCTATATCAGTCTATGCATTATCTATCTATCTATCTATCTATCTATCTATCTATCTATCTATCTATCTATCTCAGTCTGTTTTCTTTCGTTTTTTCAAGCAATATTCACATCCTTTAGCCATCTCCCACGGAACCACTGCGTTTCCTATTCTTAAAGTTCCCTCTCTCGCATTTCCGATTACATCTTTCCATTTCTGGCACTGTTAAATTGAGGTTGTAAAATAAATGTGTGCGCCTAAATATGTCCGTGTCTTAATATTGCCTATTTCTTCTGACATGTTCTTATATTTTGACACTATTAGTTCGCCATCCGCTTAATTTTCTACATTTTTCCCGCTTCGTTTTTAATATCCTATTTTTTCTTTTTCTTTGTTTCTTTTTTTTTTTTAATTCTTTGGTTTTAATTCGCCATCATTCTTTTCTTTCACGACTTATCTTTCTTTTTTCCGTTCTATTATTTTCGTCAAAATCTTTTTTTATTCATCTCCCTCTTCTCTCTCCATCTCTTTCTCTATTAGTGTTACCTTTTTTAAATTTCTTTAATATTTAATTTTAATTCTTATTCTATTTTTCTCTTTCTTACACTTTTAAATTTTTTTATCTTTGTTTTTGTTTTATTATTTCTTATATTAGTTTCATGTTTTTCTGTCATTTTTTGTTTCTTCTTTCTTTCTTTTTTCACATATTTCTCTTTCTTTTCCTTTCTGTTTCCGCCTCCTTCTTTCTCTTATCTTTTCTGTTCTTTCACTTCTTTACTTTCTCCTTCTTTAGCTTTTCTTTCTTTCTTTCTTTAGCTTTTTTTTTCTCTTTTGTCCTTTTTACTCTTTTATTTTTAGTTCTTTCTTTCATTTTTTTGTTTCGTACTTTTTTCTTTTTACTTTCTATTATCTTTCTTTCTTTTCTTTTTCTTCTTTCTTTCTTTCTTTCTTTCTTCTGTCTTTTTATTCTTCTTTCTTTCTTTCTCTCTTTCTTCTGTCCTTTCATTCTTCTTTCTTTCTTTCTTTCTTTCTTTCTTTCTTTAGAGTTTCTTTATTTTCTCTCTTTCTTTTTTCTCCTTTCTTTTTAGTTCTTAATTTCTAAGTTTCTTATGCTTCTTACTTTTTTTTTATTAAGTACTCTTTATTTTGTTTGCTTGTTTGTTTGTTTGTTTGTTTCTTTCTTTGTTTCTTTCTTTCTTTATTTCGTCCATTCATTCTTCTTTCATTCTTTCTTTCTTTATTCTCTCCTTTCTTTTTTCTGTCCATTCTTTCTTTCTTTCTTTCTTTCTTTCTTTCTTTAGGTTTTCTTTTTTTTTTCTCTCTCGCTTTCTGTTTTCTCCTTTCTTTTTAGTTCTTTTTTTCCAGGTTTCTTATGCTTCTTACTTTTTTTTTTGTGGTACAGTGGATATCGGCTCGGAACGAGAAACCGGGGAGCCGAGTTCGAATTCCAGCTGAATCCATTGTATTCACTTACGCGCAAATACCCTTGGGAAAGGTATTAATCCGTCTCTTCCTTCCAGTTATGGGTTAAATAGCAGGATAGATTGGGTTCTTTAGCCTTGGTCGGCAACCAGTCTACCGCAGAAAGCAATGGCAACCTACTGCGGGATAATCTTCTGCCCAGTCAGTCATCTCTCTTTCGAGACATGATCGCCCAAGCGTGTATCACGTATGGCACCTAAACTGACTGACTCTCTATTTTGTTTGCTTGTTTGTTTGTTTGTTTGTTTGTTTGTTTCTTTCTTTCTTTCTTTCTTTCTTTCGTCCATTCATTCTTCTTTCATTCTTTCTTTCTTTATTCTCTCCTTTCTTTTTCCGTCCATTCTTTCTTCTTTCTTTCTTTCTTTCTTTCTTCTGTCCTTTTATTCTTCTTTCTTTCTTTCTTTCTTTCTTTCTTTCTTTCTTTCTTCTGTCCTTTTATTCTTCTTTTCTTTCTTTCTTTCTTTCTTTCTTTCTTTTTTTCTTTCTTTCTTCCGTCCATTCATTCTTCTTTCATTCTTTCTTTCTTTATTCTCTCCTTTCTTTATTCTCTCCTTTCTTTATTCTCTCCTTTCTTTTTTTCGTTCTTTCTTTCTTTCTTTCTTTCTTTCTTTCTATCGTTTTTTTCTGTCTTTCTTCTTGTTATACAAAGCGTTAGTCACTAATCTTTAGAAACGACCGAACATCTCTCAGAAATGACGGCAGATTAAGTCACGTGACTTGTTAATCTTTGCGAGCATCCGGTGTCAGCGACTGAAGTGTTAATCAACTTCTCAAAGAATCTTTCAAAACTACATAGAAATTTGATCATACACGCGCGCACACACACACACCAAAACACACACACACATGTATAGGCACGTATGCACGTACACGTGTAATTACGTATACATGTTCACAGACGTAGATATAGATACACACGCGCACATATTCTAAGTCCTCTTTGGGGATTTATTTTGACACGATTTACTAGATTTCGTTAACGGAGACTTTTACTGTATACTGGAAGTTCTAATTTCATCCTCATGATTTAGACTACAATTTTGACTAGAATTTTGCTAGTTCTTTTTTCCGATATCACATCTGATTATTATAATGACTATAAAGAAGCCTGAAAATTTCATGGGTTTCCTATTTTAATTTGCTGATGAATCTTTATTTTTAAGCTTATTATCTTATGCAACAAATTAAAATGGAATTTGAACTCTAGGATGTGCAATGTGGTGCAATGGATTCGACTCGAAATAAGAAATCGGAGATCAGATTTCGAATTCCAGATAAATTCGTTGTATTCACTCAAGCGTTGAATAGCAGGACAGATTTGGTTCTGTAACCTTGGCTGGCAACCAGTCTTCCGCAGAAAGAAATGGCAACCTACTGCGGGAAAATCTTCTGCCTAGTCAATCATGGATCGAAAGAGACATGATCGCCCAAGCGTGCATCACGTATAGAAATTTGCTGGCTGAATTGAATAACGGGATAGATGGGGTTTTATAACTTTGGTTTGCAACCATTCTACGACAGAAAACTTATCAACCTACTGCAGGAAAATCTTCTGCCTAGCCAGTCATGGATCGAAAGAGACATGATCACCCAAGCATGACAGTGAACTGACTGACTGTTTGCTAAGATTAGGGTTGTAGAGGGTTTGTATTAGGTTTTCACATATGAAATAACGCATGGTTTTGTTGGTTGTTGATCCGATCGTCCAGACAATTCTTCTTTTAATATTTTGTTACTCATAAGCCCAATGAAAATGATTACAATGAAACAATTTTGAGTAATCTTACTGTTTAGGTACAACCTAAGAAAAAGAAATATTTTTGGATCGAATCATTACATACGCTGAGAAATGGATACTCTTTGACAACAGTAAGAGAGTAGACCGACAGTTGGTTGCAAATCATCAAAACAATACCCAAAACATCCAATAATTAATTAATGATTCATGTATGGTTATCATCCAAAGGGGTTATGCATTATTCATTCTTGTCACAATAAAGACTTTTTGCATTGTAGAAAAAGATATTCACGAAAACTTAAAAAGTGAAACATATAAGTCAGTTAAAGTGCCATACGTGATACACGCTTGGGCGATCATGTCTCGAAAGAGACATGACTGACTGGGCAGAAGATTAACCCGCAGCAAGTTACCATTGCTTTCTGCGGTAGACTGGTTGCCGACCAAGGCTATAGAACCCAATCTGTCCTATTATTTAACCCATAACTGGAAGGAAGAGACGGATTAATACCTTTCCCAAGGGTATTTGCGCGTAAGTGAATACAATGGATACAACTAGGAATTCGAACTCGGCTCCCCGGTTTCTCGTTCCGAGCCGATATCCACTGTACCACAACGCACATCCTGAAACAATAAGACTTGTTTAAAAAGATGGCGCAATTATGCTGCATGACAACACAGAACTTTATGCTTCTCAATCAACGGTTCAAAAGCTGCATAGCATGAATTATAAAATGTTGTCTCATCATCCATATTCGCTTCATATCTTTCCTACTGACTGTCATTTACATAAGAAATTCGAACTATTCATACGCAATAAAACATTCACGAATAAAGAAGAGGTAATCGAAGCATTTGAATTGTAAATCAAGCAAGTACATAAATTTAAATAAATGGGAGGCGTTCGAAAAGAAGACAAAATGTGCGACACTGAGATCACATGGTGTATTTACATGTCCAAGGATGCATTCCAAAGGCCGAGTAGAGTATTGAGAGACAGGAAGATTTCGTTGGAAACAAAGAAAAGACTGCTGGACTGTTATGTGATATCTGTCCTCCTATATGGTAGTAAATGCTGGGCAATCTCCTCATGGATAATAGACATGGCCAAGGATGCATTCCAAAGGCCGAGTAGAGTATTGAGAGACAGGAAGGTTTCGTTGGAAACAAAGAAAAGACTACTGGAGTGTTGAGTGTTATCTGTCCTCCTATATGGTAGTAAATGCTGGGCAATCTCCTCATGGATAATAGACATGGCCAAGGATGCATTTCAAAGGCCGAGTAGAGTATTGAGAGACAGGAAGATTTCGTTGGAAACAAAGAAAAGACTACTGGAGTGTTGAGTGTTATCTGTCCTCCTATATGGTAGTAAATGCTGGGCAATCTCCTCATGGATAATTGACATGGCCAAGGATGCATTCCAAAGGCCGAGTAGAGTATTGAGAGACAGGAAGATTTCGTTGGAAACAAAGAAAAAGACTACTGGACTGTTATGTGATATCTGTCCTCCTATATGGTAGTAAATGCTGGGCAATCTCCTCATGGATAATAGACATGGCCAAGGATGCATTCCAAAGGCCGAGTAGAGTATTGAGAGACAGGAAGATTTCGTTGGAAACAAAGAAAAGACTACTGGACTGTTATCTGATATCTGTCCTCCTATATGGTAGTAAATGCTGGGCAATCTCCTCATGGATAATAGACATGGCCAAGGATGCATTCCAAAGGCCGAGTAGAGTATTGAGAGAAAGGAAGATTTCGTTGGAAACAAAGAAAAGACTACTGGACTGTTATGTGATATCTGTCCTCCTAAATGTTAGTAAATGCTGGGCAATCTCCTCATGGATAATAGACATGGCCAAGGATGCATTCCAAAGGCCGAGTAGAGTATTGAGAGACAGGAAGATTTCGTTGGAAACAAAGAAAAGACTACTGGACTGTTATCTGATATCTGCTCTCCTTTATGGCAGCGAATGCAGGACAATCTCCGTAAGGATGAAGAAGAGACTCTAGCCAACAGAAATGTGGTTCTACAGAAGGGTACTAAAGATACCATGGACCGAATATGGGAGCAATAAAAAAATTTTGGAAAAGAATGCAAACGATAAGGGAACTTTTACTTAGTATAAAAAAGAGACAGCTGAGGTTTTTGGGACATGTAATGAGGAAGGAGGGCTTAGAGAATCTAATACTCACAGGATGTATAGAGGGAAAAAGAGGCAGAGGAAAGTAGCGCGAGGCATACATGATGGGCTTAAAAGCGGGGTTTGGTGGGGGAGATAACAAGATGAGAAATGTTATGAGCGACAAGGGATAGGAACAAGTGGGAGTCCATGATCGCCTACATCCTGAACGGACACGGCATATAAAGAAAAAGAATCACATCAAAAGTTTTTAAAGATTGTATCAAAAATTTAGTGATACATTGACGAAAAGCCACTCATTAACAGTTTCAATAAAATATGTTAATTATTCAACATTTTAGAAGCGTTTTATTAATTTACAATATAATAGTTTTGTGTAGTTGTGGCGAAACTTCGCCTCAAAGTTGTAGTGACCGGTTTGTGCCAAAAGTAAGACACGGAACAAGAAAGTAGGTTCAAAATAGTGTATTAGTATAACAAGAAAACAAGATATGCAAAGTGTTAATAATAAGTAATATGTAAATAAGTCCGAAGGTATTATTACGCTGCCTGACTAGTAGCTGTCGTTAACTACTGTACTTGACTGCTCTTCACTGCTCTTGTTGACTTTAATTTACTGCTCCTTAGAAGTCACGTAAGTATATAACAAGAGGAAGAGTTCATTCTTCGTAGAAGGGTACCATTACAAATAGTAATAAAATTCAGATAATAGTATAATATATTCTGTTCCTAATATTTGTCTATCTTTCCGAGATAGAATGTAGTGTTTACATTATTTACATTGTTCATACTGCTGTCCTCGTGTTTATTGCCATGTTTACGACGTAAATATACCCCAGTGATCGAAATAAAAATGGTTCGGTTCCAAAATACTCGCACCTGACGAAGGCCGGAGAGTAAAACGGAACAAAACTTCGTTAACATGACAACAAAGATGAGAACAGCAGTCCAATATAATAATTTCTATCTACTCTTATTGTAATATAACAATCTAGGCCCACCCGAGGAAGTGAGGAAGCGGGGGCGTTTTCCGGCCGTTGAAAGGAACGGATGGTTGTTTGACCTTATTTCCGGCAGTAGCGGAAATGGCTACAAGAGGCAAACAGAACAGGTGTCTCTGAGAATTACGTGGGAGCGTGCGTAGGCGAGGCAAAAAATCGGAAGTACCGGTTTGGAGATAAAAAGACCTCGGGCACGGATTTCACGACAGACGAGTCTGGGCAGAGAGACAGAGTCTGGGCAGATAGACAGAGGCAGACAGAGGAGCAACAGATACGACGACACTCCCCCGTCACCCCGTCAACCCTTGGAAGCGCGCTCTCAATTCTCTGTCCTTGTGCCACACGGTCCATCGTCATCAATAAAAAATATTATGATATATTTTTATATACATGCTTGTTTGTTGTTTGTCGATATACAACATTATCAAAGAAAAATAAAAGTTCAGTGTTTTAGAAGATGTCAGAAGTATAGAGTTGAATGAAAAGTAAAGTCAAACCTAAACTGGAATTGACGGATAAAATACTACTACTGTTCAAAATAATGGGGAGGAATACGAAACGGACGATAAGCAAACCTGCCTAAACTTATTGAAGAGAAAAATTATAGTCAATATAAGTTTTAAGCAGAGATATTAATATGACGCTGTTTGTCCAGCTGTGTCTAACCCGGTGACGGAAACCAATTATTATGAGGTCTGGAACATGAGTCAGGGTTTATGCTGTAAACACGGCACCAATTATGAAAACAATGAAAAGACGACTGGGCCGTCTCGGGTCGTTAGTCGTGATGGTCTCGTCACAGTAGCTCTTGTTCCTCCCTGCCCACGCTGTGAATTTTGATCTCAAGAAAGACACGTTGAAAACCCGGTAGCCGTTTCTCTACCACTTAAAAAAAGAAAGAACACAAGTGCGCTCTTGTATTGATAAAAAAAGGAACGGCACCAAAAAAAAAAAAATTAAATAAATTCGATGACGCCTGGGTAAGTTGTGGAAAAGTCTTTATATACAAAAAAATCAAAGTCGTCAAATTCCTATTCTTACAACGGAGCGAAAGTTTTAGTCTGAGATTAATGGTTGTTCACTTCAATCGGAAATTTCAAGTTTTTCTTCAAGTTTTGACGGTTTCAAAACTAATTCTTATCAGGGCTTTTCGCCGAACCCTCACGGAAGCAGCCGAAGTTGGGTCTTTGTGTGTGGGGACGACGACGGCGGTAATTCGTCTTGTCACCTTAGCTTGGTGCGGCAATCAACAACTCAACTTTAACTCTTTCCGTTTCCATACATTTTCAGTTAGGACTCTATCGGAGGCGCGTTATTTGACTTTAACTCTTTTAAGTCGGTCGGTAGCAGGCTTCTCTACGTTTCTTTACATCTTCAGTCAGGAGGTACCTGAGGCAACCGTCACTGTCTCTACCTTTGGCCCCCTTGATGCGGAAACCGTCATTGTCCTTACCTCTGGCACCCAAACGGCATGGCTCCCGGTTGAGAACCTCACTCCCTCAGTCGTTACATCAATGGGCCGAGGGCCGACTGGACTCCAACTGATTTTGGCCTTCTCGGCTCTGGTTTTTATGCGTGTCCCCAATTCTCTTGGGAGATGCGTGATAGACACGGGATATCCATTCAAATCAAATCTTTAACCAATGAGATTACACCCAGTTCGTATAATGAAGCGGAATAATTTTCTCCCCTTGGTTTAACCAATGAATGGCAATATTTCTATTGACGTAATTTCTTTTCTTCTTCTTCCTTATTAGATCATTTTTTTAGGTTTTCAAATTTTCAAATCTTTTCCCAGTAAGTTCGGGAATTAAGGATATGACCTCACCCCAACCCCATCAAATGTTTTTGACGTGTTTTGACTACCTATATTTTTCACTTTCACCAGCCGTATGGCCCAAGGCTTCCATCCGTTTCCGCTTTTGTTACACAATGGCTGCCAATGATGACCTTGCTTGACCCACAGCCCCCAACTGCGAAAATATATTTTCCTTTTCATTCACTTCAATTTTTAGCTAGTTTTTTTTCAGATTTTACAAATTTTGTAACAAATCCTCTGTTTTTAACTCAACTCATATTGCGATTGACAATAAACTACAGAATCAACAATACTACTCGTAATAATTTCTTTCGTTCTGTCGTACTAAACTTAGGATTACATTTTTTTCACACGCAATATTATATATCACATGCAGTATCATATATTTTTTACAAGCAATGCAATTACGTGTTATATAAAAGTATCGATTTGAAGTATAATTTAAAAGAAACCAGAAAGCTAATCCTAATCCGAAAGTAAGGCATGAACCTCTACTCTTGTTCAAAAGACCGGGGATGTGTCTACCTGACGATAAGTAAACCCATTAAAAAATGTAAATAGCCAATAAGTAGTTTCAGGCAGAATATTTTGGAAGTATTGAGTTAAGTAAAGCTATGTACTCCTGTTAAAGAAAAAAATGTAATAACAGTATTTACATTATTAGGACTATTGTTGCCATTTGTACGACGTTTCGGCCGTTGTACGGTCCTGTGTTCTTCAGGTGCTAGAAATTTCAAACCGAACCATTTATTACAATCACTGGGGTATAGGTGATCTTTATTCCTTGCGTAAGAATTCAATTGGAAGTCTTGATTTATCTCCTTTTAACCCTGCAAGTTACTTGTTCACCACTGCTGTAGCCCTGTATTGAACTCACAACTCTTTGGGTCAAGTCACAGGAACTGACCAACGTCTATATCCACCGAGCCCTGTGTCCTTAAGGATTTTGGGGGATTTATAAACCTAATGTCCAGTAACCCTTTTTTACCAGAGTTCATATTGCAATTTTTTGACGTTAATGTTTTTCTCTAGTATTTTTTTTACCAGATCTCGTATTGCAATTTTTGACACTAATGATTTTCTCTGGCACTCTGTTTTACTGGTTCTCATACTGTATTCATCTCTATGCTTGGTCAGCTTAGGAGATTTTTTAAGCCTAGCATATGTGCTGATTCCTTAAGTTTACGTAGTTTCCAGTGGCGTTCTCTCTCTATTATTTCAACTTCATCCCATAGGGGGCGGTGATTCCCTTTCTCCCTTTATATGTGATATCGGATTTTCTATCTTTCCTCGTGTTACGGCCTTTGATGACCTTGTGACGTTGATGCTGGATTGCGATGGTTGGTCTGATAGACATGAATGTCCGAGCTAACTCAACCGAATAAAAGATTATAGTACTGTTCTAGACGAAACTAAGCTTATTAAATATATAAAATTAACGCGGGTTGTAGAGCTATGGTTAACGGGCTGGTTTTAAAACTGTTTTTAACCCCAACAGCAATCCTACCGTAGATAGGATGTTTTCAAAATAAAAGCACATTTTTTTACCTACACCCTTGTGCAAATTAATTGAAACAAATCAATAATGTCTTCCTAGGATCTTTCACAATTTCCCTGATCACATATACGTCGTCTCTTGGCGTAGCTTTTCTCTTTCGACCCTTACGATTTGGTACCAGTTTCTTTCTTTGTTTTGACAGTTGAAAGGTTGACACCAACAATATTCACGATCTTTCTGTAAGCTTTGCTAGTGTGTTCATGCAGTATTACAATTTTCGTACGCTTCTTCGGAGTAATGTCTATCACAGACAATGGATTCATATTACTGCACACCACTGCACACCACTGCTAATGACCAAATCTGAAGAAAAAATAAAAATCGATTACACCCTGTAAATCTAGTGGGTCTAAAACTAACATTATGATGTGTTATGGTACCCTCCTGCGAGGAATGAACTCTTCCTCTATATAAATTACCTGCGTGACTTCAAGTAGAGCAGTTAAAGAGCAGTTAGTTACAAGCAGTTACGTGCAGTCAAGTACAGCAGTTAAGGAAAGCAGTTAACGACAGCTACTAGTCAGGCAGCATAATAATACCTTCGGACTTACTTATTTCTATATTACTTAGTATTAACACTTTCTTTGAATATCTTGTTTCTTGTTATACTAATACATTGTTTTGAACCTACCTTTTGTGTTCTGTGTCTTACTTCCCGCACACACCGGTCACTACAACTTTGCAGCGATGTTTCGCCACAGCTCCACAACAAATTGGTGGCAAAGATCCACAACATAGTGAAAGAAAGGAAACTAAAGTAGTTGTTTCAATTAATTTGGGCAAGGGTAGAGTCAATTAGTCAGTTAAGTGCCATACGTGATACACGCTTGGGCGATCATATCTCGAAAGAGACATGACTGACCGGGCAGAACATTATCCCACAGTAGGTTGACATTGCTTTCTGCGGTAGACTGGTTGCCAACCATAGCTATAGAACCCAATCCGTCCTGTTATTTGACCCATAGCTGGAGGGAAGAGACGGATTAATACCTTTCCCAAGGCTATTTGTGAGTATATGATTGCAACGAATTCAACTGGAATTCGAACTCCGCTCTCCGATTTCTCGTTCCGATTCGATATCCACTGGACCACAACTTCTTAAAAAGTGCATCTTATGTCGTGCAAGAGAGATTCACTCAGGGTAGAAAATATTTAATTCTGATATTTTTAAAATAATTTTTTGTATTTTTAAGACATCATTTTTTTTTTTTGGCGCGTGCCAAACATTCAGAATTCTGCGCTAGTTGTATTTAGTTTGAATTGTAAAGAGAACTTCTCTTTTTTATTATCCTCCCTTTCTCTTCCTCTGTCTCTTACTCTCTCACTTTCTTTGCTTCTTTCTCTTTAGCCACACAAATCAATATTCAAACAGACCTATATACGAATATGATACTTTCATTCAAGTGTCAAAAAGTTGACTGGCGAAATTAATTAAATGAAAATTAATTAAATAATAATTAATTAAATCATTATAATAATTATTTTATTAAACCATTATGAAAATAAGTTCATTCTGGATATCCAACACTTTTAAGAACCAGGTGCAGTAAACCGCGGTCATTGAGTATAAAGATATCTAGACCCAAGCGGAAGGCTGACCTATAAACTGTCACTAAAACAAAACACTCTGCAGGTGTAATGGCATGTCAAAAAATTACTTCAATTTCAAAATATAAACATATTTCTTTGCTTCTTTCTATTTAGCCACACAAATCAATATTCAAACAGACCTAAATACGAAAACAAAATCACCCATCCATTCAGAAATTATAAGAATACTTAAAAAATGATTGATTTCTTGTTGAAATAGATTTTATTTTCTGTCAAAATTTCCGGGATGAAGGATTTTCATTATTTACATTATTTATATTCGAACTATTGTCCTCATTTTTGCTGTTATAACATTTCGTTCAGAAATCCATAAAGAAAGTAAACATGGAAGCCAACAAGAAATTAATCATTTTCGAAGTGTTCTTATAATTTCGGGATGAATGCATGGATGATTTTGATTTCGTATCAGTCAGTTAAGTGCCATACGGGATACACGCTTGGGCGATCATGTCTCCAAAGAAATATGACTGACTGGGTAGCAGAATATCCCGCAGTAGGTTGCCATTGCTTTCTGCGACAGAGTGGTTGCCAGCCAGGGCTATAGAACCCAATATGTCCAGTGATTTGACTCATAGCTAGAGGGAGAAGAAATGTATTATATTATCACGTAGTAATTACCGGGGGATCGGTTTACTACTTCATAACAATAGAAAACAGACCCCCCACTTTATGACCAATAGATGCCTTAATCATGATTCCAACTATTATATTCAGTCAGTTAAGTGCCATACGTGATACACGCTTGGGTGATCATGTCTCGAAAGTGACATGACTGACTGAGCAGATTATCCCGCAGTAGGCTGACATTGCTTTCTGAGGTAGACTGGTTGTCAACCAAGGCTATAGAACCCAATCTGTCCTGTTATTTGACCCATAGCTGGAGGGAAGAGACGGATTAATATCTTTCCCAAGGGTATTTGTGCGTATATGATTGCAACGAATGCAACTGGAATTTGAACTTGGGCCCCCGATTTCTCGTTCCGAATCGATATCCACTGGACCACAACGCACATCCATGTTTTCGTATAAATATCCATAAATATGTTTATATAGCTGGGGGTTATTTTAGTTCCTATCGCTTTGTCTCTGACCTGATGAAACTAACAGCCATTGATCACGAAATTTTTATAGCTGCATATATATATATATATATTGGCTATTATCGAATGTAACCAGTTTACCAGTAACCAGTTTACCAGTTAAAGTCTATTGTACTTCAGCACTGGATACAATGGAGTTGTAAGGTGGTGAGGATGAAAGACTACGGGTAGTCTCTGTACGGTGCGTTGGCCGAAGGAAAGAAGACCAATGCCTAAACCAAAATCCACGTATAAAAATGACAAAATAAAAGCTTTACTATCATGTAAAATTACTGGGGTAACCTATGTATAGATCGTTCATTTTTGAGAGACGTATGTCGTGGTAAGAGAGATTTTGAAAAATATCGTATTGCGCCAGAAAATCTCAAGATAGAATTTTGTCAGAAATTTGATACTAATTTCTTTCATTCTTCTTAATTATTGTTCTTTTATTGTCTTCTCTCCTTAAGAGTACATTTTTCTCATATTCTCGAGCACTTAGTAACCCCCTTGCGTCTTAGTAGTTTTATTGCCTTTATTGGAGTGAAGTGATTAGGTATCCGGTAACAAATGCATCTAGCCGGTGTATAAGTATAAAGTCTCTGCTACTTCAGCACCGGTATACGATGGAGTGGTAATGTGGTCAGGATGAATAACGATAAGCAGTCTCTTGTACGTTGAGTTAGCTGAAGCAAAGAAATAAGAGCAACACTCAAACCGAACTTTGACTATAAAAACTGCATCAAGAATATACAGAACAAAACCCACATTACTTAGAAAACCCGACTCTAAATCGTTCATGCAGTTCAATATAGCAGTTCAATATAGTAAGAGAAAGTTTCGAAGAGAATCATGCTGAGAATGGTAATTTTAGAGAAATGTTCTTAACTAGCGGTCCTCAACCTTTTTATGCCACCGACTGTCATGCAAAACATTTTTACACGGACTAGGGGAAGTGTCCACCATGCGCATAAATAAAACAATAAAATAGGGTAAAAAGACGTTTTTACTGTTTCTGTGCAGCTGGCTACCGAACAGTACATGACCCGGTATTAAATGGTCCACGGACCAGTCTCAAATAATCCACATCCCGGTATCAAATGGTTCACATCCAGTTACCAAATGGTCTACATTCCGGTACCAAATGGTTCACGGCCGGTATCAAATAGTCTACATCCCAGTACCAAATAGCTCACATTCCGGTACAAAATGGTCCACGTCCAGCTACTAGTCCGCAGACCGGTGACTGGAGACTGCTGCTCTTAAAGGTGTTGAGGCTGAGAAAGATGACACCGAATTTCATCGAACGGGTAATTAATGCGGTCGCGCCTGTCTAACTAGGACAGGCCACAAAACACCGACGCCACGCACAGACAGAAATAATTGACTACACGTTATTTATATAGAAAGGGGATGGATTCTTTTATTTATTAATCAAATTTTTATAAAGATGCACCTTCTAGCAGGATTCGATCGTTGATATCTCGGCTACAGATTGCGTCAAGGACCAAGCAAACTGAATATTGCCTGGAAATACCAATTTTTTGCTGACTCTTGAAATTGACATATCTGCTCTGTTTTATATCCTAACGTAAACAAAGCAGTTTGTGAAGAAAAAGGTTAGATCTTTTATTTATTAATCCGACATATTTTTATTACTTAAATGTTTTTTTTTATTGGCTACTCATATTTATTTATTCAACTGTACATTTATTTATTTTCGTCCACACGTTATACTCGCTTAAAGCTTACGTGGGAAACAATGTCTCCCATTTGTGGACTAAAACACCATATGTAAGTTCATTAATATGATGGTGTAACAGCAAAAGAGAAGAATATGCTCCTTCATAAAAAATCGCTGTTCGTGGAGGAAGTGTGCTGTTGAGCAGAATAAGTCATTGTTATTCAGAGCAGCATCAAAACTGAATTATGGACGTGGAAAAATCTCTCCAACGTCCATCTGTTTGATCTTCTCCTTAGTCAACCTGGCAGTGTGTGGCTTTGCATTGCCTTGCTGAAAACAAAGCCCGACCTCAAATGACTAAAACAGGATACATATTCTTTAGTTTGTCGTATGAGCGTTGTAGCTACTGGCAATAGTTTAACGTTGATGACGCGATCGTGTGAAAAAGTTCGAAATGCAATACTACTTGAAAATTGTTATTTTCTTTCCGCTTCCTAAGGGAGTCAGGACATTCTGGCCAACCTACTATATATCTATATCTATATATATATATATATATATATATATAATCATTTCACCCCGAGCAAGGCGGAAACGCCACTGATGTGCAGGGGGTTACATAAATTTACAAAGATTAATTAGAAAAGAGTGAGGAGTACAAACTAGTTAGAAAGGAACAATAGAAAGCAGGTGCGATGACAGATACATAGGTGGAGAGAAAGGGAAGGTTATACAGGGGTGGGGAGAGAGCTATTGAAAAAAATAGTGGTTGTTCCAACGAGAGAAATTGGTATAGATGAAAAAAGTGCGAGAAGCCGTAAACGTTTTGTTTAAAGTGTATTATTATTATTATTATTATTATTATTATTATTATTATTATTTGCTTTTTGTATAATATATTAAGTGTCCATAATGGTATTTGTCTTGCTACACGTGTTTCGAGTCCAAAGTTGACGCTCTTCAGGTGAATATATATTTGCTCACCTATAACTTATCTAAATATACACAGTATTTTCGGTCGTCAGAAAGACAAATGGATCTCGATATGTGAAGTCATGATTTTATTCGCCTGAAGAAAGTTAACTTTGGATTCGAAAAACGTGTAGCGAGACAAATAGCATTATGGATATTTAATATATTATACTAAAAGCATGTAATATTAATATATTATTTATAGTGTTTAACTATAAATCTATATCGAAATGAAAATATATAGACATGTGTGTACATGTGCGTGCATTTCAGACATACATTGTGGTACAATAGAAGACAACCAGAATGAAACCTAAGGAGGAATTTGTAAAGATTTTGGCATGAAAACATTAAGATGAGGACGAGTTCTACTTTCCCCACTATATATATATATATATATATATATATATATATATATATAGATAGATAGATAGATAAATGTGTGTGTGTGTGTGAGGAAAAATGTATTCACTTATAATAATATTTAACACGTTATATATATATATATATATATATATATATATATATATATATATAAGGTTCGATGGATAAAGTGTTGTGATGTTAAAACTCAAAACGGAAGCCTACATCAAGTACCTTGAGGAGGTAGTGTTTCCCTGGATCAAGAGAGTGGCTACTGGAAGACTCCATGTTTGACAACAGGACTCTGTACTATGTCACACAACAAGTAGAACCCAGTTATGGCTGTCAAACAATTTCTCCGACCACAACACCCCTTATATACAGTATTAGGACAAAAACTTTTTATCTTTTATGAGTCATCAAAATAACGTTTTAAATCACCTCTGTTCTAACACTTTTGCACACTGCCGGTAGTTTTATAACAGGGGTGATTTTCCTAAAAAACTCACTGAAATTCAAATACAGTGTGAAAAGCTAAGTAAATTGTTAATAAATATTGATTATTTAAAACTAGGTGTAAAAGAAATGTATGAAAAAGAAGTTATATTTAATTTTTCCTATTTTCTATTAAACAAGTTATTTTGAAACTACTCTATTGAACATCTATGAGATATTTTGGATAAAAAAAATTGATAAATTTTATGTTACTTTGCAAGACACCCTTTGGGGATGAATACAAGCTGCTTGGCAGAAGACACCATTGAAGAAGCTTGTGATGTCAATGCCTGACAGAATGAAGGCTGTGATCAAAGCATAAGGCTATTATACTAAATATTAAATTTATTTTGTAACAAGTATTTTTTGTTAAAGCATTTGTTGAGGAAATCAAATAAAATTACTTTAATTAAATTGTTTATTTTCTGTCAATATGCCTCATAAAAGATAAAATAGTTCTTGTCCTAATACTTTTGCACAGTACTGTATATATACTAGGTGCGATTGGTAAATTGTCGCAATTATTTTGATGCCTCATAAAAGATAAAATAGTTCTTGTCCTAATACTTTTGCACAGTACTGTATATATACTAGGTGCGATTGGTAAATTGTCGCAATTATTTTGATGCCTCATAAAAGATAAAATAGTTATTGTCCTAATACTTTTGCACAGTACTGTATATATACTAGGTGCGATTGGTAAATTGTCGCAATTATTTTGATGCCTCATGAAAGATAAAATAGTTCTTGCCCTAATACTTTTGCACAGTACTGTATATATACTAGGTGCGATTGGTAAATTGTCGCAATTATTTTGATGCCTCATGAAAGATAAAATAGTTCTTGTCCTAATACTTTTGCACAGTACTGTATATATACTAGGTGCGATTGGTAAATTGTCGCAATTATTTTGATGCCTCATAAAAGATAAAATAGTTCTTGTCCTAATACTTTTGCACAGTACTGTATATATACTAGGTGCGATTGGTAAATTGTCGCAATTATTTTGATGCCTCATAAAAGATAAAATAGTTCTTGTCCTAATACTTTTGCACAGTACTGTATATATACTAGGTGCGATTGGTAAATTGTCGCAATTATTTTGATGCCTCATAAAAGATAAAATAGTTATTGTCCTAATACTTTTGCACAGTACTGTATATATACTAGGTGCGATTGGTAAATTGTCGCAATTATTTTGATGCCTCATGAAAGATAAAATAGTTCTTGCCCTAATACTTTTGCACAGTACTGTATATATACTAGGTGCGATTGGTAAATTGTCGCAATTATTTTGATGCCTCATGAAAGATAAAATAGTTCTTGTCCTAATACTTTTGCACAGTACTGTATATATACTAGGTGCGATTGGTAAATTGTCGCAATTATTTTGATGCCTCATAAAAGATAAAATAGTTCTTGTCCTAATACTTTTGCACAGTACTGTATATATAGTAGGTGCGATTGGTAAATTGTCGCAATTATTTTGATGCCTCATAAAAGATAAAATAGTTCTTGTCCTAATACTTTTGCACAGTACTGTATATATACTAGGTGCGATTGGTAAATTGTCGCAATTATTTTGATGCCTCATAAAAGATAAAATAGTTCTTGTCCTAATACTTTTGCACAGTACTGTATATATAGTAGGTGCGATTGGTAAATTGTCGCAATTATTTTGATGCCTCATAAAAGATAAAATAGTTCTTGCCCTAATACTTTTGCACAGTACTGTATATACTAGTAGGTGCGATTGGTAAATTGTCGCAATTATTTTGATGCCTCATAAAAGATAAAATAGTTATTGTCTAATACTTTGCACAGTACTGTATATAGTAGGTGCGATTGGTAAATTGTCGCAATTATTTTGATGCCCTCCTTAAAGATAAAATAGTTCTTATTTCATACTTTTGCACAGTACTGTATATATAGTAGGTGCGATTGGTAAATTGTCTCAATTATTTTGATGCCTCATAAAAGATAAAATAGTTCTTGTCCTAATACTTTTGCACAGTACTGTATATAGTAGGTGCGATTGGTAAATTGTCTCAATTATTTTGATGCCTCATAAAAGATAAAATAGTTCTTGTCCTAATACTTTTGCACAGTACTGTATATATAGTAGGTGCGATTGGTAAATTGTCTCAATTATTTTGATGCCTGTAAAGATAAAATAGTTCTTGTCCTAATACTTTTGCACAGTACTGTATATATAGTAGGTGCGATTGGTAAATTGTCTCAATTATTTTGATGCCTCATAAAAGATAAAATAGTTCTTGTCTAATACTTTTGCACAGTACTGTATATATAGTAGGTGCGATTGGTAAGTGTCGCAATTATTTTGATGCCTCATAAAAGATAAAATAGTTCTTGTCCTAATACTTTTGCACAGTACTGTATACTTCGATTGCAATTGTGACAATTGTCGCAATTATTTTGATGCCTCATAAAAGATAAAATAGTTCTTGTCCTAATACTTTTGCACAGTACTGTGTATATACTAGGTACGATTAGGTAAATTGTCGCAATTATTTTGACGCCTCATAAAAGATAAAATAGTTCTTGTCCTAATACTTTTGCACAGTACTGTATATATAGTAGGTGCGATTGGTAGAATGTGTCTCAATTATTTTGATGCCTCATAAAAGATAAAATAGTTCTTGTCCTAATACTTTTGCACAGTACTGTATATATAGTAGGTGCGATTGGTAAATTGTCGCAATTATTTTGATGCCTCATAAAAGATAAAATAGTTATTGTCCTAATACTTTTGCACAGTACTGTATATATAGTAGGGTGCGATTGGTAAATTGTCGCAATTATTTTGATGCCTCATAAAAGATAAAATAGTTATTGTCCTAATACTTTTGCACAGTACTGTATATATAGTAGGTGCGATTGGTAAATTGTCGCAATTATTTTGATGCCTCATAAAAGATAAAATAGTTATTGTCCTAATACTTTTGCACAGTACTGTATATATAGTAGGTGCGATTGGTAAATTGTCGCAATTATTTTGATGCCTCATAAAAAGATAAAATAGTTATTGTCCTAATACTTTTGCACAGTACTGTGTATATACTAGGTGCGATTGGTAAATTGTCGCAATTATTTTGACGCCTCATAAAAGACAAAATAGTTCTTGTCCTAATACTTTTGCACAGTACTGTATATATAGTAGGTGCGATTGGTAAATTGTCGCAATTATTTTGATGCCTCATAAAAGATAAAATAGTTCTTGTCCTAATACTTTTGCACAGTACTGTATATATAGTAGGTGCGATTGGTAAAATTGTCGCAATTATTTTGATGCCTCATAAAAGATAAAATAGTTATTGTCCTAATACTTTTTTGCACAGTACTGTATATTTAGTAGGTGCGATTGGTAAATTGTCGCAATTATTTTGATGCCTCATAAAAGATAAAATAGTTATTGTCCTAATACTTTTGCACAGTACTGTATATATAGTAGGTGCGATTGGTAAATTGTCGCAATTATTTTGATGCCTCATAAAAGATAAAATAGTTATTGTCCTAATACTTTTGCACAGTACTGTATATATAGTAGGTGCGATTGGTAAATTGTCGCAATTATTTTGATGCCTCATAAAAGATAAAATAGTTATTGTCCTAATACTTTTGCACAGTACTGTATATATAGTAGGTGCGATTGGTAAATTGTCTCAATTATTTTGATGCCTCATAAAAGATAAAATAGTTCTTGTCCTAATACTTTTGCACAGTACTGTATATATAGTAGGTGCGATTGGTAAATTGTCTCAATTATTTTGATGCCTCATAAAAGATAAAATAGTTCTTGTCATACTTTTGCACAGTACTGTATATATAGTAGGTGCGATTGGTAAATTGTCGCAATTATTTTGATGCCTCATAAAAGATAAAATAGTTATTGTCCTAATAATACTTTTGCACAGTACTGTATATATAGTAGGTGCGATTGAGTAAGTGTCGCAATTATTTTGATGCCTCATAAAGATAAAATAGTTATTGTCCTAATACTTTTGCACAGTACTGTATATATAGTAGGTGCGATTGGTAAATTGTCGCAATTATTTTGATGCCTCATAAAAGATAAAATAGTTCTTGTCCTAATACTTTTGCACAGTACTGTATATATACTAGGTGCGATTGGTAATTTGTCGCAATTATTTTGATGCCTCATAAAAGATAAAATAGTTCTTGCCCTAATACTTTTGCACAGTACTGTATATATAGTAGGTGCGAATGAGTAAATTGTCGCAATTATTTTGATGCCTCGCAAAAGATAAAATAGTTCTTGCCCTAATACTTTTGCACAGTACTGTATATATAGTAGGTGCGATTGGTAAATTGTCGCAATTATTTTGATGCCTCATAAAAGATAAAATAGTTCTTGTCCTAATACTTTTGCACAGTACTGTATATAGTAGGTGCGATTGGTAAATTGTCATAAATTATTTTGATGCCTCATAAAAGATAAAACTAGTTCTTGTCCTAATACTTTTGCACAGTACTGTATATATACTAGGTGCGATTGGTAAATTGTCGCAATTATTTTGATCCTCATAAAAGATAAAATAGTTCTTGTCCTAATACTTTTGCACAGTACTGTATATATGGTAGTGCGATTGGTAAATTGTCTCAATTATTTTGATGCCTCATAAAAGATAAAATAGTTCTTGCCCTAATACTTTTGCACAATTACTGTATATATAGTAGGTGCGATTGGTAAATTGTCGCAATTATTTTGATACTCATAAGGTAAAATAGTTCTTGTCCTAATACTTTTGCACAGTACTGTGTGTATATACTAGGTGCGATTGGTAAATTGTCGCAATTATTTTGATGCCTCATAAAAGATAAAATAGTTCTTGTCCTAATACTTTTGCACAGTACTGTATATAGTAGGTGCGATTGGTAAATTGTCTCAATTATTTTTGATGCCTCATAAAAGATAAAATAGTTCTTGTCCTAATACTTTTACAGTACTGTATATATAGTAGGTGCGATTGGTAAATTGTCTCAATTATTTTGATGCCTCATAAAGATAAAATAGTTCTTGTCCTAATACTTTTGCACAGTACTGTATATATAGTAGGTGCGATTGGTAAATTGTCTCAATTATTTTGATGCCTCATAAAAGATAAAATAGTTCTTGTCCTAATACTTTTGCACAGTACTGTATATATAGTAGGTGCGATTGGTAAATTGTCTCAATTATTTTGATGCCTCATAAAAGATAAAATAGTTCTTGTCTTAATACTTTTGCACAGTACTGTATATATAGTAGGTGCGATTGGTAAGTGTCGCAATTATTTTGATGCCTCATAAAAGATAAAATAGTTCTTGTCCTAATACTTTTGCACAGTACTGTATATATACTAGGTGCGATTGGTAAATTGTCGCAATTATTTTGATGCCTCATAAAAGATAAAATAGTTCTTGTCCTAATACTTTTGCACAGTACTGTGTATATACTAGGTGCGATTGGTAAATTGTCGCAATTATTTTGACGCCTCATAAAAGATAAAATAGTTCTTGTCCTAATACTTTTGCACAGTACTGTATACCCATAATTGCGATTGGTAAATTGTAGCAATTATTTTGATGCCTCATAAAAGATAAAATAGTTCTTGTCCTAATACTTTTGCACAGTACTGTGTATATACTAGGTGCGATTGGTAAATTGTCGCAATTATTTTGACGCCTCATAAAAGATAAAATAGTTCTTGTCCTAATACTTTTTTGTAGTACTGTATATATAGTAGGTGCGATTGGTAAATTGTCGCAATTATTTTGATGCCTCATAAAAAGATAAAATAGTTCTTGTCCTAATACTTTTGCACAGTACTGTATATATATAGTAGGTGCGATTGGTAAATTGTCGCAATTATTTTGATGCCTCATAAAAGATAAAATAGTTCTTGTCCTAATACTTTGCACAGTACTGTATATATAGTAGGTGCGATTGGTAAATTGTCGCAATTATTTTGATGCCTCATAAGATAAAATAGTTCTTGTCCTAATACTTTTGCACAGTACTGTATATATACTAGGTGCGATTGGTAAATTGTCGCAATTATTTTGATGCCTCATAAAAGATAAAATAGTTCTTGTCCTAATACTTTTGCACAGTACTGTATATATACTAGGTGCGATTGGTAAATTGTCGCAATTATTTTGATGCCTCATAAAAAGATAAAATAGTTCTTGTCCTAATACTTTTGCACAGTACTGTATATATAGTAGGTGCGATTGGTAAATTGTCGCAATTATTTTGATGCCTCATAAAAGATAAAATAGTTATTGTCCTAATACTTTTGCACAGTACTGTATATATAGTAGGTGCGATTGGTAAATTGTCGCAATTATTTTGATGCCTCATAAAAGATAAAATAGTTCTTGTCCTAATACTTTTGCACAGTACTGTATATATACTAGGTGCGATTGGTAATTTGTCGCAATTATTTTGATGCATAAAAGATAAAATAGTTCTTGCCCTAATACTTTTGCACAGTACTGTATATATAGTAGGTGCGAATGGTAAATTGTCGCAATTATTTTGATGCCTCATAAAAGATAAAATAGTCCTTGCCTAATACTTTTGCACAGTACTGTATATATAGTAGGTGCGATTGGTAAATTGTCGCAATTATTTTGATGCCTCATAAAAGATAAAATAGTTCTTGCTAATACTTTTGCACGAAGTACTGTATCATATAGTAGGTGCGATTGGTAATTCATCGCAATTATTTTGATGCCTCAAAAGATAAAATAGTTCTTGTCTAATACTTTTGCAGTACTGTATATATACCAGGTGCGATTGGTAAATTGTCGCAATTATTTTGATGCCTCATAAAAGATAAAATAGTTCTTGCCCTAATACTTTTGCACAGTACTGTATATATAGTAGGTGCGATTGGTAAGTGTCGCAATTATTTTGATGCCTCATAAAAGGAACAAAATAGTTCTTGCCCTAATACTTTTGCACAGTACTGTATATATAGTAGGTGCGATTGGTAAATTGTCACGGGTATTTTTTTGATGCCTCATAAAAGATAAAATAGTTCTTGCCCTAATACTTTTGCACAGTACTGTATATATAGTAGGTGCGATTGAGTAATTGTCGCAATTATTTTGATGCCTCATAAAAGATAAAATAGTTCTTGCCCTAATACTTTTGCACAGTACTGTATATATAGTAGGTGCGATTGGTAAATTGTCGCAATTATTTTGATGCCTCATAAAAGATAAAATAGTTCTTGCCCTAATACTTTTGCACAGTACTGTATATATAGTAGGTGCGATTGGTAAATTATCGCAATTATTTTGTTATATAAAGATAAAATAGTTCTTGCCCTAATACTTTTTGCACAGTACTGTATATAGTAGGTGCGATTGGTAAGTGTCGCAATTATTTTGATGCCTCATAAAAGATAAAATAGTTCTTGCCCTAATACTTTTGCACAGTACTGTATATATAGTAGGTGCGATTGGTAATTGTCGCAATTATTTTGATGCCTCATAAAAGATAAAATAGTTCTTGCCCTAATACTTTTGCACAGTACTGTATATATAGTAGGTGCGATTGGTAAATTGTCGCAATTATTTTGATGCCTCATAAAAGATAAAATAGTTCTTGCCCTATGCACTTTTGCACAGTACTGTATATATAGTAGGTGCGATTGGTAAATTGTCGCAATTATTTTGATGCCTCATAAAGATAAAATAGTTCTTGCCCTAATACTTTTGCACAGTACTGTATATATAGTAGGTGCGATTGGTAAATTGTCGCAATTATTTTGATGCCTCTAAAAAGATAAAATAGTTCTTGCTTCTAATACTTTTGCACAGTACTGTATATATAGTAGGTGCGATTGGTAAATTGTCGCAATTATTTTGATGCCTCATAAAAGATAAAATAGTTCTTGCCCTAATACTTTTGCACAGTACTGTATATATAGTAGGTGCGATTGGTAAATTGTCGCAATTATTTTGATGCCTCATAAAAGATAAAATAGTCTTGCCCTAATACTTTTGCACAGTACTGTATGACAACCTAACTCCCCAGATTACAACCCCTTTGATTATTGTGTGTGAGACGCAGTTCATCAAGAGATCAACAAAATACTTTGTAACATCAAAAATGAATTGAAGGGAAGGATTATTGCAGCATTCATCAACTTAAAGAAGGAGATCGTCCAGAAGAGACGCAGGAGATTCCGAAGTCGTCTTTAGTATTTTAGGATATTTTTATATAAGTTTAATAAATACATCTGTTAAAATGAATTTTCAATGTTATTTACATTTTTGAATAATTTGGACAACAATTTATCTATCGCTCTCTCTCTCTCTTTCTCTCTCTCTCTCTCTCTCACACACACACACACACACACACACACACACACATATATATATATATATATTAATAATTATTACTTTAGAACATGTGCAAACTACAAACTACTACAAAATTGTACATTTTTTCCGACATTGAAAGAACAATGTCTCATCAGGTAGTTTATAATGATGGCACCACCATCTTACCATCATTATTAATTACCCGATGAGATATTGTCCTTTCAATGTCAAAACAAAATGTACTATTTTGTAGTAGTTTGTAGATTGTACATGTTCTAAAGTATAATTTATAATAAATATTAATTGCAATATCTTTATATTGAGCACTGTTTTAAATTAATGTTTTGAAAGTTTCTATTATTTTCTTCGTTCCTTGTTCATATATATATAAAACCGCATCGCAAACTTAAGAACTGCGTTTATTATTTTTGCTAACTATTGCCGTTGCCAAGCGGAGTTTTATGTCAACACAAAATAAAATCGTCGGTGATGGTGGATTTTATAATATTTCAGTTTAAACTACCTCTCTGAAGATGGCTCATGTGAGCCGAAAGCTTAGAAGAAAACCAATAAATAATTATCCAAATGTTGGAGAATTTTTGTCTTTATTTTCAACTGAAATTAAAGCAAAAATACGACGTTTAGAACGGCTCATGATTAAACATAATAGACATTCATTGTCTCTTATATTTAATAGCATATGTCTAGAAAATTACTTGCTGCCTCGATATACTAAATATATATATATATATATATATATATATATATATATATATATATATATACTAGCAGTATAGCACGGCGTTGCTCGGGTATAATGAAAGCTTTAAAACTAATGGATGGTCCTGAAGCTCAGACTCTTTGGATGTTGACACGAAAAACTAAAAAGCGATAGTTGTTTCCAGTTAAAGCGAAACCGTAGACTGAAAGAAAAATGAATAGATGTAAGTCAAATTTTGATTTCCTGCTATCGATATCAAATAATGTTTTTTGTCGTAAACTGAGTTTTGAAGGCTAAATAAGTCCTCTGAGTAAATGGTATCGTGGCTGAGACTAAGAATTACAATTATACTTACTTAGAGCTAAACCTGAAGCAAAAACTAAAATAAAAGGGATGGAAAAAATACAGACATATCGGCAGATAAACAGACACACATACAAACATCGTGCCTTTTATATGGATATATTATCGATTTTCTACACTATTGTAAGAACTGCAACCTTGAAACTTCTGAAGATCGTTTCTTATGTCTTTGTCTGAGTGTATCAAATTTGATTAAAATCGGACCACTCCTTCTATAACCTGATTTTTTCGATTATCGATTTTCGATATTTATCGGGGGTACCTCGACGCAAAACCTAGCTAAGAACACTTGCAGACGCTTATAGTACAACTGTGCAAATTTTCAAGAAAATCGGTTCAGCCGTTTCGGAGTTTATAGTTAACGGACACACACACACACACACACACACACACATACACACACAGACAAAGTTCCATTTATAAATAAGCTCATAGATAGATAGATAGATAGATAGATAGATAGATAGATAGATAGATAGATATTTACGAAGCGTAGTTTAAATATGAAACAAGGTCACAAGTATGGAACACCTAGCGAGGATCGAAGTCACGACTCGGTCGTAAATAATTCAGAGAGGCAAGCTTGTTAAGAATCGAAAACAAAAAACTCACATATAAAATAGTGACAATTTACCCATCGCACTTATATATATATATAGAGAGAGAGAGAGACAGAGGGAGAGAGAAAGAGAAGGGAGAAAGAGAGAGGTGGGGCCATTGATAATATAATATAACCCTTTCTCTCATCACTCTCTTCCTCTCTCTTTAATATATATATACAGAGAGAGGGGGACAAAAAATGTAGTGTGGAAGTATCTATATATATATATATATATATATATATATATATACTAAGAGAGAGAGAGAGAGCTATAGATTACGAGAAAGCGAGTCATGTGTAAATGTGTGCGGATGAAGGTAAATGTGATCGTGTTTGTCCGTGTGTGTATTAGACAAACACAGACAGAAATACAAACGGAAAAATGCTTTTAGCTGGCAACTGATTTTTTTCCCCCCATTTCACATGAAGCCATATTTTATTCTCCCTTGATTAAAGTGTTTCCTTCCTATTAAAAAGAAAAACACAATACATATGTGAATTTTTTAACGTAGGTCTTTCGGAACGCGTCGACTCGCGGAAGTGCCTTATTTACGACTTCCTGTCGCAAAAAAGTTTTATCCTGGTTTAGCTAAGTAGACAACGTTTTCGTCATGAATATTTCCAGGACGATCGTTCAATATCGCCTGGTTTGAAACGACCTTTTCTCCTAGTTTCTGCCAAAACATTCGACACCTTCTATTTCTCTTGATTGAATTTTGTCATTTCTTTTTAGAAATACTCATTGCCCATTTGCGTTTACATTTTTTGTCCTATTTTACCTTGGTGAATCTAACATCATTTCTTCAAACTCTGATTACTTCAAGTTAAATCTTGGGACTGTCTTTTCGTTCCATGTTCGACACTGAACAGTTAGCTAAGACGGATTACGTTCAAAAATGCTCAACAATGTCAACCTTGCTCAGCACCTAGATGGGTGACCGCTTGGAAAAAGCAGGTGCTGTAAAATTGGATGTGCGGATGGAATAATCTGTTGTAGCCGTAGGGAGATGGTTAATGTTTATTAATTCAGCCTTGTGTCATATATAACAGAACGCCCTACAGCTTGGAATAAAGATTTCACGGTTGTTTTTGCGTTCCCAAAAGAATGATCGCGGCCCCTTTAAATAATTAGGAAGAAAAATAAATCCAACACAACCTCAGTAACCGGCATCAAATAATTTCTTGCAATATCAAAAAAAGTATATCGGCGAAATATCTTGAACACTAAAAAAACCCGTATCTGCTAGCATAAAAGGGATCTACGTTTGATTTTACAAATGCCACCCAAAATGAGAACATATTACGTAACAGTTCAGTACTCTTTTCTTTATTTCTAACAAATTTTTCTGCTTATTAATATGTTCAGCAATCTAGACATATTTGGGAAAAATTTTAGAGTAATCAAGAATCCCTACTGGAAGCAAACCGCCTGCATACAGACAGGAAACGAATTCAGTAAATATGCAAATGAAGCGGAGCTTGGAGAACCTGATACTAACAGGCCAGATAGAGAGAAAAGGAGACAGAGAAAAGCATGTGGATGACAGAACGGGGGCTGCAAGATGTTACAGGAGAAAGCGTGCTAAGAGCCACCAGGGACAGGGAGACTTGGAAGGCAATGATCGCCTAGGTCCTGAAAGGACAAGGCACATAGAAGAAGAATATATATGCCTACTGTTTATAAGAAATTATAATGTGGGTGTTAAATGGGGGATCAAGTCTACATTATAATCAATATATAAACTGATCTCTCATTAGGTGGCCATGCTAGTTTCTATACATTTATATTCTAGATTTATGTGCTTGAGCTAGTGGATGACAGAGCGGGGTTTGGGTGGTGTAACAGGACAAAGCGTGCTAAGAGCCACCAGGGAGAGGGAAACGTGGAAGGCCATGATCGCCTAGGTCCTGAAGGGACAAGGCACATAGAAGAAGAATTAGCTGGCTCTAACTGCGTACTTAACTCCCATGAACTGCAGTATTTAATTGCCTTCCTACTTCAGTGGCACAAGGCCTTTTTAATGTGGGCAATCCGGAACATATAGACCGGGCAAAAATATCTGTCTAATTTTCCCCAGATGAAACTCTACCCTTCGATGGAGACTCGACTGGATCATTACTCTCCCCCCTCGAAGGAAGAGAGTTCGACATTGCGCAAAGAAGTTAATTGCTGTATTTAATTGCCTTCCCACTTAAGACAAATTGTGGCACAAGGCCTTTTTAGTGTGGGTAATCCGGGCCATATAGCCTGTGCAAAAATTTCTGTCTAATTTTGCCCATATGAGACTCTACCCTTCAGTGGAGCTTCGAATGGTTTATTACTCTCCGCCCGAAGTCAGACTAGTTCGACATGGCGCAAGGCAATTAACTGCCGTCCAGCAGGTAATTATATAGTAAGAGGAAGAGTTCATTTCTCGTAGGAGGGCACCATAATAGAAATAGAATCTCTTCCATAATAATTGTTACATTTATTGTATGAAATATACATACGAATGTAGGAAATATTATGGGGCTGAGATAGTAAAAACCCACGAACTATCCTATAACAGTTGTTAGATTAAGTTTTTGAAATGTTCAGGCGAATGTAGTAATTATTTTGGGACAAAAATTTGTAAAAAAGAGAACCTGTCCCATGATATTTGTTACATTTAGTTTCACTCCAAGCAAGCTGGTAACGCCACTGATGCGCAGGGGGCTACATAAGAGAAAAAATTAGATAAGAGGAGAGTAAAGAGAAAGACGAACCAGTTACAGGGGGTGTCAGAGAAGGGAGGAAGAGAAGGATGGGAGTATAGATGTGATGACAGTTTCAAAGGTAGGGAGAAAAGAAAAGATATACAGGGTGTGGAAAAAAGACAAGTGGTAAAGAAATGGGTATTGACATTGCATTTAAATTCCTGGAGGTTGTAGCCGTCAGGAAAGCAAGAATATGGAAGAGGCGGGAAGTGCGAGAAAAGAAGCTGCGGGAGTAAAATTGTCAGCTGCATTTGGTCGATCTAACTGTGAATGGCTGGGACCCAGTTGCCAGTCTGGATGCACGAGTAAACTCATGTGGTAGCGGCACCAGACATACAGGCAGATAAACAGTTCGTCGGAGCAGAAGCCATGAAAATATTTATAGAACAGACAGAGGGAAGCCACATCCCGTCGGTGAGAAAGTGGCTGAAATCGAGCCGCCAAGTCGGTACCTATCATATTTCTGATTCCCCTTTGGAACACTGAGATGAACAACGGGGGCACCTGACCAAATATGACATCAGTATTCCATGCACGGACGGATGGTTGATTTGTATATGTGCAAGATGGATTCAGGCGGAAAAAACGTCCTGGCCCGACACAGTGATCCAACCTTCCTAGCAGTGGATTTAGCTATTGACTCAATGTAAAGGGTTCCACTTGAGATCAAAAGATAGGGTAAGGCCGAGGAGGCGCAGTGTATTGCTCTCAGGGAGATTCGCTTATTTCATGCTTATGGGAGGCAGCAAGAGTTGCCTGTGATGATTGACAGACGGCAGCTTCGTCTTAGACGCATTGAAATTTACAAGCCACTTTTTTCCGTATTCCACCACTGAGTGTAGATCCCTCTCAAGATCAGCAGCCAGGTTATGTTTGTCCGCCTCGCCGGATTTCTTACTGATGCGGGAATACATTGTGGTGTTATCTGTGTAGATGCCTACTTGGCACTTGATTACGTCTGGGAGATCATTTATGAAAATAAGGAAGAGCGTCGGGCTTAGGATAAAGCCCTGAGGGACATCACCGTTTGTATAGTAGGATGTAGAGGCATGCCCATTCAAAATGACCTTCATTAAGAGGTTAGATAGGAAAGACTGAATCAGATCAAGCAAGCGTCCGGAGATACCATAACCACGTAGCTTGCGTAGAAGGCCAGCGTGCCAAACCCTATCAAAAGCCTTGGAGATGTCCAAGGCAACAGCAAGGGCCTGGTATGTCTACTCCGTGGTGGTCGTTAGCTAATCGGCTGTGGACCTGGCAAATGTCCACAATTTGATTCAAGCAGGGATAAAAGGAACTAAAACTAAAATGCACATTTCTTCGTCACACTCCTCTTTTCGATTCTGTTCATTGAGGGTTTTCAACGAATACGACATTGACTGAGAGGAGGCCTTGTGCTTTAAGCGAGTATTGGGCCTCAGCCTAGACCTCAAATGGAACTTGTACATATGATCCGGATATGTTGTGGTGCAGTGGATATCGAATCGGAACGACAAATCGGGTGCCGAGTTCGAATTCCAGTTAAATTCCTTGCATACACTTACGCACAAATACCTCTGGGAAAGGTATTAATCCGTCTCTTCCCTCCAGTTATGGGTTAAATAATAGGACAAATTGGGTTTATATCCTTGGCAGGGCAACCATTCTACTGCAGAAAACAATGGCAACCTACTGCGGGATAATCTTCTGCCCAGCCAGTCATGTCTCTTTCGAGACATGATCGCCCAAAGCGTATATCACGTATGGCACTTAACTGGCTGACTGAATATAATAGTTGGAATCATGATTAAAACTTCTACTGGTCATAAAGTGGAGGGTCAGTTTTCTGTTGTTATGAAGTCATAAATTGACCCCCCACTAATTACTACGTAATAATATAATACATCTCTTTTTCTTCTAGGTATGAGTAAAATAACAAGACAGATTGTGTTCTATAGCCTTGAATGGCAACCAGTCTACCGCAGAAAGTAATGGCAACCTACTTGCACTTAACTGATACCTCACCTTATGTCGATAATTTGTTTCAGGAGAGGTGACTTAAGACGAAAAAGAAATTTACTTTGGTCTTTTCTCTTCTAGTTTCCCTTTCTCGTACCTTAAAGGCGTAGCTTTCGCCGAAACTCAACACTGTCATAACCATTATCACATCAACATTATCATAATCATGATCAACATTATCATAATCACGATCAACATTATCATACTCACGATCAACATTATCATAATCACGATCAACATTATCATAATCATGATCAACATTATCATACTCACGATCAACATTATCATAATCACGATCAACATTATCATACTCACGATCAACATTATCATAATCACGATCAATATTATCATAATGCCTCAGAGCTTGTTTCTTTTTTCCATTTTTTTTTTTAATCTTTATAGCTTGATTCTTTTGATTTGAATTCTTTTTTGTCTGGTTTCTTCCAACTTTTCCCCACTCCCAATAAAATTAACAGTCATCAGCAATTGAAATGAAAGCATATGATACACTACTGAAGATGCCAGAAAAATGGCCGACTTCCTATACCGCTCCAGTAAGTATTTCACTCTTCTTCTTATCCTCTACCTTGACAAATACCAGATCAGGCTTAAAATAGAGATCTGCTGTCATATTTGAGCATCAGCTACACAGTCATCACTTTCCAGGCTCGATAGTCCAAAAATGACTGCGTATCCTTGTGGGCAACGAATTATTTTTAACTCTGCAATTCCTCTTCTACATCCGAGATTTAGGATGCTTATCACTGCTCTATCGGAAAGTGCTCACAGGTTCCACCAGTTCTAACCTTAACGGCTAAGACCCGATGTACTAGGCACATCGCAACGAACCACTTTTATTCCCCCCTATTCCATTAGCGAGAAGAGAGTTCCACTGAAGTAGCTTCTTTACGCGAACCACCGTTCTGTAGAAGCGATTCCTAAGAAAACGTTTTCCCAATCACTTAAATCCTAACCTGTTCAAGTCAAAGGTTAACCGTTAATTTCTTCACCTCTCTGCATAAACTGTGCTCTTTATCCTGTAATATGAGTGGCTGAATGAAACACGCTAAAAAAAAAAAATGTCGCATCTTCCACAGAAAGCATAACTCGTTCTACTAGCAGAAATCCCATGTAGAAAACTTCGATTGCAAACGGAAGTAATGCGACATCTTAGAAAGCATTAAAAATCTGCTCGGATTATTTATATCTCTTTTTTGGTACCTTCCTTGCCTGCCTGCCTGCCTATCTATCTATCTATCTATCTATCTATCTATCTATTTCTAAACTTATCTATCTATCTATCTATCTATCTATCTATCTATCTATCTATCTATCTATCTATCTAACTATCTATCTATCTATTTCAAACCTTTCATTATCTATCTATCTATCTATCTATCTATTTCAGACTTATTATCTATCTATCTATCTATCTATCTATCTATCTATCTATCTATCTATCTAAACCTTTCATTATCTATCTATCTATCTATCTATCTATCTATTTCAAATTTCTATTATCTTTAAATTTCATATCTATCTATCTATCTATCTATCTATCTATCTATCTATCTATCTATTTCAAACCTTTCATTATCTATCTATCTATCTATCTATCTATCTATCTATCTATTTCAGACTTATTATCTATCTATCTATATATCTATCTATTTCAAACTTATCTATCTATCTATCTATCTATTTCTTAAATCTTATCTATCTATCTATCTATCTATCTATCTATCTATCTATCTATCTACCTTTCAAACCTTTCTTATCTATCTATCTATCTATCTATCTATCTATCTATCTATCTATCTATCTATTTCAGACTTATTATCTATCTATCTATCTATCTATCTATCTATCTATCTATCTATCTATCTATTGCAAACTTATCTATCTATCTATCTATCTATCTATCTATCTATCTATCTATCCTATCTATCTATCTATCTATCTATCTATCTATCTATCTATCTATCTATCTATCTATCTATCTATCTATCTATTTCAAACCTTTCATTATCTATCTATCTATCTATCTATCTATCTATCTATCTATCTATTTCAAACCTTTCATTATCTATCTATCTATCTATCTATCTATCTATCTATCTATCTATCTATCTATTTCAAACCTTTCATTATCTATCTATCTATCTATCTATCTATCTATCTATCTATCTATCTATCTATCTATCTATTTCAAACTTATCTGTCTATCTATTTATTTCAAACTTATCTATCTATCTATCTATCTATCTATCTATCTATCTATCTATTTCAAACCTTTCATTATCTATCTATCTATCTATCTATCTATCTATCTATCTATCTATTTCAGACTTATTATCTATCTATCTATCTATCTATCTATCTATCTATTTCAGACTTATTATCTATCTATCTATCTATCTATCTATCTATCTATTTCAAACTTATCTATCTATCTATCTATCTATCTATCTATCTATCTATCTATTTCAAACTTATCTATCTATCTATCTATCTATCTATCTATCTATCTATCTATCTATCTATCTATCTATCTATCTATCTATTTCAAACCTTTCATCTTATCTATCTATCTATCTATCTATCTATCTATCTATCTATCTATCTATCTATCTATCTATCTATCTATCTATTTCAAACCTTTCATTATCTATCTATCTATCTATCTATCTATCTATCTATCTATCTATCTATCTATCTATCTATCTAAGTCCCCTCATTAACTTTCTTTCAGTTTATCTTCCCATGTTATTTTATTTTTTCTGTTTCTTTTTTTATTTAGTGTAATTTTCATGTTATTTAATATTAATGATTTCATTTTAAACATAATTTTAATTTCATTTCACTATTCAATTTTTATTTTTTTTATTTTTATTTTTTGTTATTTCGCTATTACTTTAATATTTTATTCGTATTTTTGTTGTATCTTATTTTATTTTTGTATTTTATTACTTTTTTTTAAAATTATTTTATCTTATCTATAATGCATTTTAATTTCATGCCATTATACTTTTTATCTTTTTTTATTCTTTTATTTTCTTCTTTTCTATTTTTTTTTCTATTCTATTTTCATTTAATTTTAATTTTATTAATTTTCATTATTTTATGCTCATTTTGTCAAATAAAACTATCGACAATGTTAGTAATAATTCTGAATTACTTTATTCTCGTACTAACGCGATACATCTACCAAAATACACCTGGCTTGTGCCCCCTCAGCTGTTAATATCACACTGGAGAATGTAACTTATGCCCTTCAGTGTCTGCCTGTGGAAGTCACCCGTTATCTAATGAGACCTTCAATTTCTAATCAACAAATATTAATTTTTAGTATGCATAGAATTCATACCTATATGTTATGTGGGAATGTTCTCAGATATTGTAAACACACTTTTTTCTTGGGTGCAATGAAAACTAGATAGGCAAATAAAATTGTTATTCAGTTTTGAATTTGCTAGCACGATTTTATAGCATAGAGAGAGTTCCCTTTAGGGGAGATAACCTTAGCGATAATGAACTGAAAAACAGAGGATAACTCTTGTCGATTATCAGTTGATTGAAAAATGAAAATACCCTCCCAGGTCGATTAATACATTTGGTAGATAAGCTGAAAGATGTCATTAACTTTAACTTCTGCACTCTCTTACGATGATACACACACACACACACACACACACACACACACACACACACACACACACACACACACACACATATATATATATATATATAGAGAGAGAGAGAGAGAGAGAACTTATATAGAAATAAAATATTTGAACAGCCTTAGATAGATAGATAGATAGATAGATAGATAGATAGATAGATAAACAGACCGACATAGATAAAGAGGCGAAGATAGTAGAATTTCTAAGCGCCGCTTAGATGTAGCACAATGACGAAAGTATGGGGCGCCCAGTGAGTATCGATCTCAATACTCAGTTGTAATAGGTTTTAGCGAGAGAAGCTTTGTAACCATTGCACTACGTCGATGCGCCCAAATAGATAGATAGATAGATAGATAGATAGATAGATAGATAGATAGATAGATAGATAGATAGATAATGAAGAGACTTAGATAGATAGATAGATAGATAGATAGATAGATAGATAGATAGATAATGAAGAGGCTGAGATAGATAGATAGATAGATAGATAGATAGATAGATAGATAGATAGATAGATAGATAGATAATGAAGAGACTGGGATAGATAGATAATGAAGAGGCTGGGATAGATAGACAATGAAGAGACTAGATAGATAGATAGATAGATAGATAGATAGATAATGAAGAGACTAGATAGATAGATAGATAGATAGATAGATAGATAGATAGATAGATAGATAGATAGATGAAAAAACAGAAAGTAATTAACCTTGGTGAAAAGTAATGTATCTATTCCAGAATCATGGAAAATGCTAACATCAAGATAACTGTCAGTGATTAAGCCAAAAGAAAAGAAAAAAAAAACGGTTTGTAAGTTAAGAAATGTACAGGAATTTACTCTCATTCAGGAAAAATAACCCCCAAAATGACACTTTCATCACTTTACATACACACTCATATACACATACACTTTATATACTCATATACACATCATATACACATCAGTTAAAACTATTTCAACAAAATAAAAAAATAAAAATAAAAATAAAGTTATAAAAGCCAATTCCCAACTCCCAAATCCCAAACCGTTAACACTAATCCTGGATTACGTAAAATGGAAATAAATAAATAGATTTTGACAGCTAACTACGCTCGTTTCAAGGAATGGTGTAGTATTCGCTGATGACACAAAAATCGTCAAAGAACAAAAAAATGAAAATAAAAAATAAGAGGGAAAAAGTTTATTATCTTTGAGAACAAACAGTCAGCATTAAATAGGAAACAATGCTTTGTGTACTTTAAGGAAAAAAAAAATTTCAAAAATGGCAGACGATATGATAAAATGTTTAATGGCGATTATTGTCCGTATTAATTTATTTCCACTGGTCTGTTAAATTTTGAAAATAATTAAAATTTACATACACCCAAATGAATCAAATAAAATGATTAAAATAATCTACCATTCGTCCGCGCATTGAGTACTGTTGCTTTATCTGGGGAGAGTGATCCTTCTATTCATCTCGGGGTTTTCAACGAAATTAAAATGAGGATCTGCTACATAATCGATCCCGATTTAACAGCTCAACTTCTCACCGACCAGACGTGGCTTCTCTTAGTCCTTTTTATGGCTTCTGTTCTGACGAGCTTCTTTACCCGGCACCCCTGTAGAATCACATCTCCATGCACGTACATACCGACATACATATCGCCATGCACACACGTTCACACGCATATACCCACACACTCTTACGTAAGAACCGCACGTGAAACTTTCTTTTTTCCCGCGTTTTTTAAGAAATATATAAACTGATTTCCACACGTGTTTAGCCAGTTGGAGGATGTTTTTAAGTGTTAGAAAGAATGGCAACAAAAAGGAAATTGATGCTGAGCATCAGGAAGAGACAACTAAAGTTCCTGGGACATGCAATGAGGAAGGAGACCTGGAGAACCTGATACTGACTGGACAGATAGAAGGAAGGAGAGACAGAGGAAGGCAGCGGATAACATATTTGCAGGGACTGATCAGGTGGATGACGGAACGGGGGTTGCCAGGAGCAACAGGAACAAACATACTAAGAGCCACAACGGATAGGGAGACGTGGAGATCCATGATCGCCTACGTCCTGAAGGGACAGGGCACATAGAAGAAGAAGAAGAAGAAGAAGAAGTCCGATTACCGTTCGTCTCTTCCAACTCACACACTGTGATAATTGCATTCAGCAATTAGCCTCATAAAAATGTTTCTCTCTATCTTATAAGAACATTTCAATACATGTATAATTATATTCACTACTAATCAGTAGAAACATATTATTTCCTTTTTTCAGGAACTTTTCTAACATGAATTTTGAGACAATATCTTTAATATCTAAGAGAGAACTCTTTTCACGACATCTTACATTCACGAATTATTCAGTTCTGTAACCTTAATACAATGTTGTTATATTCGTTACATTGTGCTTTGAGTTATTTTTAAATGTAGTGATTTGGACAACCAACCTTTTCTTCACTGTTGAAATCACTACCCCGACGGTCAGTTTACTACATACTGGAACCCAATTTGTCCAAATCACTACACCCCGGCCACGTGAATTTCCTCGTGCTTTTGGCTTGGCATCTAGGTCCCACTTTTTAAACGTTGAAATTATTAAATGTAACTGCTATTTTTACTCTAGCATCTTCTTTTCTGGCATTTTCCGCCTGTGGAACTCCCTTTTCTATACTTGATTTCTTGATAGCTATAATCTTCAAAAGTTGAAATGCAACGTCAATTGCCATTTTTATCTACTTGATTCCCATCTTCCTCTTATTCTTTCTTTGACATCCCCTGTACTTTTTTCTTCTTTTCTTTTTTTTTCTCTATCTCACTGTAAATCCCTGCGCACCGGGTGTGGTCCTGCATTGCCTGGGGTGAAACGATTATACAGGGTGTCCTAGAAGTCGCGCACCATATACTAATTTTATTTTTTTCTATTTTTCAGATTTGGTCTGATATAGGTGAGAAACTAACAGTACATGAAAGAGTTAAATTGGTCTTTTTGTTTGGAAGAGACGGGGCAACATACCACTCTGTAGCTCAAGAATTCAACCGTAATCATCCTGAGCGAGAAAAACCATTGAGCCATACCACTGCTTGTCGTTTGATCAAATGCCTCCAAGAAACTGGATCAGTTGCTGATCGTGAGAGATGTGGTCGACGAAAGAGTGCAACTGATGAAGAAACATCCACAATGGTTCTGTTGAATTTTGCTAGAATTCCCGTGAAATCAGTAAGGAAAATAAGCCAGCCAGGAGCTAACGATTAGCAAATCATCAGTATATCGTATTCTAAAAAACACAGAAATTTCATACGTATAAACAATTTGAACATCTGTTATGATTATGATCAATAAAATTGATATTCATATGTATTTTTATAAAAATCTGGATGGTGCGCAACTTCTGGGACACCCTGTATATTAAAAAAAAAACATTCATGTGTGGTACTATGACAAGCTGTGCACCATGTCGGTTCCTTTCTTTCCAGTGTGAATAGATGAGTTAAAATAAAATAACTCATCTATTCATATTGGAAGAAAAGAAACCGCTATGGTGCACAGCTTGTCAAGATAGACCATTTAATGGCATATTTAAAGAAAATAGGACTATACAATAAAATTTAATTAAAATAAAAATGTATGCATTGTAATGTGTACAACCACACTAATGCGTGCAACAACTTCAAAACAAATGTGATCCCAAAATACAAAAGCTGACCCTTAAATGACCATAAATGTTTGATGGGTTGTTAAACTCAAACCAAACAAAAACTAAACACAGTGGTTGAAGCCAATGGTGATTTAATTGAATAAATTTACTCTTTAATATTTAAAGATATTTTTGTGTAATTTTGTTAAGTTTGTGGTGCAGTGGATATTGGCTTGGAACGAGAAATCGGGGAGCCAAGTTCGAATTCTAGTTGAATTCATTGCATTCACTTATGCACAAGTACCCTTGGGAAAGGTATTAATCCGTCTCTTTCCTCCAGTTATGGGTTAAATAGCAGGACAGATTGGGTTCTATAGCCTTGGCTGACAACCAATCTACCGCAGAAAGCAATGGCAACCTACTGCGGGATAATCTTCTGCCCAGTCAGTCTTCTCTCGAAAGAGACATGATCACCCAAGCGTGTTTCACATATGACACTTAACTGACTGATATCTGTTCAAATAACATGTCAGTGTCATTTTCGTTTTTTTATGTAATGTAGACAGCAATTTATCTATCGGACCCTGTGTGTGTATTACAACACAAAAACAATGAAAGAACTATTTGAACACACCAAGATAGACCATTTAATGGCATATTTAAAGAAAATAGTACTATACAATAAAATTTAATTAAAATAAAAATGTGTACAATCTAATATGTACAACCACTGTAATGTGTGCAACAACTTCAAAACAAATGTGATCCCAAAATACAAAAGCTGACCCTTAAATGACCATAAATGGTTGATGGGTTGTTAAACTCAAACCAAACAAAACCAAACCAAACTACTACTACTATCATATTATGCTTGAATCTCTGGAATGAGGATTATCATCATTTTTCTTCTTTTCCTATCCTTTCACACTCAGTAACCTCTTGCGTCTTTGTCGCTCTATTGCCTTGTTCTTGTTCGATTGAAATAAATATGATTATTATTAATAGAAGTATTATTCATATAATTTATATTTGGAACATGTGAGCAACGACAAGGTTTTTGAGAGAAGGCAAGCGAAAAGGAAACTTAACACCAGGAAGAGGTTTATGAGACACGTAACGAGGAAGGAGGGCTTGGAAAATCTTATATTCACAGGACGGATAGAAAGAAAGAGAGACAGAGGAAAGCAATGCGAGATATACTTGATTGACTTCAGCATATGGATGGCACAGCAGGGTTTAGGATAGATACCAAGAATAAAAGTGTTGAGAGCGACAAAGGATAGGGATAAGTAGAGGTCTATGATCGCCTACGTTCTGAAAGAACACGGCACATGAAGAAGAAGAAGATATTGTGTCTATTACTCTCTTCTTTGATATCTTCGACCATTTTGTCTGCCGGTCTTCATCAGGTGTATATCGATCTGGGTAAGCTGCAGGAGAATTCTGAAATGAACACTTTATTAAATCTACAGTAATAGACTGTTCTCGTCCTACTGCATCTGGGGATATCTCACCTAGTTGTGCTCAGTTCTTGCTCGCTCGTTTCCCAATAAAGAATTTTCTCTTTATCAATTTTATTCATTTCCTTTCACACACGCACATATACTTTTTCGGCAGTAATATTCATTCATTTCAAAGAAATACAAATTTTCTTCAAACTAAAATCTTTTGTGAAGGCCCCGTGGAAGTCCTCCAAAGCGGTGTTAATTACCTTTATCACAGCCTCTTCCGTTTTCTCAGTGTCTTCAAAACAACTATTTCTGGGGTCCTCCTTCGGATTGGAGAAAAAACCTTATTTCATAACGAGCTTTCAAAGTCTACAAAAAGTAGTGTATATATATATAATGATGCCAAATCCTTGAACGGAGAGGATAATCCAACTAAATCTACTTAATATGAATTATTAAAGCGAAAGACATAAAATATAGTTTATAAATGCCTTAAATGATGTGTTGAGATTTTCCTTTATATATATATATATATATATATATATATATATATATATATATATATATATAGGAAAGAATATTAATAAAAAGTTTTGAATTTAAAAATGTACTTTTTTTTAACAGTATTTGTTTATATTCAGTATTTGTTTATATTCAAAAAAAGTACATTTTTAAATTCAAAACTTTTTATTAATATTCTTTCCTATACATATTAAGACAGTATACGTGGATGATCATCACTATATATATATATATATATATATATATATATATATATATATATGAAAAAATAAGTAAAGAACAAGTAGGAAAAAAGTGTCTTTAATCTAACACGTCTCACTTTTAACAAGCTTCTTCAGAGATTTGTTAAAGACGAATGATTTAAAAATCCAAGAGACACTAAGTTGATACGTGTCACGTGTGATAAAGCAATGGATGAATATTAAATGTAGAAGAAAAAAATTGTGTCTGTTTGAGTGTGTGCCAACGTGTAATAAAACATTAGAAGCTTGTTAAAAGTGAAACATGCTACATTAAAGAAAACTGATTTATATATATATATATATATATATATATATATATATATATATATATATATATATATATATATATATATATATATATATATATATATATATATAGTGATGATCATCCACGTATACTGTCTTAATATGTATAGGAAAGAATATTAATAAAAAGTTTTGAATTTAAAAATGTACTTTTTTTTAACAGTATTTGTTTATTTTTATTATATTTTATATTTCAGACCGCCCTCGGTCCTTCATCAGAAACAACTGATTTTTAAATTTGAATTAGAAACGTATTTCACGATAGCGTTCGAATATTTTTTTTGTTTACATCACGTGGTGTGTTTTTTCACAACATGTGGCACGTCCGTAGAGAAAGTCTGTTACGGACGTGCCACATGTTGTGAAAAAACACACCACGTGATGTAAACAAAAAAAATATTCGAACGCTATCGTGAAATACGTTTCTAATTCAAATTTAAAAATCAGTTGTTTCTGATGAAGGACCGAGGGCGGTCTGAAATATAAAATATAATAAAAATAAACAAATACTGTTCAAAAAAAGTACATTTTTAAATTCAAAACTTTTTATTAATATTCTTTCCTATATATATATATATATATATATATATATATATATATATGGATCGGAATTCAACAAGATGAATAAAATAAGTAAAGAACAAGTAGGAAATAAGTGTTTCAAAATTAAACTTAAAAGTTTGTTTATGAAAATAATCTAGAATGTCCCGTTCAAGAATTTTATATCATTATTGCTATCATAGGTACTTTACTACCATGTTAAAATTATTACTATTATTTTCACTTTTATTAAAAGTAGTTATGTATTAATATTATCTAAATATAAATATATATTTTTTAAAAATTAGTTTTTATATTAAAAAATAATTATTATTAATTTATATTCACTTATCGTTGTATGTTATCTTCATTATTAAGATAATTATTATTTTTATATCTTTATATTTATTTTTATTATTTTTAAATTTTTATTATTATCATTATTATTATTAATTTCTCTACTTTGGTTTACATATTTTTAGTTATTTATTTACCTCTAAACATTTTATTATTATTATTATTTTAATTATTTGTTAATTTTTAATTTTTTAATTATTATTAATTTTAGGGTTCTAGATTTTCATTTCTTTATGACCACGTTATTATTACTACAAATATAATAATATAAAACTACTATTATTATTACGATAGAAATTAAATAGAAAAACTAACAATATTTCGAGCGTAAATTCAACCACAAATTTTTTAATTTTAAATTTCAATGTCATACCTCTAAAACAGACAACTGGCAGGTCAGGTCAAAATTCATTTTTTTTCATTAACGAAGGTTTTTTTGTGAATCTAGGTCAAAAACGCTGCGAGAAGTTAAGATCTAATGCGTTAAGTTAAACCAGCTTTCCCCTTATTCCTTTTTTCTCCATTTGTTTCCTTTCTATTCTTTTAAAATTATTTTTTTCTTTTTTTTTTTTTTAATCAAATCACCACAAGCAAGGCGGTAACGCCACTGATGGGCAGGGGCTACGTAAGAGTATGATTGGGAAAGAGAAAACCGGAAACCACATCCTAAACAGGGAACAAGGAATGAGTCTCTACACCTGTTCAATAGACGTGGGTGGAGTGTGAACCGGGCGATAGTTTAGTCTATCTACTCCAATTGAGAAAAAAAAAAGAGTAAAAGAATGGAAAAGAGTAAAAGATTGGGAAAGTGAAAACCGGAAACCACATCCTAAACAGAGAACAAGGGATGAGCCTCTACACCTGTTCAATAGACGTGGGTGGAGTGTGAACCGGGCGGTAGTTTAGTCTATCTACTTCAATTGAGAAAAAAAAGAGTAAAAGAATAGAAAAGAGTAAAAGAATGGAAAAGAGTATTGTATCATTTTTATCAGGCCACATTCTAAGCAATCAAATTGCTATACCAATGTATTCTTATACTAATTATATGTATCTTGGATTTAGTATCCAAAAGGTAATATTATGATTTTATTCTGGTGATCGTATAAAATACTTCCAAGATATCATGATTGGAAAATTTGTTTTCTGAAAACCTTTCATCAGACTCTAAGGATTCAGCCAGTTAATTGCCAAACATGATACACGCCTGGACAATCATGACTCGAAAGAGACACGACTGACTGGGTAGAAGATTATCCCTTAGTGGGCTGCCACCACCTTCCATGGTAGACCGGCCACCAGCCAAGGCTACAGAACCTAATCTGTCCTGTTATTTAACTCATCCTTTTTCTATTTCACTTGACTTCGTCTGGATAAATTTGAAAGATTCATTGTTGCATGAATTTGGTTTGACGAACGGCGGAGCCGCGAAATTTATTATTACCAATGGATTTGTAAAAATATCTAACTTTTGTTTCCTGATTATATATATATATATATATATATATATATATATGTGTGTGTGTGTGTGTGTGTGTGTGTGTGTGTGTGAATATCAGTAAATATAGATATGGATATACATGCAGGTATACACATTTTTCTGGTGTTAACAAAACCGTGCCTAGTGTAATCAAACAGAGCTATTAAGTATATATTAATAAATATACATATCATCCTACGTCTGCAGCATGACTCGATGTTTCATACACTATGCAATCATCAGGTGCTTATTGTGAACTGACAGTTCCTAGACTTTAATTTTAATTCTTCGTTCTTGCGTTGTTTAAGTCGTTATAAATTATATATCTTTGATGTTATTTTTTTATTTATTGAATATATAATTGAATTCAGTTTAGACTTCAACTTATAGATGAAACTGGTAAGTAATATGCACCTGATGATTGCTTAGCGCATGAAAGAGTTTTGCTAGACGTAAAATAATATATATATATATATATATTAATAAATCTAGTAATTAATATTAATATTTATAAATATATATATATATATGTATATATATATATATAGGTATTATGTTAGTAGTTTCTGGATAGATTAGAAGGGAGTCGTCTATATATTTAAACTAAGAGGAATTTTGTGGTAAAAGGTTTCTGAAACAATCTCTTTCCAGAAATTCTAAAAATAGACAAGCGAGAACGCCACTGAGAGGCGATCCCATGGGTAAATCAAATTTGTTGTCTATAGAATTGGTCATTAAAAGTGAAGAAACATTGCTCAGTAATTAGATAGAATAGTTTTATGATTTTCTGTGTAGGTAGAGGTAATTTTATTTTTGCTTTTGTTAAGTGTGTTTTTAATTGATTTAAACATTTATCTATAGGAACATTTGTGTATAAGGATTTGATGTCTAGACTTTCATGTGTTTGTTTTTTATGTCTATGTTTTTTAAAAATCCCTCTTCTAATCTATCTAGAAACTACTAACATAACAGACTTTGCCAACACACTTAATTTCATTGAACCTAATATATAGGTATAGATGTCCAGTCCGTATGCCTGTCTACAAGGACCGCTAGCTAATCCTCGTTGCAGAGGCTTTTCAAGTACATTTGTGTTTGTTTAACATTCACATAGCCCACCTATGATTTATACTGCAACTGTGATGAGCGGACTAAAGTTACAGTTTCTGAGAGTAACCGCGTCATCTAGAGTGAACAACATTCTGAGCATGGCCAGGTCGCTCAAACTCTTTCTAACGATGACTTGTGACTTTGTGCTGTCACAACTATTGACGACTCCCAAACCATCATGTCTACCCAATTTCATTCACAAGGCTTGGGTTAACACGTGGTATGGTTTTCAAAAGCTTTCCACAGATGACTCACGCTGGGATTGCCTTATCCGGATTGAAAACATCAATAAGTCACATTCCTGACATTCGACCATCGACTAATACATATATAATATTATGTACATGGCTATGTTTTTCTGTGTTTAATAGAACTAACATCAGAAAAGTTACAGATGAGTCTACAGGAGAGCGTGTTTGTAGCAAACCCAATATATGTAGTAGATTTATTATTAGTATCAGAGGTACAATCTCTGAGCGGGCATGTAAAATTCATACACTACATTAGTTTTTGTAGAGGATTTTGTTGTGTGGTTGTTGGCTTATTAGAGACTATCAAGTCAAATGTTTTAATTTTTTATAAGCTTAATTTGTTTAATGGGTTTAACATTTCTACCTAATATGTTTTTGGATGTTGTTTCATCAAGTTTGTAATTATGCATCTTGTGACAAAAATATAAGTTAATAATGCTATATTTATTTTGACGCACACTATTATTATTAACTTTATCAATTTTGTTAAAAACATTATTAAGTTTATTAAGCTACATTTTAATTTGGTGATCAATGGCGGAATTAGAAAATTTATTATTAACAACTGTTTGTTTAATGTTGTGCCATTCTTTATAAAATATAGTTTCAGAAGAAGATATAGTTTGAGTGAGTTCGATTAATTTTTTTTTTATAACTTATATCGTTAGGGCATTCAGTATTATAATGAAGAAGACACGAGTTAATGCTTGTGTTTCTATATAGAGAAGTAGTAAATTTGCACGTGCATGGAGGACTCATGTTTTTCTAACCAGATTTCCCGATTATTCAGACAAATAGAAGTCAATAAATATACTGTTTAATTATATATAAAAAAAATAGAGTATCTACTCAAAAACGAGTATCCATTAAAAATAAAACAAACAAATAAAAATTTATTAACAATGTTTATTATCATTCAGAATTATTCTATTAAGAACGTTTTTGTTCAATTACTTTTTTTTCTATATTTTCTCTTTTTTTAATCATTTCACCCCAAGCAAGGCAGTTTTACTGCCACTGTTGCGCAGGGGGTTACATAGGGGAAAGTGATGAGAAAGAAGGGTAGGTTATAGGAGGTGTCAGGAAGAGGGTAATAGAAGGATGAGAATACTGGAGATATGGCGGTGAGTGGACAGAGAAAAGAGAAAGGATGCGAGTTAGTGAGAGAGAAGATGACTTCTTCTTCTTCTATGTGCCCTGTCCCTTCAGGACGTAGGCGATCATGGCTCTCCATGTCTCCCTATTCCTTGTGGCTCTTAGTATGTTTGCTCCTGTTGCTCCTGGCAACCCCCGTTCCGTCATCCACCTGATCAGTCCCTGCAAATATGTTATCCGCTGCCTTCCTCTGTCTCTCCTTCCTTCTATCTGTCCAGTCAGTATCAGGTTCTCCAGGCTCTCCTTCCTCATTGCATGTCCCAGGAACCTCAGTTGTCTCTTCCTGATGCTCAGCATCAATTTCTGTCGAAGATGACTATTGATCTTAAATTTAAATTCTTGGAGGTTGTAGCTGTCGGGGAAGCAAGTATACGGATGGGAATTCCACAGGCGAGAAGTGCGAGAAAAAAAGCTGTTAGAGTAGAAATGTGGGTTACATTTTATCGGTTTCACTGTAAAAGCGTGGTACCTAATTGCCAGTCTAGTAGCTCGAGTAAATTCATACATAAGGAGCACCAGTGAGCTAAGTAACAGAAGCCGTGAAAGTACTTGTGGAAGAGACACAGGGAAGCCACATCAGGCCAGTGAGAGAGCGACTGCAGCCGAGCTGCCAAAAAAAAGATAAAAGATAAATGGGATTCAAGAAGAGAGAAGATGGGAATTGATGTTGCGTTTAAATTCTGGCTGATTATAACAATCAGGGAAGCAATTAACGGAAGGGAGTTCTACAGGCGGGAAGTGCGAGAAAAGAAACAATTGAAGTAGAATTGTCGGTTACATTTAGCAATTTTTTTTTAATCATATCACCCCAAGCAAGGCGGTAACGCCACTGATGCGCAGCGGGCTACGTAAGGGTAAAAAGAATGGAAAAGAGAAAGCCGGAAACCACATCCTAAACAGGAAACAAGGGTTGAGCCTCTTCACCTGTTCAATAGATGTGGGTGGAGTGTGAACCGGGCGATAGTTTAGTCTATCTACTCCAATTGAAAAAAAAAATAAAAAGAAAAAAATAAAAAAGAAAAAGAGTGAAAAGATTGGAAAAGAGAAAACCGGAAACCGCATCCTAAACAGGAAACAAGGGATGAGCCTCTTCACCTGTTCAATAGATGTGGGTGGAGTGTGAACCGGGCGATAGTTTAGTCTATCTACTCCAATTGAAAAAAAATAAAAATAAAAATAAAAATAAAAAATAAAAAAGGAAAAGAGTGAAAAGATTGGAAAAGAGAAAACCGGAAACCGCATCCTAAACAGGAAACAAGGGATGAGTCTCTTCACCTGTTCAATAGATGTGGGTGGAGTGTGAACCGGGCGATAGTTTAGTCTATCTACTCCAATTGAAAAAAAATTAAAAAATTAAAAAAATAAAAAAGGAAAAGAGTGAAAAGATTGGAAAAGAGAAAACCGGAAACCGCATTCTAAACAGGAAACAAGGGATGAGCCTCTTCACCTGTTCAATAGATGTGGGTGGAGTGTGAACCGGGCGATAGTTTAGTCTATCTACTCCAATTAAAAAAAATATAAATAAAATAAAAAAGGAAAAGAGTGAAAAGTTTGGAAAAGAGAAAACCGGAAACCGCATCCTAAACAGGAAACAAGGGATGAGCCTCTTCGCCTGTTCAATAGATGTGGGTGGAGTGTGAACCGGTCGATAGTTTAGTCTATCTACTCCAATTGAAAAAAAATAAAATAAAAATAAAAAATAAAAAAGGAAAAGAGTGAAAAGATTGGAAAAGAGAAAACCGGAAACCGCATCCTAAACAGGGAACAACGGATGAGCCTCTTCACCTGTTCAATAGATGTGGGTGGAGTGTGAACCGGGTGATAGTTTAGTCTATCAACTCCAATTGATAAAAAAAAAAGATAAAAATAAAAATAAAAAATAAAAAAGGAAAAGAGTGAAAAGATTGGAAAAGAGAAAACCGGAAACAGCATCCTAAACAGGGAACAAGAGATGAGCCTCTTCACCTGTTCAATAGATGTGGGTGGAGTGTGAACCGGGCGATAGTTTGGTCTATCTATTCCAACTAAAAAAAAATAAAATAAAAATAAAAATAAAAAATAAAAAAGGAAAAGAGTGAAAAGATTGGAAAAGAGAAAACCGGAAACCGCATTTCAACGGCAAAAGAGTGGAACCTAGATACTAATCTAATAGCACGATTAAATTCATGTGCTCGGGACACCAGAGAAAAAGGCCACAATAATTATACTTTATTATATCGAAATATAAAATATTTCTTTTTATGAAAGAGAGCGTAATTTTCGAAATTGTATGAAAAGAATTTCGAGTCATAATGTTTTTGCTTATTTTGACTGTTGGTTCAGTACCGTTAATTTTTTTTCCTATCATTTATCATTCTAAAAATTTCAAACATTTGCTACAATTTTATTCTTTTATCCTTTTCTTATGTATTGGTTGTAAAGTATGAATAACGTAACATTCTTATAGATGAGGACGTATCTTCAAATTTGTAGGAAAAACGTTTCGAGTCGTAGTGTTATTTTGTTTTGTTTATTTTTTTCATTATTAGTTTAGAATAGTCAAATTCGTCCCCTTTCAAATATTTTTTAAGAAAGAAAAATAAAAAAATATTCTCATATATTTGATGATTTTATACTTTTAATTCTTTTTGTATTTTTTGTTTTGTTTCTATTATTGTCATTAAAAGAAAACATTTGATGACGAACTGCTTCCTCCGGCACTCATTGTAAAATATATATGTGTATCGACGCGTGTATATTTCTATGTGCGTACCTCTGATGTTCGCTTCTTGTCGTGGTGGAGGAGTTTGTATAGTCTAATGAATCTGACAGCGATGCCGTCGACATTTCTAAACCCCTTGTAGGGCTACTTTGGCGGAAATGTCGAAGACGGGGAACTAGACTTAACGCAACCATCCCCAAAGGCCCTAACAGTGGATGATGGTTATAACAGATTTCAACGGTTAAACCAACGGATAAAGAGGGCTACGCACGACAGACATTCTACAGAAGGCGCTACTTGAAATTATAATAGAGTCGCTAGGAGTCCGTTGCAGTTTTCTAATTTTGCTTGTCTGCATTTCACATGTGCGGCAGAGGAAGGTTATGAAATCAAGTGTGTGGGTCACTTCCTGGCAAGATGAGGTTCACCTTAAACGAATTCACACCATCGGCATTTACATCTACTCTGATTTTCTTTAACTTCCAACCAAATCTTGCAAAGCCAAACGGCGATAGAGAATAAATGACGGGGACATGTTTTGGTGAAACTGGAAGTATCTTGTCCTGAAAGTGCATATGAGCGGCGAATTTAAACATCAACGCCAACATCATAAAGTAAGTGACCAGCAATAAAAAATTAAATTCTTAGATACGAGATAAAGACAACGACTGTATTAAAGTCTGCTTTCTTCTACTAAGAGCCCATAGCCCAGAGGTAGAATCGCCGATTGACGCCAATTCGGTCGGGTTTCAATCCTGAGTTAAAAGCAATCGGAGTTTAACCGTACTGATGAGCTGTGATACAGCGAAACAGATCTGTCTGCGGATGACTATATATATATATATATATATATATAGAGAGAGAGAGAGAGAGAGAGTGAGAGAGATAGAGAGATAGAGATACAGACAGACAAACAGACAGACAGACAGAGTAGGCACTTCGACTCACAGCAAATCGGTCGAGTTTCGAACCTGACTGAAAGCAAGTGAATGTTCAGCCACACTGATGAGCTGTGATACAGCCAAACAGGCTTGTACGTGGATGACTAACACACACACAAACACACACACACACACACATATATGTGTGTGTGTGTGTATATATATATACTTAAGCAGCATATCTTCATTCAAACATGTTTCATTTTAAAATATAGACGTATTGTGTCTAATTATTATACTGATTCCTTTCAGCTTTCTAATTAATTTCTTGATGTTCAGATGAAATTCATCAAGGAAGGTGCAGTAGTTTTTTTATACAAGTACTTTCGACCTTTGCTCAAATCATCTTCAGGGTAAATTACATGTCTATATTATTCAATGATATATATATATATATATATATATATATATATATATATATATATAAAAGGCGGCAGTCTGTTTCATGATTAAACGTAGGTGTCAGGTATATGCTTAAGCATGAAACAGTCACCTCTGGGTGTTGACTTCAATGTCTACTTCTATATTTACATATGATGTATCTCTGATATTGAGAGCACTTTAACCGATAAATACAGCATATATATATATATATATATATATATATATATATATATTGTCATATTGTCATCCGCAGACAGATCTGTTTCGCTGTATCACAGCTCATCAGTACGGTTAGACTCCGATTGCTACATAACCCAGGCTCGAAACCCGACCGATTTGGCGTTAATCGGCGACTCTACCTCTGGGTCACAGGGCGTTCGGTGAAAAAAGGCAGTCTTTTTAGCGCATGTCATATTACCCGCCCAATAGCTAGAGTGATCCAATTCATTTTACTGAATGAGCGATGCGTACACGCTAGAGTGGCTACTGTTTTTTTGTTTTTGTGCATTTATATATATATAGATGCACAAAGAGCTTGTCAATTTAACAAAGTAGGTTCATGCCGACTTCGAAGTTTCGTGAGGACACCCTTATGTGGTTGACATGAACCTGTTCAGTGAAAGTGACAAACTCTTCGTACTTATCAACGCTCTATCCTCACTCTGATATCGAGCACTTTACGATAAAAAAAATACCCTGCTTACCAAATACATTTTATCAGTAAAACTACTGGAACAACGACAAACTTGGCGCTAAATAATATCGCAACTCAACACTATATATATATATATATATATATATATATATATATATATACGAAACGCATTCCAGAAGTTTTGAGACTTATTTAGTCGAGGCAGTTATGACTATTCTAGATTATTATAATTTTAGTATGTCATTACAATGCATCTAATAATCTGACGAGCCGAATGTTGTTATTCCAGATTGAAGGAAACAGCTGTAACAGCTCTTTTAACGCACCTTAATAAACACTATTTCGGCGTTTACGTGCGAACATACATAGGCAAATATTACGACAAACGTTAAACAACAACAGAATGACGTCTATTAAACAATTAGACAAAATATTATCTTATTTTAATAATTAAAATTCTTGGTAAGTTGCCTTCTGGCTGTTAGCCAATTGTAATTGACTATATCTTCCGTAATGTATCATCCGAGAAAAGCGAAAAGGCCCTCACTTTGCAAAACTAGTATTTCAATAACTAAACATCAAAAGCCAACTGCTAGCCACCTCTCTTTAAGCAGAAGGATTTGGTTGGTGGACTTCAAGATGATCAGACTGTAAATAAGATATTCTCAACCAGGGTCCATGTAGACCCAGGGGTACATGTGAAGTTACTAGCGTCTACACAGAAAACGCAAATTGGCGATCCACGGTAATATTCTAGTGCACTATAGATCAATTTCCATTCGGAACGGTTGTTACAACTGAGAATTGGAATTTCTAAAGTAATCTACGTCATACTAAATTACTAAAAATAGAAAAACAACTATAAAACTATTTTAGGGGTCCATAGATCAATTTCCTAACTGAGAATTGGAATTTCTACAGAGATCTACACCATATTAAAAGACTAAAAATAGAAACGACAACTGTAAAACTCTCAGAAAACGAGATTTAGCGATGTATTTTGAGGACCCTAGAAGTTATGTCTGGATTCGTAATCGGAGGCCACAATTTAAACAACATAAGATACGCAGATGATACACTGCTGATAGCAGACACAGAAAGGAAACTACAAGATCTCCTACAGAAGGTAGCTGAAGAAAGTAACAAGAAAGGACGAGAAATACCTTCTGCACGAAAACCGAATGCATAGTCATCAGTAAAAAGGGCAGCCCAAAATGCCAAATACAGGTCGGAGATACCAGAATTAAGCAGGTACAAAAATTTAAATACCTAGGAAGCGTTATAGCAGAAGACGGAAAGTGCGACACAGAGATCCGAAGGCGAATTGGCATGGCGAAGGAAGCATTCCAGAAGTTGAGTAAGGTATTAAGAAACAGGACAATTTCTAGGAAGAAAAACTAAGAAGAGAGTACTGGATTGCTACGTGCTGTCCGTCCTTCAGTATGGCAGTGAATGCCGGACAATACCATCAAAGATGAAGGAAAAAACTTTAAGCAACTGAAATGTGGTTCTACAGAAAGATGCTGCGAATATCATGGATCGAGCATGTGAGCAATGATGAGGTCTTGGAAATGATGGAAGCAAAAAGGAAATTAATACGGAGCGTCAGGAAGAGACAGCTGAAGTTCCTGGGACACGCAATGAGGGAGGAGGGCTTGGAGAATCTGATACTAACAGGCCAGATAGAGGGAAAGAGAGACAGGAGAAAGCAACGGATAACATATTTGAAGGACCTAATCAGGTGGATGACGGAATGAGGATTGCACGATGTAACAGAAGGCGTGCTCAGAGCCACCAGGGATAGGGAAAAGTGGAAGGCCATGATCGCCTACGGCTTGAAGAGACAAAGCACATAGAAGAAGAAGTTAGCCCCCTTTTACCTCACTGGATATATTAATTGAAAGTTGAATAAATACTGAGAACATATAAAGGAAGGATTATATAAATATTATAATTTATTATATAAATTAATTTAATATATCAATACTAGATAATACTATTAATTCTAAATATTAATAAAATAAGATATTATTAAAAATTAATTCATATAGTAATAGAATCGAAAAGAGGGTCATATTCGTTTATTACTGACATCGATGGAGCCGAAAATAAAAAAAATAAAAAAAACTTGCAGAGTAGCATCAACCACAGGAATCTCCTTGAATAAATTTGCACTTTTTAAATTTATTAATTACTGTTATGGTGCCTTATCTATATTGGAATGAACTATTCCTCCTTCATAAATACTAATCTGCGAGACTTCCTGGGATGCAGTCTAGATGCAGTGTAACTTGACAGTTTCGGTTGGACATTTCTATCTGCTGATTAATAACACTTATTTTGTGGATATGTTCGGTTATTCCAGTATAACTGGTTCAACCTACTTTCTTGTTCCGTGTCTTTCTTCCTGGTCCAAACAGACCACAATAATTACTCACATATTTTAAAATGGATTTGCAGTGATGTAGAGTCTGGCAAAACAAAGCATTTAACTCGACAAAATGAGTCGTGATAGTAGCAGTCCATATAAAGCTAAACAAGTCACGACAATAGTATTATCTATTTTACTTTCTAGCCAATCACCTATGACTACTTATCATGAATGTGTTGGGACGCCCGCGCCTATTCGGCTATAATGGACTATTCCATTACTATGTAAAGTAATGGTGGCATCTACGTAAGGGAGTGTGCCGAGCAGCCGATCGACAAGTCAGTCGTAGACTTCCGGTGACGACCCGGAAGTACCCATTGCTCATACTACGTCTTACGACGGTTGAGACGATTAACCTTTATTCTTGTATTGGATACTAATAACCTTTGTAAATACTATTTTCACGGAATACAACAATTAACCTATTCCTGTTGTTGAGTTATTTATTCTTACTCACGACATAACAGAATGTATCAATTCGTTCATGATAATAAGGAGGGTAAAGAAACGAATTCAGCAGATATACAAAGATAGAAAGGGGCGTAAGACAAGGATGTGTTTTTCCACCGGATCTGTTCAATTTGTATAGCGAGTCTATTCTCAGATCCCTAGATGTTATGCCAGGATTCTTCATCGGAGGCCACAGTTTAAACAACATAAGGTACGTTGATGATACGGTGCTGATAGCAGACACGGAAAGGAAACTACAAGACCTCCTACAGAAGGTAACTGAAGAGAGTGAAAAGAGAGGACTACAAATAAACTGCGAGAAAACTGAACGCATGGTCATCAGCAAAAAGAGCAGCCCCAAATGCCAAATACAGGTGGGGGATACTAAAATCAAGCAGGTACAATAATTTAGATACCTGGGAAGTGTTCTAACAGAAGACAGAAGGTGCGACACAGAAATCCGAAGGTGAATTGACATAGCGAAGGACGCATTCCAGAAGCTGAGTAGAGTATTAAAAGATTGGAAAATTTCGCTAGAAACAAAGAAGTAATGGATTGCTATGTGATGTCATTTCTACAATATGGCAGTGAATGCTGGACAATATCATCGAAGATGAAGGAAAAACTTGAAGCAACTGAAATGTGCTTCTACAGAAGCATACTGGATATAAAGTGGGGGATCAATTCCATATAACAATCAATATATATACTGACCTCTCACTTTGTGGTCACAGCAATTTATATACATTTATATTCCTGAGATCCAAAAGCAAAAGATGCTTTCCATGAGCTGAGTAAAGTATTAAGAAACAGGAAAATTTCGCTAGAAACAAAGAAGACAGTACTGGATTGCTATGTGATGTCAATTCTTCAATATGGCAATGAATGCTGAACAATCTCATCAAAGATGAAGGAAAAACTTGAGACACATGAAATGTGGTTTTGCAGAAGCATACTGGATATAAAATGGGGGATCAATTCCATATTACAATCAATATATAAACTGACCCCTCATTTTGTGGTCACAGCAGTTTATATACATTTATATTCCTGAGATCCAAAAGCAAAAGATGCTTTCCATGAGCTGAGTAAAGTATTAAGAAACAGGAAAATTTCGCTAGAAACAAAGAAGACAGTACTGGATTGTCAATTCTTCAATATGGCAGTGAATGCTGAACAATCTCATCAAAGATGAAGGGAAAACTTGAAGCAGCTGAAATGTGGTTCTACAGAAGGATGCAGCGGATAACATGGATCGAACAAGTGAGCAATAATGTTGTTTTGAAAAGGATGGAAACGAAAAGGAAATTAATATTGAAAGTTCTGGGACTTGCAATGAGGAATTTAGGGCTTAGAGAACCTGATACTAACAGGCCAGATAGAGGGAAGGATATACAGGGGAAAACAGCGTGTAACGTACTTGACTGGTCTGTGCGGGTGGATGGCGGAACGAGGGTTGCGCGGTGTAACAGAGGAAAGCGTGCTGAGAGCCACCAGGAACGGGGAGACATGGAATACCATGATCGCCTACGTCTTGAAGGGACAAGGCATAGAGAAGAAGAAGAACTGGCTCTTACCACAACAGGTTTTCTTATGAGTTATTTTACTAGTGTACATAAATGTTCCACAGAATTTAGTTGTTAAATACAAGTTTGTTTTCATTAAATTAGCTTTACTTCAAAATAAAGTAGATATATTTATTACTTCTATAATACAATTCATAAACTTTATTACTTCTATAATACAATTCATAAACTTTATTACTTCTATAATACAATTCATAAACTTTATTACTTCTATAATACAATTCATAAACTTATCTAATCGTGAAAATAGAATAAGCTTTTTTTTCATGGAATGGTTATGGAGAATCCCTGTTGTGAATCTTATGTAAATGTTTTTAATAACTATTGTCTTTGTTGTACCCTTTTGTAAATCGTTGTACCCAATTTTGTCCTCGATTGAGCACAGATGAGAGAGGACAGCTATCTTTCTTGTTAATGTTGTATTTCGATATAACCAGTTTACGATAATGCTTCATATTATTAGCCCCTTTTTATATTAATTTTTCTTGTTCTAACTACCTACCACCACCAATTTGCTAAAAAATTAATGTACATTGATACCCCAAACACAATAATAACAAAGTTTCAGCATCAGAATCTTTATGATATTATTAAAAGGAAAGATCCAAGGATTTTTAATTCAGTCAGTTAAGTGCCATACGTGATGCACGTTTTGGAAGATCATGTCTCGAAAGAGACATGACTGACTGAGCAGAAGATTATCCTTCAGTAGGTTGCCATTGCTCTCTGCGGTAGACTGGTTGCCAGTCAAGGCTATAGAACCCAATTTGTTGTATTATTTAGCCCATAACTAGAGGAAAGAGACGGATTAATACCGTTCCCAAGGGTATTTGAGCGTAAGTGAATGCAGGGAATTCAACTGGAATTCGAACTCCCCGATTTGTCGTTCCGAGTCTATATCCATTGTACAAAAACGCACATGAACTATATTATTGGTCCTTTTTAAAACTACGAAATGTTGGTTAAAATTTTGTTTTTCTTGCAGTGGAGTGCCATTGATTAGTATAGAAACATTTGAGCGGAATTTTTGCGGTGAAAAACACATTCATTTGGAATTTTTTTTTTTACGAAAGTCAAATATGAATTTTAGTGAAACTTTCAGGACGTATAAACAAACGATTAGGATTATTTTAGAAATTATTGTTTTTTACAAAATCTTGGTAAAATATTTGTTGATGCCGGTATAGTATGCGGCCTACCTTTTGAATGTGGCGTACTTAATTCTGTCACTGGTATAGAATATGGGTGTACATTAAAAAAATATTATAAGCAAGACAACGGTCTAGTAAGGGTTAGGGCAGGGTTAGGGTTACGGCTAGGGAAAATAATTAGTTTCAATAAATAGCAGAATACCTATATCGACAAATATACCCTTACTGGGGTAGGACACATTTAAACCGGGTAGGCCACGTACTATACCATATCGGCACTCATTTCTTTTACACTTATTACCCACCCATACACACACATTTTTAATTCTATTAAATTTCTAGTAATTCACTTTTGCACCGAATAATATTAATTATAAGCAGAATTCCTTGGAGAATTGAGATCATCAACTTTATTCTTGTAAAACGGTACCCCCAGTTACCGAAAAATTGATCTGAATCGTAAAATAAACATGCAGTAAAACTGAGACATTATTTAATTAAAAATCTTTTAATTGGTTTTAGAAATAAAGTATATTATGGACACTAATGCCTTGAGAAACTTTTTTCGATGCATAAAGAATTTTTACAAGAATTGTTTTCATTTATTTAACTTTTAATTCGAATAAATTTTATAATTTTAAAACATTTAAATTAATTTGTATCGGTTAGGTGATATTGTTATTAAGGAAAAAATATTCAATAATATTAGATCGAAAAAGCTTGCTACAATTCAGCGAGAACCAATATTTTAAAAAGAATTTTTATTTTTTGCGTGTGTCTTTATATAAACGTACCGATTTTTGTAAATATGGATGTCTATACACGCCATTATCAGAAAATAAGGATGACAACACTAGTAAATTTAAAACCAAAGTACTTAAAATTAGATAAAACATCAGATTAAGAAGAATATTTTTTCAATTTTTTAAGATTCTGGGGTAGTATAAAAATATATAAAAATTGCGCCCATCTTATATTCCTCAAGTAATTTTTACAGATATGTTCCCGGTAGGAAAATAAGATAAACATACGTCTGTCATTCAATCTTATATAAGCAGCTACTGCCTTGTTAAAAAATAATTTCTGTAATATTTTAAACTTAAAATAAATATTTTTTTCAAATTACTGTAACTTTTGATCAACTCATCTTCTTCAAACAAAGTTTTAGAAAAAAATATTTTATTTTTAAAAGATTTTATCGCTGATTTTAATCAGCGATTTTTAGTGATTAAAAAACCCTCTTTCCAGTCAATTTAAATTTGTTTTCAAATACAGCAAAGTATTTTGCTTATTGGAAATATTAGATTTAATCTGCTAGCTTGAAATTAAAGCTGAAATAAAAGCTTCAGGAAATATTTTTGATTTTTAAAATTCATGTTAATCTTTAGGCATCGCGAATCTTCAGAGATACTTACTTTTAAAATGTCTGTTTTATCATGTTAATATAATTTTGTACCTGCAAGAAATATATATATATATATATATATATATATATATATATATATATATATTAATTCAGATACTTCAATCCAAGGGGAAAAAGCAGGAAGGTAATACTTCTTTCTAATACTTCAACGTTTTTGGGAAGTTAGGTTTTTGAATTTGTCCAGCGTCTGTAATATTTTTAAAAATTTTCTTTATTTTCTTTTCTTTTTTCCCTCTCTTCCTTCCTTTATCTCCCTTATCTCCCACCTTTTTTCCGTGTTGCTTAACCTTACGTCGATTTAACACGGCCGTCTGTTAATTTTTAAGTTACAATTCTCTTTCCTTTTTTTGCGAACCCAGACGATGTCTATTGTTTCTTTTCTTGTTTATTTGATTTTATTTTGTTTTATCTTTTTCTTTTCCTTTATTTTTTCTTTTTATTTTCTTTTTTAATTTCTTTGCAAATCTATTTAAAAAGGAAAAGTAGACTAATTTTTCTCAAGTTTCTGAAAGGATTTTTCTGTTGCTGAGGTGATGTGTTATCCCCCGTGGGGATCTTCATATCGAAATGGCCATTCAACATCTTTGAATTAATCCTTTTTTAATATATATATATATATATATATATATATATATATATATATATATATAAAGTAATTTTAAGCGTTCCCTATTTAGAGTGTAGAAGTTGGCAAATATGCAGGCAGATTTTTTTTTTAATGGGGGCAGGCAAAAAGCAGATGGGTGGCTGATACATATATCTTGAAATTTTGACGAAAAGAAAGAAAAAGAAAGAAAAAACTCCCTAAATATTAAATTCATGTAACGAATGTTTGTTTTTCCTTTATCCGAATAATCTTGAAATTATATCTTGCTTCACGTTGGATAAGTCACGCGGCAAAATGGTTTCACTGTTGAGCGAAGAATCTATTTGACATGTGTAATGAAATAAATTCGGCAAGACAGGTGTACTGAGGAACCGGTTAACACATTTAAAGAAACACATACTCGCACAGAGATGCATATGAGCGATTGACACACATATTTGTGAGCAGGGTATAAATATAAATTAGTATATACAGGGCGCGATGGATAAATTATCTTATTTTATATTTTTCATTTTTTTGTCGACAGCAGAGTATAGTAGGGTCAGTTGAGCACTATCTGTGCAAAAAGAGCACTATAAAACGATTCACTCCGGTAGAAGTTTGAAAAACGGCATGCTATACTACTTGGCATTCGCGCGGAACCTCTAACATTAATATTTCAGCGTGTTTGGGTGTCGACAATGCAGAGGATTCTAAAAGAGTTGGATGAGTCTAATAATGATTACGAAGGTTTTTGTTGCGATCACATGATGCCGACGTTATCTTCCATCATTCATTGCCTTCATTCATCTTTCCACAGGGCTTCAGATTTAGCACAGAGGCCTACATTAAGTGCTTCGATGAGGTAGTGCTGCCTTATGTCAAGAGGGTGACTGCTGGAAGACGCTGTGTCTGGCAACAAAACTCTCCCCCAAGCCAAATGTCAGTGATGTCTGTCAAAGAATTTCCGCGGCCACATCACCCCTTACATCTCCCCACGTAATTCCCCGGGCTGCAAACCACTTGATTAATTTGTGCGGGGCACAGGTGAGTGATAAACCGACAAAACTCTTCGTAATACCATAGATGAGCTGAAGGCAAGGATTATGACAGCATTCACCAACTTAAACAAGGAGAACTTCCAGAAGAGATTCAGGAGTTTCCGAAGTAGTTTCGAAACCGTAGTTTATATATATATATATATATATATATATATATATATATATATAGGGTGTCCATAAATTATAATTTTATTTGTATTTGTGATAGAAGTGATATGTACAAAATGAGCTTGGACAAATGAAGCTCCTTATCACTTTGCTCTTCGTGTTAGACAGTTTCTAAATCAGGAATTTCCTAACCGATGGATCGGAAGGGGTGTACCATTTTATTGGCCTCCACGTTCGCCAGATTTGACTCCATTAGATCGATTTTCATTTAAAAACAATTGTGTATGCAAACAAATCTAGTTTATTAGAAGATTTGAAAGCTAAAATAACTGATTTCAGGCATTGTTGTAAATCAGTTGGCAAATGTTTTCCATGAACTGAAAATAGTATTAACCTTTGTATACTAATGATGGAAGACATGTGGAAACTTAAAGAAAATTTCAATAAAACCTTTAAAAATATAGATTTACTTCTTTCTAATCCTTTTTACAAATTATTGCTATCGCAAATACAAATGAAGTTATAATTTTTTTAAAGTTCACACGAACCTGGACACCCTATATATATATATATATATATATATATATATATATATATGGTGGGCGTGTATAATGATCATGTACACGCTAAAAAGTCTACCGCCTTCTACCGAGAGCTCTTAGCTCGGAGGTAGAATCGCCGACTGACGCCAATTCACTCGGGTTTCAATCCTGGGTAAAAAGCAATCGGCTGTTTAATTGTATTGATGAGTTGTGATACAGTGAAACAGATCTGCCTGCGGATGACTATGTATATATATTAATACAATAAAAAATTATTTATATATTATTACAATTTTATGGTAGCAAAAAATTATAATTTCTAACCACTTTAGATGATGTGTTGAGTTTTCCTTTAAGTATATAAGATATTATCGTACGTCTATAACAAGATTAGGAGTTTCACACATTACGCAGTCATCACGCTATAGACATATGATAATATGTATATCAATTAATATATATATATATATAATTATTTAATTGTATTAATATATAAAATTGTTTAATTGTATTAAAAAGTGTTCAATACAATAATTTTGTAGAACTTTTGAATATTTTTAATTTGTAAACGAGTTATTACGCAACCCAGAATTCTATCATCTACCAGGCGGTAGAAAACTGGGTTGCGTAATAACTCTAATAATTCTATATGGTACAAACCTGGGATGCGTATATATCTATAAGTATAAAATTCCGTATCCAAAAACACTATTCTTAAAAAAAACTCAATGCAAAGTATATATATATATATATATATATATATATATATATATATATAACCCTCCACCTTGATCAGTTTTAATATTAATGTAATTAATATTAATTAGGATCGGGTCTTTGGGATTTACCTTCCTACTTTTCTTTTTGGATTAAACTTTTATATTTAATATATTTAGAAATTGTGACATGAATATGTCATAATATCATTACAAAATTGCTATTTTGTTTCGACATTACTTGTGTCTATTCTATCAAATGATGAAACAACGTGTTGAATCAAAATAGCTACTTTTGTAGTGATATTATAACATTTTTGTTTATAATTTCTAAATAAATTTTATTAGCTCTTTGTATTAAGCACTTTTTAAGAATAGTGTTTGTTTGGATACGCAATATTATTCCATCCATACCTACCCTATACTTGGGTATACAATTTATATATATATAGGAAAACTCAACACATCGTCTAAAGTGGTTATAATTTATAATTTACTTCGATGACCTAATATGCCCATCTCTTCAAGCCCAATTGCACTTGGTTTCAAAACCAAATGAATCGTAGTCTGAAAAAAAAATGTGTTTATTCGCCCTTCGTAATAAATTATAGTTTTTAACCACTTTTGATGATGTGTTGAGTTTTCGTTTAAGTGTATAAGATATTATCGTACGTCTATAACAAGATTTGGAGTTTCACACATTACGCAGTCATCACGCTATAGACATATGCATATCAATTAATATACACTTTATAGCTCCGTTATATTGCATCGAGCACTGTTTTATTAACAAAATAAAATGTGCGTGTATATTCATTCTATCTATCTTCATCAGTGGCAGCATTTATCTCTTTTTGCTTATGTGGCATAAAATCACGTAGAGCCTTTCATATTTTACTTTGACTTACACAGCTTTATGTAAATTTTAAAGCTTTTTTAAAATGTAAAATGTCGAGAACATAATGATACTTTTCCTTTACTTCTGTTTATAAATAGACGTTGCATTAACGTTGATAAAGTCATTCAAAGGACAAAACGCGTTGGTAAAGAAAGGTTTTCCCTTTATTTTGAAAAGTGGGCCGGATCGCGAAAATATCATCGCTATTTCACATATCCATCTTTTGTCTGAGTTCGATGTCCACTGGCTGTTTCTTGCCTTTGATCGTGTGCATCAACATGTCAAAAAATACCGTCATTTATATTCGTTGAATGGACATTTCATCAGCAATGATCGAGAACAAAATTTTATTCAAATATAGTACAAATAGGAAAGAATCAAAATATCAAATACTAGCAGTATAACCCGGCGTTGCTCGGGTGTAATGAAAGCTTTAAAACTAATCCATGGTCCTGGAGCTCAGACTCTTTGGACGACGGCACGAAAGACTAAAAAACAATAGTTGTTTCCAGTTAAAGCGAAATCGTTGACTCAATGAAAAATGAATGGATGTAAGTCAAATCTTCATTTCATGGTATCGATATCAAATAAGTTTTTTTTGTCGTAAACTGAATTTTGAAGGTTAAGTCCTCTGATTAAATGGTATCGTGGCTGAGACTAAGAACTACAATTATACCTACTTAGAGCCAAACCCGAAGAAAAAACTAAAATAAAAGGGCTGAAAAAAATACAGACATACAGGCAGATAAACAGACACACAAACAAACACCGTGCCTTTTATATATATATTATCGATTTTCTGCACTATTGTAAGAACTGCAACCTTGAAACTTCTAAATATCGTTTCTTATGTCTTTGTCTATGAGTGAATCAAATTTGATTAAAATCGGACCACTCCCACTATAATCCGATTTTTTAGATGTTCGATATTTATCGGGGGTACCTCGACACAAAACCTAGCTAAGAACACTCGCAGACGCTTATAGTACAACTGCGTAAATTTTCAAGAAAATCGGTTCAGCCGTTTCGTAGTCTATAGGTAACGGACACACACACACAGACAAAGTGCTATTTATAAATAAGTTTAGATAATACAAATATGATAAAAATCAAAGCTCATAACGTTTGTATGAAAGAATCAAAATTTGAAATTTAAACACGGTTTAAATTTTAACTTTTCATTCTTTCATACGGACGTAATGTAAAGTCTTCTAATATCGAGTCATAAATCTCTGCTTCTGCTTTTATTTTTTTATGTCTGGTCGACAAATCTAAATAAAAAAAAATTCTTCCTTATCTCAAGCTACTTTTTTTAAAAACTTACTGTGTATGGATGTGTTTTGGGGTATAGAAATTTTGTACCATATTTGAATTAATAAATTTTTGTTTTCGATCGTTGCTGATGAAGCGAGAATATTCTCGATGAAATGGCCATTCACCGAATATAAATTTTATAATTTTTTGACATACTGTATATATTTGGCTCTGTAAATAGAAATTCTATTTACATCGAGCCCTCCACCTATATCAAATTTAATATTAATAAAATTAATATTAATAGGATTTGGTTTTGGGGATTTTACCTTTTGTTTCTCTTTTTTAGATTTATATATATATATATATATATATATCCAAAAAAGAGAAACAAAAGGTAAAATCCCAAAACCCAGATCCTATTAATATTAATATATTGCACACATATATATATATATATATATATATATATGCAAATCAATTGAAACAAAACGAATATCTTCCTAGGTTCTTTCACACTTTCGCTGATCACATATACGTCGTCTCTTGACGTTTATTTTTATCTTCCAACTGCAATTTATGTTTTGGACTGATAAATGTTATTTTTTTTTTCCTTAACGACACGACTGACAGTTGAAATGCAATATATTTGTGCAGCGTTACACTTTTCGTACGCTTCCTTGGAGAAAGGCCCATCGCAGACAATGTCCATAGAACAACTAATCGCTATTCAAGACAATAGTGTATGGGCGGGATAAAAATCTGATGCAATCATGCATAACATAATGTTTTTCCAAGACCAGAAAAATTTCATCATACACCCCGAAATAGTTTTATATTACTGCACACAACAACAAATGACCTAATCTGAGGAAAAAGTAGAAATCCGGTGGGTGTAAAACAGATCGGATGGTGAAAAAAAGTCAACTAAAACAGTTGTTTCAATTAATTTGTACATGGGTGTATATACACTGGGATCTTTGCCACAACGTCCAAGACAATCCGAAATATATCTAGGAAAAAAAACATGTCCAACACCTATGCTAGTCAGTCAAGTGCCATACTTGATACACACTTGGGCGATCATGTGTCGAAAGTGTTGTAGAGTGGCTGACACCTCTGCCCAACTCTCAATGATGGAATGGCCCATGGTCTGAAATCGTCTATTTATTTAAAGATTAGTAGAATTTGAGGCGTAATATTTAAGTGTTATTTGAGTAATATTCGAACTGATTACTTTGACGACTATTGCGATCTAAACCCTTTCTCTCTGTATTCTGTCGTGCCTGTTATCGTAACTATTGTACTGTTCTGTGTATATCGTTTTAGCACCGGGTCAGTCAGTTTAGATGCCATACGTGATACACGCTTGGGCAATCATGTCTCGAAAGAGACATGACTGACTGGGCAGAAGATTATCCCGCAGTAGGTTGCCATTGCTTTCTGCGGTAGACTGGTTGCCGACCAAAGCTATAGAACCCAATCTGTCCTGCTATTTAACCCATAACTGGAAGGAACGAGACGGATTAATACCTTTCCCAAGGGTATTTGTGCTGAATAAATCCGCATCACACTTCTCTGTGTAACGTATCCAACTCGGTGATGCAACAGAAAGATACATGACTGACTGGGCAGAAGATTTTTCCCGCAATAGGTTGTCATTAATTTCTGCGGTTGACTGGTCGCCAACTAAGACCATAGAACCCAATCTGCCCTGGTATTTAACCCATAGCTGGATGGGAAAGCGACGGATTAATACTTTTCCCAGGGGTATTTGCGCGGAAATGAAGGATACTAACTTGACTGGAATTCGAACTCCGATTTCTCGTTCCGAGACGATATCTACTGCACCCAGTGCACCACAACACACATCCTTGATGCTTTTACTCATCAAATAAAATGTTTACGGAGTAGAAGAATTTATGACGGTGACATCACAAAGTCTACAAACCATATCTACCAACATAAAAGAGATTGACGGTTAGACCATTGTTCAAATTCTATCGAAACAAAATTTTAGAAATGCCGCTCTAATTAAAGTGAACATAATTCATTACATAGAAAGTATTTCGAGGGACTATTAATAACAAGATAACCAACTATAAAAACGCTTTAAAAGCATTATATTACATCACTAACCTTTATTGAAACTAATCTTAAAGAATCGAACGTATCTAAGACAAACGGTGTGAACGGTGTGCCTAATCAATAAGCGAAAAACTAACAAACGTAATGTCTAGTAAGAACATACACACACACACACACATTACCTATATTGCAGTTTCATCAATGAAAGGATGAAGAAAATTTAGGGTGATTCGGACGGATTCATCCTTGCTACCTTGCCCTGTAAAATTTTGCAAAGTAATAATAACAAAAGAACCATTCCATTTTCATTTAGAATTATCCACTTGGCAATAAATACTAAAAATAGTATGTAATATATCATTTCTATTTAAAAACTAGGATGGCCTAATAATTATGGCCGGTAGTATATATATATATATATATATATATATATATATATATATATATATATATATGTATATATATTTCTGAGATAAGATATTGTAACTATTTTCTCTATTTACATTGTTCAGACTGTTGTCATCTTCTTTATTATCATAGTCTACCTTGGTGGACGAAATATAGGATTCAGTTTTAATTACAAACGTCTATAACCTGAAGTAGACCGGAGTGTACAACGGTCGAAACCTTGTGAATATGACAATGAAGATGAAGAAAACAGTTTGAACAGTGTGAATTTAGTAAATAAATATATATTTATCTTTTTTTTTACTTGATTAATATCCATTAATCATAGGCTGATTCAGATAAAAATGTATAGTCTACCTTGGTGGACGAAATATAGGATTCAGTTTTAATTACAAACGTCTATAACCTGAAGTAGACCGGAGTGTACAACGGTCGAAACCTCGTAAATATGACAATTAAGATGAAGAAAACAGTTTGAACAGTGTGAATTTAGTAAATAAATATATATTTATCTTTTTTTTTACTTGATTAATATCCATTAATCATAGGCTGATTCAGATTAAAATGTAAGTATAAACATTTGTTTTTAATCGTATCACTCCAAGCAAGGCGGTAACGCCACTGATGTGCAGGGGGCTACGTAATAGTGAAAAGATTGGAAAAGAGAAAGCCGGAAACCACATGCTAAACAGGGAACAAGGGATGAGCTTCTTAACCTGTTCAATAGACGTGGGTGGAGTGTGACCCGGACGATAGATAGATCTATCTACTCCAATTGGAAAAAAACAAAAAAAAAAAACAAAACAAAGTGAGAAAATTGGAAAAGAGAAAGCAGGAAACCACATCCTAAACAGGGAACAAGGGATGAGCCTCTTAACCTGTTCAATAGACGTGGGTGGAGTGTGAACCGGGCGATAGATAGATCTATCTACTCCAATTAAAGTGTCTTTGCGTGTCTTTTAGTCTACCAACTGATGTTGGTAGACTAAAAGACACGCAAGCGTACCAGAATACAACAGCAGGTCGGCCAGCCGTTGTATTCTGGTACATTTGCATATCTTTTTCATCTACCAACTGGCGTGTCTGCTTACATCTTGGTCGACCTATGAACTTATCAGCCGAACCATATATATATATATTTCAGCTAAATTAATAACAGCCAGTTAGTTGGCATACTTAATACACACTTAAGCAATCATGTCACTTTAGAGACATGACTGACTAACCAGATTTTCCCTTAGCCATTACTTTTTCAGGTAGACTGTTTGGCAACCAAGGATAAAGAACTCAATTTGTTCTGCTATTCAAAACTTATATCTAGAGGAAGAAGAGATGGATTAATACCTTTCCAATGGTCAATTAAGTGCCATACGTGATACACGCTTTGGGCGATCATGTCCCAAATCAGACATGACTGACTGAGCAGAAGATTATCACGCAGTAGATTGCCATTGCATTCTGCGGTAGACTGGTTGCCAGACAAGGCTATAGACCACAATCTGCCCTATTATTTAACCCATGACTGGAGGGAAGAGACGAATTCATACCTTTCCCAAAGGTATTTGTGCGTAAGTGAATGCAAGAAATTCAACTGGAATTCGAACTCGGGTCTCCGATTTGTCGTTCAGAGTCGATATCTATTGCACCACAACCCACATTCTAGGGTATTTGTTCGTAACCCTCTTGATTATTATGTGTAGGTCACAGATGAGCGAAAGACTAACAAAACTCATTGTAACACCAAAGATGTCAGGAATTATAGCATCATTCAACAACTTAAACAAAGAGACTGTCCAAAAGAGATTCAGGAGATTCCGATGCTATCTGGAGGCCGTGGTTAAACGCAATGGAGATTTTGTTGAAAACATTTACTTTTCAGTATTTCAAGATATTTTTGTATAATTCTGGTAAATGTATCTGTTAAAATGATATGTCAGTGGTATTTTAATTTTTGCGTAATTTAAACAATTTATCCATCGCACCCTATATCTGCAATATATATATATATACATATATATATATATATATACACAACTGACACTAAGATTTGGAACCGAAGAATTACAGAAGGCGTTAAAAGAATAAACTAAATTATACGATTGACTAACCTAAATTCTTACGCTTTTGTGCGTCTCGATATAGCGGGTAAAAAGTTTGCGGTTTTAGAGAAAACCTTAATCTAATTTAACAAAAGCACCAGAGCAAAAATAATACATGTGGCTGTCAGATGGGATATATATATATATATATATATATATACGAGGCTTGTCTGAAAACTAAGGGGACTGGATTTTCTGCATTAGCTCTGGGCAAAGGAGGTATAAGCAGAGTGTGTTATCATCTAACATGATATTTTAGGAGGGTATAACTGTGATCTGAGCTTTCTGCAACAACTTCATTTTTTATACATTTTTGTGTCAGGACAAATTGTGGCTGCTTCAACACAACAATGCACTGAGTATCCAGGAGTTCTTGACTCAGAAGAATCTCGCCGCAATACCTCTCTATTTACCTGATCAGGCTCTGTGTGTCATTTTTCTTTTTCATAAGCTCAAATAGTTTTATTTTACGCCTACCTGGGATCTAATGGCGTCGGGGAGATCATTAATGTACATCAGAAAGAGTGTGGGACCTAGGATAGAACCTTGAGGGACGCCCGCGTTCGTATGGTAGTTTTGGGAGGCATGCCCATTTAATACTACCTTCAATGTGCGGTTAGAGAGCAATGACTGGATGAGGTCAAACAGATGTCCAGTTATCCCGTAGCTCCGCAGTTTGCACAAGAGGCCAGCGTGCCAGACCCTGTCGAACGCTTTGGAGATATCCAAGGCAACGGTTCGGTTCTTGTCAAGTGCCCGGTATATGTATTCGGTAATGGTCGTCAGCATATCAGCAGTAGACCTGGTGAAGCGAAACCCGTACTGTTTGTCAGAGAGAAGCCTGTGGGCCGTGAGATGCTGAATCACCTCGGCGTTGATAATGGCTTCGAAAACTTTGCCAAAGATCGGAAGGAGACTAATAGGACGGTAAGTGGCGGGGTCTGAGGGTTCGCCAGAATTTTTAAATATAGGAACTACACAGGAGGACTTCCAACAGGCAGGAAAACAGGAAGCAGATAGGCAGAGGTTGGTTCATCAAAGGGACTCGTTTTGAATGTGTGGATTTCATTTAAGGGGCTGTAACAACTGAATGAAGAGCATCTAAGCAGTTCTTAAAAGCGTGGCAGAAAAGGAAAAGTGCGTTAGACTTGTATGAAATTACTTTGAAGGGGAAACAATGTAGTTTGCTGTTTGTAAGTAAATTGTTTGTGACACTAGTCCCATTACTTTTCAGACAGCTCACGTATATACACAAATTTGGTTAGAAGGCTCATTTCTAACCATGATACCCAATGAGTGTATTTGATTGGTTGTTTGATTTCTTTTAGCGTTATGTCATCCGTATGGATTATTTAAAACCGAAATTTAAATAATTTAAACACAGTTTTATGGCTTCAACTATATATTTTTTGAATACAATTGTATGCCTGCAACTAGAGATAAAATGTATCGTCGGTCAGGTTTGGCGAATATACATGCTTGTTAATTGGTTGATTTTTCTTAGCGGCGTATTCAACATCTCTATGGAATATTTTATACCGAAATCTAAATATATTGAATACAATTTTAAGGCTTCAATTAAATATATTTCTAGCGTAATTGTATGCCTTCAGCTACAGATAAAATGTATCGATGACCAGCTTTCGTGCATATACATGGTTATTGGTCTGTTCGTTTATCTTAGCGGCATATCAATTTCTCTATGGGTTAATTATTATCGAAATCTAAATAATTTGAACACTATTTTATATCTAAATAATTTGAACATCTATCTAAACTTATTTATAAATGGAACTTTGCCTCTGTGTGTGTGTGTGTCTGTGTGTGTGTGTGTGTGTGTCCGTTACCTATCGACTCCGAAACGGCTGAACAGATTTTCTTGAAAATTTACACAGCTGTACTATAAGCGTCTGCGAGTGTTCTTAGCTAGGTTTTGTGTCGAGGTACTCCCGATAAATATCGAACATCGATAATCGAAAAAATCGGGTTATAGAAGGAGTGGTCCGATTTTAATCAAATTTGATACACTCATAGACAAAGACATAAGAAACGATATTCAGAAGTTTCAAGGTTGCAGTTTTTACAATAGTGCAGAAAATCGATAATATATATATATATATAAAAGGCAAGACGCTTGTGTGTGTGTCTGTTTATCTACCTGTATGTCTGCATTTTTTTCAGCCCATTTATTTTAGTTTTTGCTTCAGGTTTTGCTGTAAGTAGGTAAAATTGTAGTTCTCAGTTTCAGCCATGACACCATTTACTCAGAGGACTTATATAGCCTTCAAAATTCAGTCCATGATACCATTTACTAAGAGGACTTATCTAGCCTTCAAAATCAGTTTATGACGAAAAAGACTTATTTGATATCGATAGTAAGAAATCAAAATTTGACTTACATCCATTCATTTTTCTTTCAGTCTACGGTTTCGCTTTAACTGGAAACAACTATTGCTTTTTAGTCTTTTGTGCCGATGTCTAAAATGTCTGAGCTTCAGAACCATGGATTAGTTTTAAAGCTTTCATTACATCCGAGCAACGCCGGGCTATACTGCTAGTTATATATATTTTGAACATCATTGTATGACTTCAACTACAGAGAAAATGTATCGTTAGCCAGCTTTTAGTGCATACGTAGGCTGTTTCAATAACTTGGACCGATTTTAAATTGTGAATTAACTTTAAGCGTCTAATGATTTTTTTCAGATTTAACGACTTCACTCTTTGGCAATTTTAACCGTGGAAAGATTAACAATTGAACCACGTGTTAAAGTCATCGAAGTCTATTACGAAAATGGACGTTCAAACAGAAATGCATTTGGCTTTATTGAATGAGAAGTTCCCAGGTCGCATCATCTCTCGAAACAGTGATGTCAGTTGGCCACCACGACTTGCCACCTTTAGATTTCTTTCTTTCGGATCATTTCAAAAGTAAGATCTATGCCAACGAGCCAACAACAATTCAACAGCTGAAAGATGAGACAATAAGGCCTATGGGTGAGATCAAGGAGCAAATATCCAGAGACGTCATCAAAAATTTTGACCATCGACCGAAGCCTTGGCGGACATTTAGGCGATATTATTTATTTTACACATGAATCAAATAACATGATCCAATAACAAAACCAATTAAATTTGACCAATAACAGTTTTATTTACTTTGATCTGTCTTAATGGAACATCCTATACATGCTTGTTGTGTTGGTGATTCTGCTTAACGACATATTAATATTTCATTAGGTTATTTAATGCCAAAATGTAAATAATGCAAACACAATTTTATGGCTTCAACTAAATATATTTTGAACGCAATTGTATGCCTTCGACTACAGAGAAATTCCATCATTAGTCAGCTTTCAAGTATATACATGTTTGTTGGTTGGTTGATTTTGCATAGCGGCCGATTAACATCTCTATGGGTTATTTAATGTCGAAATCAAAAATTTTGAACACAATTTATATCTTCAACTAAATATCTTTTGAACGCAATTGTATGCCTTTAACTACAGAAAAAATGTATCGTTGGTCAGCTTTTGTTCATATACATGCTTGTTGGTTGGTTGGTTTAACTTTGCTAAACGTCATATCAACATCTCTATGAGTTATTTCATGTCGATTAGATGTGCGGGTGGCGTAATGGATAATCGCTCTTAAATATTCTTGTTGTTATTGTTCTTATTATTATTAGTAGTAGTATCTTGTAATAACTTTGCTTTCTCCTCTCTTTGTTAGCTCATACGACCGTCACTCATTGCAAATGCATCCAGAATAATGGACTATCTGTTTTGAAAGACAAGACATATTGGAGACGCTACTTGGTGTCAGCGAAAAAAAGAAAGATAGCAGTGCTTAAAATTTCCTGCTAATAGCTCATAAATAATGGCCTATTCCGTTTTGATCGCATTTGAAGACAAAAAACACCAAAGACGCAAGTTGGTTTCAATTCGAACATGAAAGAAAAAGGAATATAGAAGTTTTAATGGCTGTTTTGATGAAATTTAAAAAGTTGTCAATTTCAAATATTTTCATTTGTACCGATTTACTTCTTAAAATTCTTATATTTATCATTGATATTTCAATATTTTGTTAAAACTGTTGAGCTCAAATATTTAACGATAGGAAAGGGAATTTCAACGGATATTTCATTGTCAGAGATTTATTCAATCATTAAATGAAGAATTAAGATTCATCAGAAATTATAAGTAGGGAAACCGTGAAATGTTCCTGAGTTAAAAAACGTTATTATTATTATTGTGTCATTATTGTAGCTCTGTTACATGTTTTTTCTATCTCCCCTATCATCCCTAGCGTTACATAGACAAAGTTCTTCTTAGTGTGTGGGCTGTACTTAATAAGACAATTTTTTGTATATCTCTTAAGCTGGGGTTTCCAGGGATTCTTTCAATGTGTTGCTTTGTTCCATTTTTTATCATTCGAAGTGCACCTACTATCACTGGCACAACTCTTGTTTTCAATTTCCACATTTTTTCTATTTCAATTTCCAGGTCTTTATATTTTGACAGTTTTTCAAATTCCTTGATTGCTATGTTACAATCCGCTGGACAAGCCATATCAATTAATAGACAAGTTTTCTCCTTCTGGTTTTTAACAATACTGTCTGGCATGTTTGCTTCAATTTTTCTGTCTGTGTAGATGGTGTAATCCCATAGAATGGTTACATCTTCTATTTCTGTAACCGGTGCTTATTATTATTATTATTAATATTATTATTATTATTATTATTATTATTATTATTATTATTGGGTCCATGCTGTTAAAAATGACGGTAAAATATATATATTGATATGCCCTCTAAAATGGCGGTAACATATATATTGATTTACCTATTACTGAGTATCTTAGAATCTTAGAATAAGATATAAGAAAAAATAAACGCAATAATCACAAACCCTGAGCGCGACAGTAGGATATATATATATATATATATATATATATATATATATATATATATATATATATAAGCAATGGTCTTTATTAAAATAGAGAGGATATATATATATATATATATATATATACACGAAAAATCTAAAGTGAGCAAAAACCTACCGCTGCTCTTGTATTTTTGTATATTGTATTTTTGTATTTTAGTACTTTCGTATTGAGCACTTTTTCTTGTGTTTGGTTCCGTTTGGGGTTTTTTTTTCTTTACTGCGGAATCTTGAATGTTTGTTCTTGTTCCGCTGGTTTCTCTTGTTTTTTCTACCCAATTATCCGACGACTTAGTACGCCGGATTGTAACGGAATTAGGTTCTGTTTGTTAATGGTTTTTTCGAAAGTTTATATTGGCATAAATTTACGGAGTGCATTCTTACAGAGTCTAAGTAGTTATTATTATTATTATTATTATTATTATTATTATTATTATTATATATATATATATATATATATATATATATATATATATGTTTGGATGTACAAAATTTATACATCTATACAACTTTAAAAACAAGGAATTTTTTACTAGTCTCTGGAGCTCTTTCGACCAAAATCTCATCAGGATAAAATTGTTGTAATCACAAATCAAAGAAAAAACGAAAATGAAGAGCAAAAATAGGGGGAACGTTAAGATATATATATATATATATATATATATATATATATATATATATATATATATATATATTCTTCACTACTCAACGAAATAATTATTGCAAAAATTAAAATAATAAGCCAGTGTTAAAGAACAAACGCGCAGGAAGAGCTTTCATAACTGGTAGTAAACAATAATAACTGCTAGTAAAGAAAATGAATTGAGCTCATTCTCCCTCAATATCGTCTTTTTATTAAACTAAGTCAACGCTGCTTCACTACTGTCTCTTTCTCTCTGTCATAGTCACTGTTTCTCTCCGTGAGCGTGACAGGAAGTATAAATAATCTCTCATTGGTATGTTTGTACTACAGTCTTTGTTAAATATATTTGTTTTTATTCCTTCTTTGTGCTTTTATTTCTGGCCCAACACGGCCGCAACAACTTAGCGACGAGGATTCTTAAAGACCTTCAGGACCCCAAAAAGACTGCGTGAAAATTGTCATAATTGGTTCAACACTCTAAGTACGGAATTCTAATTTTCGTCACACTTTGTTCTATTCAACAGTACTTGGTAATCCAGAAAAGGAAACCGAACGAAAGAAAAAGTGCAACTAACTTACACTGAACTTGAACGCGAGCCGCTAAACTAAAAAATCACTCTGAGTAAGTAAGAAATTAAATCTATTCACTTTCAATTAATTGTTATTTCGTTACTGAGTGAGTAAAAAAAATGTATTTATTTATTTATTTATTTATTCTTATTCAAAGAACAGAAATGTTGCTTTTAATTTGTATTCGGATAATCCCAAAAAAAAAAGAACACGGATAAACATGGACGAATTTCAATCCACCATTCTCTATTTTCTTAAGTTCCAACTTAAACAGCAAAACCAACAGGAGCTTAAATGGCAAGAGAAGCAAAAGCAACGGGAACCATTTTTACCATTTAAGTTAAGAAAAGCAACTTGGTAAAAAAAAAAATACAGCAACTCCAGCTGGATATACGAAAAGAACGGCTTGAAATTAAAGAGCGAACTGAGAAAGAACGACTTGAAATGCTAAAGCAAGCTGAAAAAGAACGGGTTGAATTTTAAAAAACAGACAGAAGTCAGACATTATAAGCTCGAAAAGATTCTACTTCAAACTCAGCAAGAGCAAAGAAACTTGCTTAAACTGACGAACTGGGGACAAATTAGTGAAAACAAAAATGCGTTCTTACAAAACACGATCTGGGGCGCAATAGACACTTTTGCACATTCTCTGAACAAATTGGTTGTACTCTAAGAAAGTTTGCCTTCTTCTTCGAAAACTGGGCACCACAGATCACACCAAATTTGTGAATTATATTTTACCCCGTAAAACAAGCGAATTTACGTTTACTGAAGCGGTTAAACTTCTTACAGAACATTTTAGTCCAAAAACTTCATTCTTTCATAAGAGATGGAAGTGCATGAATTTAACCAGAAAGGATAGTGAAGATTACACTACGTTCGGTCATGAACAAGCATTGCGACAATTTCATACTGTCAGAATTTAGTGCAAATAATTTCAAGTGTCTGATATTTGTTCAGGGTTTCGTTTCAGCTAAAGACGCTGAAATTAGACGTGGAGTTCTAAATAAATTGGAAAATGAGCCAAACCTTACTCTCCAACAACTGTCAGAGATCAGTAAGCGTACGCCAAGATTCGACAAATATCGAGGAATCTGACATAAAGAAAGTATTCAAAAAGAAAAAAAATTATTTTTCCCTCTAAATCAAACCAATAAAAAAAGAAACAAGACAATTTGCTTTCTAATCCATGTTTCGGTTGTGGGTTATTACATTGGTATAAAGACTCCCTTTACCGGAATAAAAAGTGCTTAAATTTTACTGTATCAGGCACAAGAGCTCATATTGCCAAGAGTGGAAAAAAGGTTAATAGCTACATAAAAGAACCAAGACGGATTAAACATTAGGAAATATGCGCAAGTATAAATCCTAAATAAAAGTATTAAACTGCAGTTGGATTCTGATTTAGATTTAGCAATCATAAATCTACACACTTGGGAAAACTTGGGAAAACCAACCTCGCTAACAACTAAGAAAATAATCAGGTCCTTGACAGGAAAGAAGAACATGTTTACGGGATAAATTATCACGAATGTAACATTTCAAGGAAGGACGTTAAAACTAAAGACATCCGTATTAAAGAATACAGAAAATTTATTTGGCACCGACTGGATGGAAAAATTTAAGTTGTGGGACATGTCAATTAATTCTTTTTGCCAAAAACTAAAACATCTGACCACCGAGGCAAATAATGTTTTTTAAAAATTAAAACACATTTCAGTAAATTTTTGTCTGGGGACCTGGCTCGTTCTAATAAGATGACGGCAAAATTCGAGTTAAAAGATGATATCCAGCCAGTGTTTAAGAAAAAGTGGAATGTGCCTCTCGCCTCTTTACCAAAAATAAATGAAGAACTCGACAGACTAGAAAGTACTGGTGTCTTGTCGAAAATTGTATACAGTCAATGGGCTTCACTGACCGTCTATGTGATGAAGTCAAACGAGATCCGGGTCTGCGTCGATTTATCGACGGGGCTTGATGCGGCATTCAAAGGCTGAATGCTTTAATGTAAAGACCAGATGAAATTTTCGCGGAACTAAATAAAGGATTTCTTTTTCAAAAACTTATATATATACGCAATGGTCTTTATTAAAATAGAGAGGATATATATATATATATATATATATATATATATATGTTTGGATGTACAAAATTTATACATCTATACAACTTTAAAAACAAGGAATTTTTTACTAGTCTCTGGAGCTCTTTCGACCAAAATCTCATCAGGATAAAATCGTTGTAATCACAAATCAAAGAAAAAACGAAAATGAAGAGCAAAAATAGGGGGAACGTTAAGATATATATATATATATATATATATATATATATATATATATATATACATATTCTTCATTACTCAACGAAATAATTATTGCAAAAATTAAAATAATAAGCCAGTGTTAAAGAACAAACACGCAGGAAGAGCTTTCATAACTGGTAGTAAACAATAATAACTGCTAGTAAAGAAAATGAATTGAGCTCATTCTCCCTCAATATCGTCTTTTTATTAAACTAAGTCAACGCTGCTTCACTACTGTCTCTTTCTCTCTGTCATAGTCACTGTTTCTCTCCGTGAGCGTGACAGGAAGTATAAATAATCTCTCATTGGTATGTTTGTACTACAGTCTTTGTTAAATATATTTGTTTTTATTCCTTCTTTGTGCTTTTATTTCTGGCCCAGCAAGGCTGCAACAGCTTACAAAAATGACGCGCATCTTCAAATATTGGTGGAGGAAGAATGTTCTAAGTCGTTCTGTATCAATAGTCATCGTGGATTGTACAAATTTGAACGTCTACCATTCGGGGTAAAGTTTGCGCTGGAAATTTTCCAACAAGTGATGGATACTATGCTGAGAAACTTTGAGTTCGCGGTTGCATATTTGGACGACATATCAGTGATCAGTCAAGGTGTAGTACAGTATAAGGAACATGTATATAATTCAGAAATACGGGTTCAAATTAAAAGAATCCAAATGCTACTTCCTTATGGAGAAAATTAAATACTTGGGACACATTATCGATAAAGAGGGCATACGACCAGATCCAGAACGAGCTATACCAATCAAGGACATGCCAGCTTCCCAAAATGTCTCTACCTTACAAAGTTTCTTGGGATTGGCAAACTACTGAATATGCCCAACTTACGTCATCCGCTAAACGAACCTTTGAAAAAAGACAATAACTGGAAGTGAACATCTGAAGCGTTCGTCAAAATAAAGAAAGTCTTAACGTCGGATTGGTTTCTTACCCACTATAACCTAGATTTAGACATTACTAGCAGTATAATCCGGCGTTGCTCGGGTGTAATGAAAGTTTTAAAACTAATCCCTGGTCCTGGAGCTCAGACTCAGCCTAAAGAATATTTGTGTGAAGTTTGGTGAGAAGCGAATAAAAGTTGTGGATTTGTATAAAGGACATACAGGTAGATAGACAGACACACACACACACACAAACATCTTGCCTCATATATATATATATATATATATATATATTATCGATTTTCTGCACTATTGTAAGAACTGCAACCTTGAAACTTCTGAATATCGTTTCTTATGTCCTTGTCTATGAGTGTATCAAATTTGATTAAAATCGGACCACTCCTTCTATAACCCGATTTTTTCGATTATCGATTTTCGATATTTATCGGGGGTACCTCGACACAAAACCTAGCTAAGAACACTCGCAGACGCTTATAGTACAACTGTGTAAATTTTCAAGAAAATCGGTTCAGTCGTTTCGGAGTCTATAGTCTGACACACACAGACACATACAAACCCACACTGACAAAGTTCCATTTATAAATAAGTTTAGATAGTTGTCAGCGACGCCAGCTCGTATTGCATTAAAGCATGTATGCTGCACAAGATGCCAGATGGATCTCACAAACCAATAGCTCATGCGTCGGGAACACTTCTTCCTGCAGAAAAGAATTATTCGTAAATTGAGATGGAGTCGTTAGGGATTATTTTCGCAGTAATGAAGTTTCACCGGTATATTCACAGTAAACACTTTACTTTGCAAACGGATCATAAACAGTTACTGAAAATCTTCGGTTTTAAAAACGGTCTTCCTTTGCATACAGCAAATAGACTGCGGAACAGTTTTTTAAATTATAACTTTGAAATGGAGTTCCTACCGTTTAAAAAACTCTGCCGACGGACTGTCTAGATTAATCCCGAAACACAGTGAAACTCTTGAAGATACTGTGATTACTCCTCTCGCAACAGAAGGGGATTGTAAAACTACATTATGCAACACAGTAAGAGGACTCCCTGTAACAATCGACCAAAAACAAAAAAGCTCTAATCGAGGAATTTATCAGGCAAATCAAAACCAAAATTCTTGAAAAAGATAAACAGATTTCAGATATTTTTGTTCATGCGACGAAATACTGATATATAGTGAACAAGTCATCATTTCCACAACACTACAAAGAAGAATTCTGAAAGATTGCCATGCCGGTCATCCAGGGATTACCAGGACGAAAAGCCTTATTCGCAGTTATGTATACTGTCCGAACATTAATCCGTCTCTTCCCTTCAGTTATGGATTAAATAATAGAACAAATTGGGTTCTATAGCCTTGACTGGCAACCAGTCTACCGCAGAAAGCAGAAAGTCAGTCATGCCTCTTTCGAGACATGATCGTCCAAAGCGTGTATCATGTATGGCACTTAACTGACTGAAAAGGATAGAGCTTCAGATCTTATGAAGTTTGTGATGGGCATCCCAGCTATTTTTCATCAGTAAAGGAGATGGAAAGTGCGACACGGAGATCCGAAGGCGAATTGGCATGGCAAAGGAAGATGAGCAAAATACTAACACACAGGAAAATCTCAATAGAAACGAAGAAAAGAGTGCTAGACTGCTACGTGATGTCAGTTCTTAAATACGGCACTGAATGCTGGACAATATAATCGAAAATGAGGACAAAACTGGAAGCGGCCGAAATGTGGTTCTACAGAAGAATGCTACGGATATCGTGGACTGAGCATACAAGCAACGACAAGGTGTTAGAAAGAATGGCAACAAAAAGGAAATTGATGCTGAGCATCAGGAAGAGACAACTGAAGTTCCTGGGACATGCAATGAGGAAGGAGAGCCTGGAGAACCTGATACTGACTGGACAGATAGAAGGAAGGAGAGACAGAGAAAGGCAGTGGATAACATATTTGCAGGGTCTGATCAGGTGGATGATGGAACGGGGGTTGCCAGGAGCAACAGGAGCAAACATACTAAGAGACACAAGGGATAGGGGGACGTGGAGAGCCATGATCGCCTACGTCCTGAAGGGACAGGGCACATAGAAGAAGAAGAAGAAGAAGAAGAAGAAGAAAGCGATGAGACCTATTTGCCAATTTCTTAGTAGGCTTAACTTCTTGCGGTCGAGATACGAAGAAAGAAAGGTCATATTTAGAGAAAAGTCAAATGAAGGCCATGTCACGGCGGTGAGCATGTGATTGGATACGACATGCCAGGTTAGAACCGATAACATACTTTGTCTTTTCTTTTCTCGATTTATATTACAAGAGCATCAGGCCAGATTTATCAGAAGTATTTAATGTACGGATGAATGGTAGAATTATAAACGGCCAATATTGATTCTGCGAAGAAAAATTGTCTTCTATGGTTCCGTGAAACTGTTTTTTTAGCAGCAGACCTAGCAATGTAGTTGTTTCCCGTTGCCTTAGTAACGTTTTGTAATTCACAGTTTTCTTTACTATAATGGTTGACACTCAAGCCTAGATAGATTAGTCTACCCTGTTATTTAGCATATAAGTAAAGGAAGAAGAAATAGGATTTATGCTTTTTCTAATGGCGTTGTGGTGCATTGGATATCGGCTCTGAACGAGAAATCGGGGAGCAGAGTTCGAATTCCAGCTGAATTCATTGCATTCACTTTCGCGCAAATACCCTTGGGAAAGGTATTAATCTGTTTATTCCTTCCAGTTATGGGTTAAATAACAGGACAGATTGGGTTCTATAGCCTTGGTCGGCAACCAGTCTACCGCAGAAAGCAATGGCAACCTACTGCGGGATAAACTTCTGCCCACTCAGTCAAGTCTCTTTCGAGACATGATCGCCCAAACGTGTTTCACGTATGGCACTTAACTGACTGACTAATGGCATTGGTGGATATGGACTAAGAAGAAGAATTCGGAGAACCGAGTTCGAATTTTAGTTGAATTTGTTGCATTCGTATACGCGCAAATATCCTTAGGAAAAGTATGAATCAGTCGCTTCTCCCTCTAGCTATGAGTTAAATAGTAGGATAGATTGAGTTCTATAGCCAGTCTACCTCAGAAAGTAATGGCAACCTACTACGGGAAAGTATGCTTCTCAGTCAGCCATATCTCTTTCGTTTATCACGTATGGCGTTTAACTGAGTGACAGACTAGGCTGAAATTTGATCTCGATGTGCCAATTTTACTTTTTGTGGTGATAAAAGTTCATCCAAGAAAAACATACACAAGAGCATTTAATTTTCAAGAAATGTGCAACTGACGCAACACAGTCTTCTTAAATTATATTTGTCATTACCCCCAGGTGCACCTAACTTGAAATACTTACAAGGCGTTTACTTTATGTCCGTTGTTGCACGTTTTTGTTTTGTTTAATCTCGCGTGAGAACAACCACAACGAACGGGACGAACCAATCAAAATTGACAGTGGCCGCGAATGCGCCGAGCCTTCTCTGCGCATGCGCACTCACGCTGTTAACAGTGAAAGAGCAATGGCTGCATCAGCGTTGGAGTGCTCAATTGTCTATAACAAATTGCATGTGGCACGCACACCTGACTGCACAGATCGCGTCCTGTCATTTTGATGACTTCCCTCACTGGAGGCGACATTCAGCTCAACTTGATTGAGACTTTTCGCTCTGACGCTTGCCAGCCGAAAAAAAGATGACATCCAGTATCGACGTTGGCAAGGAAGTTCTTATTTTAAGGAAATAAACTGGAGAGAAAAAAAATTGAAAATTAATGCTGTGCCTAATTCTTTCTTTTTCTGGTCGGCCAGTCAATGCGTTCGGCATGAAATACTTTCTAATTTCTTACATCATCTTCTTTTGTATCTTCTGTCTCTTCTTTTTATTTTATCTTCCATCTTTCTTTCCTTTCTTTCTTTCTTTCTTTCTTTTCTAATTTCCTTCTTTCTTTCTTTCTTTTCTAATTTCCTTCTTTCTTTCTTTCACTTTTCTTCTCTAACATCCATCTTTCTTAATTTCCCGCGTGGATCTTTTTTTTCTGATTATTTTACACATTCCTGTTTTTTCTTTTTTATCTTATTTTTTGTTAGAGTCCGATTGCTTATATATATATATATATATATATATATATATATAAGCAAACGGAGTCTAACCGTACTGATGAGCTGTGATACGGCGAAACAGATCTATCTGCGGATGACAATATATATATATACATAATTTCATATATATATATATATATATATATATATATATATATAATCTCATTTCTCCTCGCATATAAAATTACAGGATTTATGTAAACGTAAACAACGCAATACAAATTAATTTTATGGATGATTTTGATATATATGCTATTTCATGCATCGTCAAAAAGCGACAGAAATACAGTATATATATATATATATATATATATATATATATATATATATATATGATAAACATATAGTTTTAAAGTATAATATATTTATGGTTAAAAGTACTTTATATGACATATAGAATGTATGTAAATATAAAAAGTGTCTTTTACACACATATATACACTACCGGCCATAATTATTAGTTTTTTAAACAAATTATGTATTTCATACTATTTTTTAGAATTTATTGCCAAGTGAATAATTGTAAATGAAAATAGAATGGTTCTTTTGTTAATATCGCACAATAACTTGTGCATTTAAAAAATTTATAAATATGTAATAATTACCTATATTGCAGTTTTATCAAAACAAAGAATGAAGAAAATTTAGGGTGATTCGGACGAGTTCCTTTTGCTTCCTTGCTTTCTCGCCTTGTACAATTTTGCAAAGCAATAATAACAAAAGAACCATTTTATTTTCATTTAGAAGTATCTACTTGGAAATAAATACTAAAAATATTAAGAAACACATCATTTCTTTAAAAAAAAACTAGGGTCGCCTAATAAATATGACCGGTAGTATATATATATATATATATATATATATATATATATATATATATATATATATAAATTAGAGTAAATTTTCAAAATTCAAAAATGTCGAACATCTTTGAATTTTGAAAATTTTCTCAAATTTATATTGGCTCTGTATTCTTAATACATTGAGCTCTCTGCCTGCATCACTTTTTAATGTTAAAAAATTTTAATATTGATTAGGATAAGGTTCTTGGAATTTACCTTCCTACTCTTCCACTTCGGATTAAAGAAAAACAATATATATATATATATATATATATATATATATATATATACCTTTTTTATATTTGCATACGTTCTATATGTAAATTATATATCCATTATACTTTTATGCATATATATATATATATATATATAAATGATTTTAGATTATTACAATGGGTAATACATATTTCACCACGTCCTGATGTTATTATCGCGGCCCGTCAGACCCAAATGGTACAACAGTTGGTCCTCAAAATATCCCCCCACCCCACAAAAAATTTCTTTTCTTTTATTTAATTTTACATAGACGCTTACATATCCATATTAGTATATACTTTTGTAACGGTTATTTACGAAAATTTCTCGATCATTCGAAAAAGAACCCCAAAGAGGAAAGCAAGGATAAAGAAAAGATAGACGAAGAAGAGAAAAAAAAGGGAAAAAGGAAAAGGAAAAAAGAGAAAAAAAGAAGAAAGAAAAAAAGGAAAAAGAAAAAAGTGGGGAACAAAAAACTGAATGGAAAGCAAGAAGAGAAAAAGAATTGACAAAGAGATATAAGAAAAGGAAATACAGAATCACGAGAAATAAATGTTGACACCATTTCTCGTAATAGCGTCTCAAAGCATCTAACGGTTCCCTTAGAAAAACATGTAAAAAATTTAACTATGAAATTTAATTTCAAATATACTGGGATATATTTACGGTACAAAAAAAGAATTGTACATCATAATTTTAATACAATTTGAAAAAATAACTACTCTTACTATTATTTCAAAAATTAATGCTAATTTAAAAATATTGTTAAATTAATTAAAAATACTAAAATAAAAAAAATATAAACATAGAAACAGGAAAAATTTGATAAACCTAACAGAAGGGTGAAATACACAAAAAGAAGGAAAGAAAAAAGAAGAAATCACAATAGAACGGATTTTAAAATAATTAAAAAATTAAAAAAACGCTAGATCGAAACCGATGTATATAATGATTTTTATCTTTAAATTAAAATATACCGACTATAAGGAATATTTATGGTGAAAAATAAATCATATATCCTAACATAAATTAAATTACATTATAACCACTAGTAGCAATTTATTCTAACTATAGTAAAAATAATAAGCCCCAATAAGTAAATTACAATTATTAAAATACAATCTTAAAGATTATCTAAAATACTAGCAATACTACTACTACTACTACTACTACTACTACTAATAATAATAATAATAATAATGATAATAATAATAACAAATAAAACAATAAAGATATAACAAATATATGTATACATACATATATACACACAAACACACACACACACACACACACATATATATATATGTATTTACATACATATGCACTTATATATGCATTTATGTATCAAACAAAATTTCTCTCAGACATAATGATACTTTTTTTTTTAATCGTATCACCCCGAGCAAGGCGGTAACGCCACTGATGTGCAGGGGGCTAAGTAATAGTGAAAAGATTGGAAAAGATAAAGCCGGAAACCACATCCTAAGCAGGGAACAAGGGATGAGCCTCTTAATCTGTTCAATAGACGTGGGTGGAGTGTGAACCGGGCGATAATTTAGTCTATCTATTCCAATTGAAAAAAAAAACAAAGGGAGAAGATTGGAAAAGACAAAGCCGGAAACCACATCCTAAACAGGGAACAAAGGATGAGCCTCTTAACCTGTTCAATAGATGTGGGTGGAGTGTGAAGCGGGTGATAGATAGATCTATCTACTCCAATTATTATTGAAATAGTTAAATATAACCACCACTTGAACAGTTTTTTTTCTCACACTTCCTGCCTGTGGAACTCCCTTCCATTTATTTCTTTGCCTGATAGCTACAATCTCTAAACGTTTAAATGCAACGTCAATTATCATCTTCTACCTGCTGGAATCATATTCATTTTTTATCCTTTTTTTCAATACTCTCTGTACCCAGTCCTTTCTCTCACCTCCTGTGAACTAGTGGCAATCCTACCTTGCTTGGAGTGAAATAATTTAAAAGTTGTTAAAATTTTAACAAACACAATAAAAAAATAAAAATGATAAAAGTGTAACAAAATTGGAAGAGAAATTGTGAATAAGAAAGTTTTGAATTAAAAACAAAAAACAATAAAATAATATTAATAATAATCATACTAATAATAATAGGTAAAAAAAAAAAAATAATAATAGGTAAAAAAAGAATTGAAGTGACAGTTCCCCCCAGAATGGAAGAAGTCACACAGTTCTGGGAAAAGATATGGGCTTGCCCTAAAGAACATAGCAAGGAAGTAGATTGGATTGCACAAGAGATAGAACGAATGAAAAATAAACCAGAACAGACATGGGCTGGAATTACAGAAGAGGATGTTAAATTTGCACTAAAATAGCACACAATTGGAAATTCCCAGGTATAGATAAAATTCCTAACTTTTGGCTATATTATTTAAATACAGCACATAAAAAACTAGCCAAAGAACTTCAAGAAATGGTTGACGATCCCACTAAAATTCCTGCATGGATGACCAAAGGAATTACATTTCTTCTACCCAAGAATGGTGACACAAAAAATCCGAAAAACTACAGACCAATTACATGTCTTCCGACAACATATTAACTATTAACATCTATTTTAACAAAACAGACATATTTATTCTTAGAAAGAAATGACATGATACCGCTTGAACAAAAAGGGTGCAAACGTAGCTGTTATGGATGTAAAGACCAATTGCTAATTAACAAAATGATCCTGGAAAACTGCTACAGTACAAAGAAAAATCTTAGTACTGCCTGGATAGCTTATCGAAAGGCATTCGATAGTGTGCCACATCCCTGGATTTTAAAGACTTTAAATATATACAAGATATCGCCCGTCATCATCAATTTCATCAAACAGTGCATGTCTATATGGAAAACAACCCTTTACCTCAATCATATAAATGGTACCTATAAGTCTGATGAAATAAACATCAAAAGAGGTATATTTCAAGGTGATTCTTTATCTCCCTTACTATTCTGCATATCATTAATAGCACTAACCAGTCAACTTAATAAGACAGAATGTGGGTATAAAATAGGCCAAAAGAAAATAAGCCATCTATTTTACATGGATGACTTAAAGTTATATGCTAAGAATGATAATGAGCTGGAAGGTCTTCTGCAAACTGTAAAATGCTTCAGCGAAGACATTGGAATGAAATTCAATTTGAATAAATGTGCTAAAGCTACAGTTTTACGTGGATCAATACAAGAAAGATCCTCAATTAGCTTAGACCCTGCTGTAACAATAAAAGAATTGAAACCAGAAGAAGCTTATAAATACCTAAGTGTAAATGAGAGTGAAAACATTCATCATAAAAAAATGAAAGAAATAGTGCGTAAAGAGTACTATAGTAGGCTACGAATGATATTAAAAACTGAATTGAATTCTCAGAACAGAGTTATGGCCATTAATAGCCTTGCAATCCCAGTTGTCCAATATAGCTTTAACATCTTAAACTGGACTCTAAACGACATCAGGCGAATGGATGCTAAAACAAGAAAGCTTCTTTTTAAGCATAAGATGCATCATCCAAGGGCTGATGTAGACCGTCTATACATACCCCGTAAAGAAGGTGGAAGAGGTCTTATTCAGCTGGAATTGTCATACAAGACAACAACTATTGGCTTACTAACATACATAGAAACAACAAAGGATTGGATTATACAATTAGTAAGGCAACATGAAGAAAGAAAAATATTCAATAATAAAAGAAGGCAGTAAATACAAACAAGATTTACAGTTAGTAGATTCTGTAGAAAAGCAAAACAGAAGCCAAGAACCAACTATTGCGGCAAAAAATATGAAAATGAAAGCCAAAGATAAAGCTCTTGAACAGATGAAACAGCGCTGGCTAGACAAACCTCTGCATGGCCAATATCCAGAACGTGCCAATAAATCCAATGTTGACAAAGTTAATACTCATCGATGGTTACGTGCATCTGGATTAAAGTCTGAAACTGAAGGCTTTATTCTGGCAGCACAAGACCAAAGTCTTTTCACTAGAAACTTTCAGGCAAATATTATGCATAATAATATGGATCCAAAATGCAGGTTTTGTGATAAACACCAAGAAACAATAGACCACCTAATCTCAGCCTGTTCTGTGCTTGCTCCAAATGAATATAAAAATCGCCACGATAGAGTTGGGCAATATTTACATTGGGCAATGTGCAAACATTATGGAAAAGCTGTAAACAAACAATGGTATGAACATCACCCAGCACCGGTTACAGAAATAGAAGATGTAACCATTCTATGGGATTACACCATCTACACAGACAGAAAAATTGAAGCAAACAGGCCAGACATTATTGTTAAAAACCAGAAGGAGAAAACTTGTCTATTAATTGATATGGCTTGTCCAGCGGATTGTAACATAGCAATCAAAGAATTCAAAAAACTGTCAAAATATAAAGACCTGGAAATTGAAATAGAAAAAATGTGGAAATTGAAAACAAGAGTTGTACCAGTGATAGTAGGTGCACTTGGAATGATAAAAAATGGAACAAAACAGCACATTGAAAGAATCCCTGAAAACCCCAGCTTAAGAGATATACAAAAAATTGTCTTATTAAGTACAGCCCACACACTAAGGAAAACTTTATCTATGTAATGCTAGGGATGATAGGGAAGATAGAAAAACATGAAATGGAGTCATAACAACACGCCACGACCTGCCTTAGGTCTCCCTGCAGACTTGGTTGGTAGTGAGACCAAAGCAGAAATCGAAATATGATGAAAAATAACATAATAATAATATTCATTCTGTCACAAAAGAAGACAAAAGAAATTACAAAAATACCTAAACATATAATAAATAAGAAAAAAATAAAAAATATAACAAGTTTTTGCTGTAGACTCATATTAACCTGACGTGGAAAAGTTTAGCTGTAATATAATATTAACATACATGTCAAAATTTAATATTGAAATTTAATTAAAAATAAAATGGGATATATTTACGGTACAAAATTAAATTATGCAACATAATTTCAATACAATTTGAAAAAAATAACTACTCTTACTAGTATCCCAAAAATTCCTATTAATTTTTTAATAATTCAGTTAAAATAATTAAATCATTAAAAAATAAAAATGAAACGTTAGAAAGTTAAACATAAAAAGAGTGAGGGGGGGGAATAAAAAGAAATATTAGAGCAATATAGAAAAGAATTTAAATTAAATTAATATAAATTAAATTAATTTAAAATAAATTCCCATATCAAATCAAAATATCTAATCTAAACTTATTTATAAATGGAACTTTGTGTGTGTGTGTGTGTGTGTGTGTGTGTGTGTGTGTGTGTGTGTGTGTGTGTGCCCGTTACCTATAGACTCCGAAACGGCTGAACCGATTTTCTTGAAAATTTACGCAGTTGTACTATAAGCGTCTGCGAGTGTTGTTAGCTAGGTTTTGTGTCGAGGTACCCCCGATAAATATCGAAAATCGATAATCGAAAAAATCGGCTTATAGAAGGAGTGGTCCGATTTTAATCAAATTTAATCAAAACGATATTCAGAAGTTTCAAGGTTTCAGTTCTTACAATAGTGCAGAAAATCGCTAATATATATATATATATATAAAAGGCAATATATATATATATATATATATATATATATATATATATATATATATAAAGGTGTGTGTGTCTGTTTATCTGCCTGTATGTCCGTATTTTTTTCAGCCCTTTTATTTTAGTTGTAGCTTCGGGTTTGGCTCTAAATAAGTATAATTGTAATTCTTAGTCTCAGCCATGATACCATTTACTCAGAGAACTTATTTAGCCTTCAAAATTCAGTTTACTTAAAAACTTATTTGATATCGATACCAGAAAATCAAAATTTGACTTACATCCATTCATTTTTCTTTCAGTCTACGGTTTCGCTTTAACTGGAAACAACTGTTGCTTTTTAGTCTTTCGTGCCAACGTCCAAAGAGTTTGAGCCCTAGGACCATTGATTAGTTTTAAAGCTTTTATTACACCCGAACAACGCCGGGCTATACTGCTAGTATATATATATATATATATATATATATATATATATATATATATATATATATTGTATCGCCAAGGTGGATGCAATACGCACAGAAGTGCTAAACAGATATCCACAGAATAGTACAATAGTTACAATAACAAACAAAACAGAACTTACTATACAGAGAGGAGGGGGTTAGTAAACAGTCCGAATATTACTCGAATGACCCTTGAATATTACGCCTCGAATGCTACTATTCTTTACTTAAGTAAACCATATTAGACATAAGCCATTCCATCATTGAGAGTGTTACTGGGGTGTCAGCCACTCTACAACAATATTATACGAGTATTATAATTCAAATGATGCCGAGTTTTATAGTTTTATGTTCCTAAAATCAATACCATGCGACGAACAATTATTAGTCTTCCAGAAATATCTCTTCTCGGTAATGTGCAAAATTAAAATCGCTAAAATACAAACAATCTATAGCGAAAATGATAAAGGACGTTTCTCTTATCAAAAAATCGGATAGAATAACTATCAAAACAGATAAGACGTGTAACCATTACAAAATTTATGTGGATATGTACAGCTGTGTTTCTATGAGTAGGTCAGAAGAAGCCATGACCCCCTAGAAATTTGGCTGGTCCCTCGTTTTTCCTCTCCACTTTTTAAAGCTCCAAAAATTTATAAAACTGATTACCCTCAGACTTTGATAAGGTTTTATCTTCAGTATTTTTTCTCTGCGTTTTCTTTTGTCACTTAGTTATTTAAGGACACGTACAGCGTTTTGTAGAGGATAAAAATCAAAGCAGACAAATAACACTGTTCTGCTAATATTGACGTTTGTATTAGTCCTTTGAATTTGTTTTGAAATTAACCTCTTTTGTGTTCCAACAGCATGAGAGTGTGTTATATCGCGAGAACGATATAAATAACAAGGTACATTTCAAATGAAAAGAATTATACAACAGATAAGGGGTAAACAAATAACAGAGTTTATTGTACGGAAAAGTACAATTAACAGAGAGTTCGTAAAATGGTAAGTCAAGACGGAATGGGAGCGGAAGTCGAATCGTCTTGTACTTCCTTACGTCGATACTTCTTAATCTCTTCGGTGAATCAACAGAGTGGAAAACAGGGCAAGAATAGGTTAGAACTCTACTACTATGAATGAAAATTTATTCCATGAAATTTATTGAAGTAACATACTTATACTCAAACTCATTCTTAAGTTGTGTATACGATAGTGGTGTAGTATGAAAATGAAGACGCTGCTTGAGTTTTCCCCTTTATCCTTAGAAAAATTTCGGCCCCTAATTCACTCCTCCACTTTGAGAGTTTCACAATCACCACTAGGTATGTACCATAAAGCTATTAACAAGGAAGTTATTAGTATTTATAAAAAGGCACCCACAACTGGAAAAATAACATCCATAGTTATGTGGTGATACCGAGCAAAAGCGATGGACCGGATGTTTGCTCTATAACGACCAGAAAGCAAATGAACAAAAGTCGTCTCTGCGCAGGTATATTCGCGCAGAGGTTCCGGTTGAAAAATAAAAATTAATCAAATATCAAATTTCCATTTCGCCAGCCTACGCGAATTTTATTTACCAGCCAATGGGAAGCCCAGAATCAAATACAAGTGTGAAATTCCAAACGAGCTGCTTTTGATCCAAAAGCAGATATAAAAAGCGGATACAGACAAGACCCCAGCAGACAGGCTGAGACCGAGGAGAAGAGTGTAACCAATCCCCTTGACCTAAATCGAGCGGCTACTACTCTTGCCTCTTTCCTTCTCCACTGTCTCAAAAGTACTTACTGACCAAAGGAGAGACTACTTCAAGGACATTCCTCACATACCTCCGCTCTCCACATTCCTAAACCTTAAATCTCTTTCAGCTTTTCCATGAACATTTAACCTCCGTTGGACTTATATTCAAGTATTATTTTAATTGTAAAAACATTAATTGATATGTGTATATATAAAAATGTTAATTTTATACTCAAATTGCTTTTCTTGATTTTATAATCATTTTCTGACTTATAGTGGGCTATAAGTCAGAAGGCCAAATTCCGTTAACCTGCAATAAGATACAGCTACCCTTCACTAGAACGGACTCCCACTGCAAACAGAATAAGAATAGATAATATACCCCCACGAAAAGAAAAGAAAATGGCAAGTAAACTGGAGATCATGAGAGGATCGACAAATTTCAAAAACAAGCATTCAGCACAGTTAAAGATCACAAAGCAAATTTTCAAAGCAATCCAAAATACCGAAACAAATATGATAAAATAGGAAAAACTATTATTCCATGATTATTATATGTTGACCAAAAAAAGTAACCGAGACTTTAATATTGCTATAAGAGCATATGAGTCAACAGAGGCGTGTGAATTAGTTGGAATCTTGTTATTGTGATGAGTAAGGTTTATTTTTCGACACTGAACTTTATAGAGATGTTGGTATAATGCTCCTCCGTAAAACAAGCCCACAAAATATAGAATGATTTAGAAAAGATTTTTTAACAGTTTTCAAAGATCACCAGCTAAATATTACCACAACCACCAATGCTAAAGTGATCAACTTTCTCGATGTGAAATTAGACTTGAATATGTGTATTAAAAAACCATATACCAAAGATCTATATAAACACAGATAAAGAATCAAACGTCCTTTATAGCATTAGAGATAATTTACATAAATAAGCCTAAGTTAGATTACAATGGTCAACACGATTTTGGGTGCTAAGAAACAAAACACATTTTTTAGCTAATTTGATGGTGCTGATTCCAAAAATGACCCTTGATTTTTATGTTTAGCTACCGTTTCGGATGTGAGCTGTGGTGCAGTGGATATCGACTCGGAACGACAAATTGGGTTGCCGATTTCGAATTCCAGTTGAATTCCTTGCGTTCATTTACGCTTAAATACCCTTGGGAAAGGTATTAATCCGTTTCGTTTCTCCAGTTATGGGTTAAATATCAGGACAGATTGGACTCTATAGCCTTGGCTGGCAACCAGTCTACCGAAGAAAATAATGGCAACCTACTGCGGGATAATCTTCTGACCAGTCAGTCATTTCTCTTTCGAGACATGATCGCCCAAAGCGTGTATTACGTATGACACTTAATTGACTGACCGTTTTAGCTGTACTGAAATAGCTCATTTTTTGGAAAAAAAAAAGATTAATTAACGATCTTGTTTGATCGCAATTGATAGGTTTCTACGACCTTTATTAGGTCGTAGAAACCTATCATTTTTCAAGTAGGCCGATCAATTTATGTCATTCAAAGTATTGTTGTGTAAAAACATTTGAAACAGAAGCACTAAACTTTTCTAATTTATCGCGAAAATTCAAATTAACTTATAAACTTTATCAGTATTGCGCTAATACGAGTATTAAGGTTCATTCATGACATAACCATCCAGATAAATTTCTAGATAATTGCGACGATGTAAGTGATGAGCAAGAAGATCGATTTCATCAGGATATCAAAACAAGAGAAGAGCGCTAACAGCGACGGTGAGACAAATGAATAATAGCTGACTACTGCTAGGGTATCAAATAAGACTTAAATAACACTAAACATAACAGACAATCAATAAATAAGAAAATTTTACCATTGTTTTTGTGTTCACGAAGGCTTTATTTCTGTTGTTAGTTTATTAAATGATTTCATAAAAATACTTGTTGGTTTTGGTATATTCAATCGTGTTATTTTTAAGATTTGATTGTTATTGAAAAAAAGTATTTATCAAGAAGCAGACCAATATCGAGAGGTTTTTATGATTTTACTCTGAGAAATATTGTCATCAGTCAATATAATGTACGCAGAAAATAAATAATTTTTGTTTCCAAAAATGAGGAAAAACGGTAATTAACCAAGAATAAGTAAGGTCATTTTCAGATACAGCGCTCTCAAATTAGCTAAAAAAGATGTTTGGTGTCTAGACACCATTTCTATTTTTTTTTTTTTTTGTTGATCATTGTTATCTACCCATTCCAGCAATAAGAAAATATTTGATAATAATTAAATTAAATGTATACATGTATAAAATTAAATGTATAAATGTATAAAATTAAATGTATAAATGTATAAAATTAAATGTATAAAATTAAATGTATAAATGTATAAAATTAAATGTATAAATGTATAAAATTAAATGTATAAAATTAAATGTATAAATGTATAAAATTAAATGTATAAATGTATAAAATTAAATGTATAAAATTAAATGTATAAATGTATAAAATTAAATGTATAAATGTATAAAATTAAATGTATAAAATTAAATGTATAAATGTATAAAATTAAATGTATAACTGTATAAAATTAAATGTATAAAATTAAATGTATAAAATTAAATGTATAAATGTATAAATGTATAAATTAAATGTATAAATGTATAAAATTAAATGTATAAAATTAAATGTATAAATGTATAAAATTAAATGTATAAATGTATAAAATTAAATGTATAAAATTAAATGTATAAATGTATAAAATTAAATTTATAAATGTATAAAATTAAATGTATAAAATTAAATGTATAAATGTATAAAATTAAATGTATAAATGTATAAAATTAAATGTATAAAATTAAATGTATAAATGTATAAAATTAAATGTATAAATGTATAAAATTAAATGTATAAAATTAAATGTATAAATGTATAAAATTAAATGTATAAATATATAAAATTAAATGTATAAAATTAAATGTATAAATGTATAAAATTAAATGTATAAATGTATAAAATTAAATGTATAAAGCTTTAGAACTGACCAACCATAAACCAAATCCAGAGTATTTAGAAAAAAACGTTTAAAATAAACAGAAACACTGTAAGTGTAACATTATATGGTTTAATCCACCTAATAATAGTAATGTTCAAATGAATATCAAAAGAATTTTTTAAATTTAATTCATAAGCACTTTAACCATTCACCAACACTAAAAAAAATTAACAAAAATAATGTTAAAATCAGCTATAGCTGCGTTAACAACATCAATAAACCTATATCCCAACCTAACAAGATTATGTTAAAAAAATATATATTCAACCAGGACAATAAAACTTTTTTAATAAATACAACTGCCGAAAAATTACAATCTTCTCCTTAAACTGCCAATGATAATATTATATACCGAACAAGCATGCACTCCGGTAACGATGTTAAATTATATTTTGGTTCTACAGAATATCCGCGGAAATTTCTTTTCTACCTGCATCAAATGATTTTAGGTTATATACAATACAAAAACAGCACTGCACTCTCTAAATATTTCTGGAAATTAAAGAATGGTGCTAATACACCTTTTATCACCTGGGATATTGTAGCAAAAGCCAAATCTTACAACGGGAAAGAAAATAGATGTGACTTATGTCTTGTTGTAGATTAGTTATCTTAAAACACTTAAATAACCCTAGCTTATTAAATAAGAGAAATGTAGTGACAGTTACATAAAAATAAATAGCTTAAATACTTTGATTCAGATTAATTTTGTAAATTTTTTTAAGAAAAAGTAATATCGTTTTGTGCTTAATATAAAAGATAATATTCACCACTTTAAAAATTGTTTTAGATGAATATATATACACAAATCCTGTTTATTTCAAATACATATGTTTTTAATTATATATATGTTTAATGCATCTAAAAAATTATACCTTAACTGATTGATATTATATTCAAGGAACATATAGTAAACGTTTATAAATTGATAAACATTTTCTGTTTGTTCCTTATCCTATAGTTCTGCTTGCAATTTATTACATATAGAGCCCTGACGAGTGAGAACATCTTAACGGTGTCCCCACAAAACTTCGACTTTGGCATGAATCTGCTCTGTTAAAGAGAGAAACACTTTGAAATTATTAACTCTCTATCTACACCCCAATATTGAGCACTTTACGATAAAAAGACCTGTTTGCCAAAACACATTTCAACAGTAAAACCATTGAAAAAGAACATTTGCGCTAAATATTATCACAGTTATACACTATATATATTCATCCGCATACAGGCCTGTTTCGCTGTATTACAGCTCATTATTGCGGTTAGATAACCGATTGCTTCAAGCCGGAATTGAACCTCGACTGATACACACACTACCGGTTATAATTATTAGGTATTCCCAGTTTTTTAAAAGAAATTTTTATATTATTTTATTATGCATTTCATACTATTTTTAGTATTTATTGCCTAGTGGATAATTCTTAATGAAAATAGAATGGTTCTTTTGTGATCATTACTTAGCAATATTTTACAAGGCAAGGAAATAAAGACGAGCTCGTCCGAATCACGCTAAATTTTCTTCATTCTTTCATTGATGAAACTGCAATATAAGTAATTATTAAATATTTATAAATTCATTTGATGCATATATTATTGTGTAATATTAACAAAAGAACCATTATATTTTTTTATTTACAATTATTCACTTGGAAATAAATACTAAAAATAGTAAGGAATACATAATTTTTTTAAACACTGGGTTGGTCTTATAATTATGACCGGTAGGATATATATATATATATATATATATATATATATATATATATATATATACTTAAATCCAAAACAAAAATGTCATGTAGGTAAAATTACAAAACAGATCCTATTAATATCAATCTTATTAATATTAAAAATGATGCAGGTATAGGGTTCGATGTCAATAGTATTATCTTTTTACAGAGCCAAATATGTATATATTCAAATAAAATTAAGTATTAATTTTTTCCTGTATTTGCATAACAAACATTTAGTCGCTGAAGAAGCGAGAATTCCTCACTGAAATGGCCATGCTCATATGTAATTTTCGGCGTTTTATTTGAAAATATATATTTGAATATAAGTATATTCCACAGTTAGATATTTACTTTAAAAAGTGCTCAATACAAAAGTAGAGCATAAATATATGGTAATGATCGTTAATTTTATTATTATGATATACTGCAACTTGAGAGCTATGAACTTTCGGTGTTTAAACACGATTATCAGGCAATAAAATGTGGTTAATTTATTTTGTAATATATAGGTAAGGTACATTTTTTTTTTAAATTTCTGCTCTATTTATTTATTTATTTATTTTTTTGGCATGTTTTTTTTGCAGAAATTTCGCAACACAACTATCACCGTTATTTGAGATTTTATTATCTCTCATTCCACTTGATTATTCTCATTAGCTAACGTTGTTTTTATTTCTTCATTTTTATGCATTTATTTTTAAAAATCTCCTTATCTATATATTACAAAAACAAAATAAATTAAACACATTTTACTGGCGGATGATAAAGTTTTAACATAGACACTTTATAGCTATCAAGTTGCAGTATGCAATTATTGCTGTAATAATATTAATCCCCATATATATATATATATATATATATATATATATATATATAATCACCATATATATATATATATATATATATATATATATATATATATATATATATTATAAATTATGTTTTAGAATATGTACAGTATTTTTTAATATATGTCCTCGACAATCATATGTTTGTTTCAACCTTGGGTACGTTTCTTCGGGAGGTAAAAGCAAAACTGGATGCGTCTTCTCCCTATATTTGGAAACGAATTCAGTTTTGCTTTTATCTCCCGAAGAAATGTACTCAACTTTGAAACAAACATATGTTTGTCGAGGACATATATTAAAAAATAATGTACATGTTCTAAAACAATATTCACAGCTCTATACATCATATGTCGAGCACTGTTTTAAATTAATGTTTTGGACGGAAAAAATTCTTTCTTCGTTCTGTACCCACTCGGATATATATATATATATATATATATATATATATATATATATATATATATATATATATTTTCTAAACATATGCTGTTAAATATAAGAGACAATGAATGTCTATTATGTTAATCATGAGCCGTTCTAAACGTCGTATTTTTGCTTTAATTTCAGTTGAAAATAAAGACAAAAATTCTCCAACATTTGGATAATTATTTATTGATTTTCTTCTAAGCTTTCGGCTCACATGATCGTTGCTCATACACACAGTAAGAGGAACCTGCAGATATTGGAGGCCATGTACATAAAATCTAAACAACCAACACTCAATAAAATCAACTTTAAAACCGGAAATAACATATTACATTGCTTTTGACTACATGGTTTTGTTGTCATTTCGCGCTATCACGCGGTGTGACGTCATAAAACCGCATCGCAAATTTAAGAACTGCGTTTATTATTTTTGGTAACTATTGCCGTTGCCAAGCGGAGTTTTATGTCAACACAAAATAAAATCGTCGGTGATGGTGGATGTTATAATATTTCAATTTAAACAACCTCTCTGAAGATGGCTCATGTGAGCCGAAAGCTTAGAAGAAAATAAATAAATAATTATCCAAATGTTGGAGAATTTTTGTCTTTATTTTCAACTGAAATTAAAGCCAAAATACGACGTTTAGAACGGCTCATGATTAAACATAATAGACATTCATTGTCTCTTATATTTAACAGCATATGTTTAGAAAATGACTTGCTGCCTCGATACACTATATATATATCAATCCTTGAATATGCACATATTGTGTATATTTTTATACTTATTCTTTCCAGTTGTCTAATCAGTTCTATTCTATTTATTTATAAAGTTTAACTTTGTAATTTACCCCTGAAAAGGATCTTGGAAGAGACTGAAAATATTTGAGTTTTTTAAAAAAAAGCTACAGTGTCTTCCTTGATTAAATTTCACTTCAACCAAAATAAACAACGGCATGGTTTCGCACCGGAAGCTTCAATACGAATATTTCAGCGTGTTTGTGTGTCAATCTTAAGACAATGCAGAGGTTTCCAAAAAAATTGAGTGAATATAATTGTGATTACAAAGGGGTTTTGTGCGATCATTATTGGTGGTGACGTTATCTTCCCACATTCAATGTCTCCATTCATCTACAAACAGGACCCCACACTAGGAGGCCTAGATTTTTGGGGAGGTTGACTGCTGGCAGACCCTATATTTGACATGACTTTGAACCAAGTCAAACAATCAGGAGTACCCAGTGATGGCTGTCAGACAATTTCTGCTATTATATCATCCCTTCCATCTGTCCACTTACCTCCCCAGAATGCAAACCCCTTGTGTGGGACGGTGTTCAGCGCGCGACTACCTTGTAACACTAAAGTCGAAATGAAGGCAAGGATTATGGCAGCATTTAACAATATAAATAAGGAGATCGTCCAAAAGAAATGCCGGAAATCCCGAAATTTTCTTGTGGCCGTGCCAATGGAGATTTTATTAAATAAATTTATACCTTATTTCTAGATATTTTGTATAATTTTGGTAATCAATTTGCCGTTAACTGTTCGTGTTATTTTCATTTTTGCGTAACTTAGACGACAATTTATTCATCGCAATATGAACATATGATTTCATGCGCATATATATATATATATATATATATATGCCTGTATTCATAAAACATTAATACGCACCTATTTCGAAACGAGTGTGCATGCCTGGCCTGTCTGTATTGATCTGACGTGTCCATATTTCCATGTTTTTCTGGTCTGAGAGAAGTGAAGCTTTCAGACGTAGACAATGTCAGATCTGTGTCCAAAACTGGAACGTTTCAATGCCAACATCGGCTTCACGAAAAAAGAAATGAAAAGAAAAACTACTGAAAGAAAAACAAATAGCCACATAACCCTTCTTTCTTCTTTTGGTTTTTATTATCAATATTGTAATCACATTCTTGTTATTATCAATAATATAATTGTTTTTTTTTGTATTTTCTTTTTTTGCGTGTATGTGTGTGTGTGTGTGTGTGTGTATGTGTGTGTGTGTATGCTTCAGTTTGTTTTTCATTTTTTATCTCCAAATTTGGCCCGAAGTCTTTCTTCATCGACTTAGTGGTCGACCACCGTATCTATATTGACTGATTGAAGCAAAAATATACGCGAAGGAATTCAATGACCGTAAAAGTTATTCAAAGACAAAATTATATATATATATATATATATATATATATATATGGAAAAGAAGAAAATAAAAAAAGAAAAGAATACGAAGAAGCGTGAAAAGAGTAAAGAAAAGAAATGCAGTGAGTAAAGAAAATGGCGAATAAAACGTCACGCAGAATGAGCAAAAAAAAAGTTAGAATTTAACGTGATGATGATGATGATAATGATGATGATGATTGGTTGAAACCAAAACGAATCGAGAGAAAAAGAGAGAGGGGGAGCAGGGTGAGAAAAAAAAGTGAAAAAACAAATTGTAAAGCGGAGAAAAGAATAAGTAAAGAGTAGAGAGCGGGAATAAAAAAAAAAAGAGGGAGATCATCCATGAGTGTCGAAACATCATTTAGGAAAAGCATCAGGGGAAAAAAAATTAAATTAAAAATAAAAATTGTCACAAAATAAAATTTAAAAAAAGAAAAGAAGAAAAAAAGGAGATGGGTAACAATATTAATCCACGAGGGGAAAAAACGACTACGAAAAAAATGTTGGTAGGAAATTTCACCCCAGACAAGGCATTCCACTGCCACTATTGCGCAGGGGGTTACATAGGGGAAGGTAATGAGAAAGAGTGGTTAGATATAGGAAATGTCAGAAGGAGGGTGATAGACGGGTAAGGATGTAGATGGGAAGAGTGTTTGAGAGAATGGATGCGAGGTAGTGTGTTAGGAGGTGTCTATTCACCGTACATTTAAACTCCTGGAGATTGTAGCTGTCGGGGAAGCAAGTATATGGAAGGGAATTCCACAGGCGGGAAGTGCGAGAAAAGAAGCTGTTGGAGTAGAAATTGCGGTTAAATTTTATCGGTCTCACTCTAAAAGGGTGGGACCTATTTGCTAATCTAGCATTTCGTGCAAATTCGTACCTAGGGGGCACCAGTGATCTAAGTTCACCGGAGCAGATGCCGTGAATGTATTTATAGAAGAGGCACAGGAAAGCCATGTCACGCAGGAACGTAAAACTCAGAAGAGGGGATAGAAGGGTCAAGGTTAGTTTCACATAGGGCTAAGATATCAGAAATATAGCGAGAAAAGAAAACGGATTATAAAGATGGGAAGTGGATGTATATAGAAATAAAGAGCAGGAAAAGAAAGAGGGAAACAGAGGCAATGGAAAGAAGGATTAAGGGTTTGGATGTAAATGAAAAAGAAAAAGAAAAGAGGTGAAATATAAGTAGGAAAAAGAATTTGAAAACATGATTTATGTAAAAAGCTTTATTTTCTTTTTACGTGGAACAGGGCAGGGAGAGGACATTTTCAAGAGAAAGATAAAAAAAGATTGAAAACTATATCTATAAGAGAGAGGGGGAGAGAGCGAGAGAAGAAGAAGAAGAGATAAGAATATAACAGAATAGAGGAGGTGAGATCAGGAAGAAGAAGATAAAAAGAAGAAGGATAAGACGAAGAAGAATCGTAGAAGAGGCAAAAACGGAAGAGAATAGAGGAGACGAGGTCAAAAGAGAAATGTGAAGAAGAAGAAGAAGAAGAAGAAGAAGAAGAAGAAGAAGAAGTGCCAGATTTACAGTGGATAGTGAATGACGAAGAAGCGAAGATTTATTGGAAAGAGAAAGAGCAAGAGAACCAGTGGAAAAAAAGAAGAAACGAAGAGACATTGGAAAGAGGAAGAAGAAGAAGAAGAAGAAGAAGAAGAAGAAGAAGAAGAAGAAGGTACAGAATCAAAAATAAAGAGCGAATGAAAAAGAGAGGAGGAAAAAGAAACTCGACAAAAAAGATAGGCAGGAAGGGTTAGGAATGAGAATAAATTTTGAAGAAGAAGAAAGAAACTTGGTAATTGAAGGATGAGGACATAGAAAGAAATATAGACGAAGAAGAAGACGAAGAAGAAGAAGAAGGAGACAAAGAAGAAGAAGAAGAAGAAGAAGAAGATTAGGAGTCAAATTGAATAACAAATAAAAGAGGAGGTGGACTAGAAGAAGAAAAATGAAGAGGGGTAGGAGTAAAATAACAAATAGAATGAGGAAGGGGACAAGAAGAAGAAGAAGAAGAAGAAGAAGAAGAAGATACAGAATCAAAAATAAAGAGCGAATGAAAAAGAGGGGAGGAAGAAGAAACTCGATAAAAAAGATAGGCAGGAAGCGTTAGGAATGAGAATAAATTTTGAAGAAGAAGAAAGAAACTTGGTAATTGAAAGATGAGGAAATAGAAAGAAATATAGAAGAAGAAGAAGAAGAAGAAGAAGAAGAAGAAGAAGAAGAAGAAGATTAGGAGTAAAAATTGAATAACAAATAAAAGAGGAGGGGGGCTAGAAGAAGAAAAAAAGAAGAGGGTTAGGAGTAGAATAACAAATAGAATGAGAAAGAAGAAGAAGAAGAAGAAGAAGAAGATACAGAATCAAAAATAAAAGAAGTAAAAAGAAGAGGGGTAGGAGTAGAATAACAAATAGAATGAGGAAGGGGACAAGAAGAAGAAGAAGAAGAAGAGCAACAAAAACAACAACAACAACAAGAAAGTGGAGAAGTAGAACAACGAAGAAAAACAAGGGCGAATAGAAAAAAAAGACGGAAGCAGACGACCATAAGCAACAATGACAGAAACAACATATGAAGACTAAAACGAGAAAGAAGAAAAACTGATACCAAGAGAATAGTAAAGAGCATATATTCACCAGAACGAAAAGAATAAAAATAATAGCAAAGGTGGTCATGACGAACGAGAAACGAAAAGAAAAGACAAAACGTAAAACAAAAGGGAAAATGAAAATCGGTACAAAGAAAACATATTATTCTGAAAGGAAAAAAAAAGCGTAAATATTTGGAAGCTTTAATGAATTAGGATTTATAAAAGCACTTTCTTCTGCCAGAAAGTCTTGTCGAGAAAGACTATGAAAAAATGGCGGACATCAAGATGACGGAAGCATTAGCATGTCGGGAAAAGACTGGGTAATGTAACTCCCATTCGCTTTGTCCATTTATACATTGTCTGCAGAACCGCAATTCCATTCAGTTCGTAAATATCTGGAACTTGCAAAGCTTTTAGAAGGCACAAGAAACGTGCATATATCATATAAAGCAAGAAGGTAAAGTTTCACACTCACACTCACACACACACACACACACATACACACACACACACATATATATATATATATATAGAGAGAGAGAGAGAGAGAGTGTGTGTGTGGGTGTGTATGTCTGAGAGTGAGAGAGAGAGAGAATATTGCACATTGTGTGCTGGTGTTAATAAAATAGAGCTCGACGTACCATACAAACCTATCAGTTATATTAATAAAAATATAACACTTTAACTGACCGGTAGCACAAATCTGAGTTTCGTGAACGACGCAATCATGAGATGTTCATTGAAAGCAACAAGTAGCAGACCATTGCGTTGGGCACGAAACTCAGATTTGTGCTACCGGTCAGTTAAAGTGTAAATTTTTTATTAATATAACTGATAGGTTTGTTATGGGCTAAATTTGTCATGTTGGTACGACTACACATGCGCACGAACGATGGCTGCTGACGACGTTAGAATTTAATATCTCGCCGAATTCATTATTTTTGAATTTTTCTTTTGATTGTTTTTGTGAGTAAGTATCCCACACTGTAATAATAAAAGATCTACCAGGAATGGTCAAATGTTTGAAGAGCCAGGGCGAAAACCAAAAAAATTTTAAAATTCTGAAAATCATCAGCACCCCATTTCATGCTCAGTTGCAGTCGTTCCAACATAACAAATTTAGTCATGTGATGTCCTAAATTATGAAATGCGACACAAGTAAATTTTTTCACTGGTTCTTACAATTTCCCCCATACTGTTCTTGATATATAAAAAATATATATTGTCATCACATATGTTTGTATATAACGCGTCACACAAATGCTTTTACTACTTTGTCATAGACTTCACCAAACTTCTTTAGTGTGATGCTTTTCATCTTTAAAGCCTTCATCGGAATAAAAACATGTTTCAGTCAGTTAAGTGCCATACGTGATACACGCTTGAGCGATCATGTCTCGAAAGAGACATGACTGACTGGGCAGAAGATTATCCCGCAGTAGGTTGCCATTGCTTTCTGCGGTAGACTGGTTGCCGACCAAGGCTATAGAACCCAATCTGTCCTGTTATTTAACCCATAACTGGAAGGAATAGACGGATTAATACCTTTCCCAAGGGTATTTGAGCGTAAGTGAATGCAATGAATTCGGCTGGAATTCGAACTCACATTGCTGTAACTATACATACATCTGAAGGAGAGGGGATGCTGAAAATGTTAAATTAAAATTTCTGTTTAAATATATAATGAAAAAGAAAAAAGTTTCAGCGTCCCTTTTTTTTTTTGTCTCTGTTGAGCTATTGTTTCACTAACTGACCCAGAGATTGAACTCGCGACTTCTAGCACTAAGTATGATTCCGATGAACAGTGCACCTTCGTTCGGGGCGTAAAAAAGTGGAAAATTGCGGTTTTGGGCGTCAGATTGGTACTTTACCGTATCGGTGGTAAAATGCGTCATTGGACTGCTTGACGTAAAAAAGTGTGATTTTTATATTTGGGCGTGTGAAAAAAGGGGAATGTAAGTCATATGTATAAAAATAAATGATTTTACCGTTTTGGCAGTAAAATGCACCATTTTATCGTTTTGTGCTTTAAAAGTATAATATTAATTCCCCGGGTGTAAAAAGAAAGTGATCGTATTTTCTGGGGCCAAAAAATGATGAATCAAACCGTTTTGTGCTTAAAAATCGAAGATTTTACTGTTTTGGGTGTAAAAATGCAGAAAATTGTCGTTTTGGGCGTAAAAATGAGGTTTTTTACCGTTTTGGTGGTGGTTTATTTATTTACTTTTTATTTATATTTATTTTATATATTACTAGCAGTATAGCCTGGCGTTGCTCGGATTTAATGAAAGCTCAGACTCTTTGGACGTTGACACGAAAGACTAAAAAGCAGTAGTTGTTTCCAGTTAAAGTGAAATCGTAGACTGAAAGAAAAATGAATGGATGTAAGTCAAATTTTCATTTCCTGGTATCGATATCAAATAAGTTGTTTTCATCGTAAACTGAATTTTGAAGGCTAAATAAGTCCTCCGAGTAAATGGTATCATGGCTGAAACTAAGAACTACAATTATATCTACTTAGAACCAAACCCGAAGCAAAAACTAAAATAAAAGGGCTGAAAAAATACAAACATACAGGCAGATAAACAGACACACACACACAAACATCTTTCCTTTATATATATATATATATATATATATATTATCATCGATCTTCTGCACTATTGTAAAAACTGCAACCTTGAAACTTCTGAATATCGTTTCTTATGTCTTTGTATATGAGTGTATCAAATTTGATTAAAATCGGAACACTCTTTCTATAACCCGATTTTTTCGATTATCGATGTTCGATATTTATCGGGGGTACCTCGACACAAAACCTAGCTAAGAACATTCGCAGATGCTTATAGTACAACTGTGTAAATTTCCAAGAAAATCGGTTCAGCCGTTTCGTAGTCTATAGGTAACGGACAGATACACGCAGAGACATAGTTCCATTTATTACATAAGTTTAGATATATATTTTATTCGTATTTTTTATATTATTTCATATTTTTTGATTTTTTTTATCCATTCAGTGTCAGATGATTTCGTCATTTTGCTTTCATCTCTGGTTCGCATTGCTTTTTATAATTTAGATAAATTAATTGCTTCGAACGATTCTTCTCATCTTTGTTGTTATATATTTTATTATCGATAAAACGATTCGACTAAGTATCCCCTTGTATTCACTAAAAGCCCATAATTTAAATTAATATATATTGACAATTATTCGAATAAAAGAATTATTTAGAAAGTTGGAAGTATTTAGAAAGTTTAAGATTGTCATTTCTAGATTTCTGTTGGGTTTTGCAACGCGTTTGCTTTTTATAACCAGTGATGTGTTCTGTTCTCGCTCGTCGTCGTTAGCCTCAATATTGAGTTGCTTAGTATCTATACAAATGATACAGCTATTTACGCCTGTTTTAGTAGCAAGTCCGATAGAGCCGACAAAGTAAAACTTGCAACTACTCTTGAAAAGAACCGCTAATCAGTGGTTAAATGGTGCAAAGAATGGCTTGTAAATTTGAACGCCTATAAAACAAAACTGCTTCCATTTAATCACCACAAAGAACATTTACTGAGTTATATGAATATGGCTGATGCTACTCTCCAGGAGAGTAAAACTTTTAATTTCTTGGGCTAACGTTTTCCTCTGCCATGTATGATGCAGTGGAGATCGACTCGGAACGACAAATCGGGGAGCCGAGTTTGAATTCTAGTTGAATTCTTTGCATTCACTTGCGTACAAATACCATTGGGAAAGGTATTAATCCGTCTGTTCCCTCCAGTTATGGGTTAAATAATAGAACACCCAGTCTATCGCAGAAAGCAATGGCAACCTACTGCGGGATAATCCTCTGCCCAGTCAGTATGTACCATTCATCGGTGGATTGAATATTAACGTCGTATTTGGTCTTGTGCTCCTATTATATGTCTCAAAATTCTTGACAAAATTCAAAGTATGTGCCGCAGCCGATCCTGATCTGGCATCTAGATTTCGGTCACATTCTCACCAGGCTTACGGCCATATCACGTTAAATACACCGGTTCTCGCTCGATCACCGAAGTTAAGCAACGTTGAGCCTGGTCAGTACTTACATGGGAGACCGCTTGAGAATACCAGGTGCTGTAAGCGTTTAGTGACGGATGTGCATTGTGATGCAGTGTATATCGGCTCGTAAAGAGAAATCGGTGAGCCGAGTTCGAATTCCAGTTGAATACCCTGCATTCACTTAAGCACTGGTACCCTTGGGAAAGGTATTAATCCGTCCCTTCTCTCCAGTTATGGGTTAAATAACAAGGGTAGGACATGGGGACCCTGCCTTTAGAAAAAAAAAACCCAATGAATCTTGATACTTGAAAAAGAAAAAAGTATTACTAGACACAAAACTTATATAAAAAAAACAACAATAAATTGTTGAAAGAAAAAGGTATTACCAACAATAAATAAATAAAATTTAGTTGGCAATAAATGACCCGCCGATGTTGATTTGCCATAAAAACAAAGCAACCAACCACCAACTAACCAACATTCTCACCAATGTGACGTCGCTTTCCCCGTTTTCTTTCTTTTGCAGATATTTTTCATACTAATTCTTCTGATGCGCCATTTTCCTTGGTGCTTCGACTACATCAATTCAAACGTGCTACTTGATGTGCATTGTGGTGCAAACGGCTCGGAACGAGAAATCGGAGTTCGAATTCTAATACATATAGGAAAGTTATGACTCCATCGATTTTGCCTTCAGCTATGAATTAAAAAGCATATTCTAATCTAATCTACATCAATGATCTCCCCGATGCCATAAGATCACAAGTAGGCATGTACGCCGATGATACCGCAGTATACGCTCGCCTCGATCAAAAATCTGGTGTTGATGTCAAGGCAAAACCTCGAGGCTGAGCTTGGAAAGGACCTCCAATCCGTGATGGATTGGGGTAGGAAATGGCTCGTAAAATTCAATTCTTCCAAAACGAAGCTGCTGTCAATTAACCACCACAGACAACCGCACCTCCCTCCCATTAGCATGGAACAGGCATGCCTCCCAGAGAGTAAAATACTACGCCTGCTTGGACTGACACTCTCAGCGGACCTCAAGTGGAATGACTACGTCGAATCCATTGCTAAATCCGCTGCTATGAAAGTCGGCTCTCTGTGCAGGGCCCGGAAATTCTTTCCGTCTGAATCTATCCTGCACTTATACAAATCTACCATCCGCCCGCGTTTTGAATACTGTTGCCACATCTGGTCGGGTGCCCCTGCTATTCTCCTCGGGCTTCTTGACAAAATACAGCGAAGAATTTGTAATGTGACTGGTACCGACTTAGCTGACCCCCTACAGTCACTCTCTCACCGGCGTGACGTGGCTTCCCTGTGCCTCTTCTATAAATACTATCATGGCTTCTGCTCTGATGAACTTAAATCACTCGTGCCACCTAGATGTGAGTTTTCACGAGATACTAGATTGGCAACTAGGTCCCACCCTTTTACAGTGAAACCGATGAAATGTAACCTCAATTTCTACTCCAATAGCTTCTTTTCTCGCACTTCCCGCTTGTGGAATTCCCTTCCGTATGCTTGCTTCCCCGACAGCTATAACCTCCAGGAGTTTAAATGTAAGGTCAATAGACACCTCCTAACACACTAACCATCCCATTCTCTCCAACTCTCCCCCTATATACATTCTAACTCGTCTATCGCCCTGTGTAACCCCCTGCGCTATAGTGGCAGTGGAATGTCTTGCTTGGGGTGACATGATTAAAAAAAATATTCGATTCTATAGACTTGATTGGCAAATAGTCTACCGCAAAAAGTAATGGCAGCCTACTGCTGAGAAATCTGCCCGCTAAGTCATGTACCTTTCTAGACACGATTGCCCAAGCGTGTATCACTGACTCGATGGGCAACTCGGTATCACTGTTTTATTGTTTAACTAAGTTATACCAGGATTCGTCATTGGTGGTCACAATCTGAACAACATAAGATACGCAAATGATAAAGTACCGACAGCTGACACGAAATAAATAAATTAATTAATTAATAAAACTCCTTAAAAAAGGTAGATGAAGAAAGTCGAAAGAAAGCTTTAAAAATAAATTACAAGAAAACTGAATGTATAGTCATCAGCAAACGGAGGAACCCAAATGTCAATTACAGGTTAGGAATACTAAAATCAAGCAAGTAAAAAAAAAAATTATGTACTTGGGAAGTGTTTTAACGGAAGACGGAAAGTGCGACACTGAGATCCGAAGGCGAATCGGAATGGCCAAGGATGCATTCCAGAAGCTGAGAAGAGTATTAAGAGTATTAAGAGTATTAAGCTGAGAAGAGTATTAAGAAACAGAACAATTTCACTAGAAACAAAGAGGAAAGTACTAGATTGCTATGTGATGTCAGTTCTTCAATATGGCAGTGAATGCTGAACAACATCATCAAAGATGAAGGAAAAGCTTGAAGCAACTGAAATGTGGTTCTACAGAAGGATGATGCGGATATCATGGACCGAGCATGTGAGCAATGACAAGGTTTGGAAAGGAAGGAAACGAAAAGGAAACTAATACTGAGAATGAGGAAGAGCCGAATTTTTTGAAACATGTAATGAGGAAATAAGGATGTGCGTTGTGGTACAGTGGATATCGGTTCGGAACGAGAGACCGGGGAGCCGCGTTCGAATTCCAGCTGAATCCATTGTATTCACTTACGCGCAAATACCCTTGGGAAAGGTATTAATCCGTCTCTTCCTTCCAGTTATGGGTTAAATAGCACGACAGATTGGGTTCTATAGCCTTGGTCGGCAACCAGTCTACCGCAGAAAGTAATTGCAAACTACTGCGAGATAATCTTCTACCCAGTTAGTCATGTCTCTTTCGAGACATGATCGCCCAAGCGTGTATCACGTACGGCACTTTAACTGACTGAATGAGGAAAGCTTGGAGAATCTGATACTCACACGTCAGATAGACGGAAAAAGAGACAGGGAAAAGCAACATATTTGAAGGGCCTGAGCAGGTAGATAGCAAAGCGGGGTTTGGGTGGGGTAGCAGAAGAAACTGTGCTAAAAGCCACCAGGGATAGGGAAACGTGGAAAGCCATGATCTCCTACGTCCTGAAGGGACATGGCACATAAAAGAAAAAGAACTGGATGCAACCGCATGTTCGAGAAAATATTAGAATATATTTTCTTGTTTCGTAGTTCTCACTTGTGGAACTTCTGATTTCTTTCTTCCCTGTCAACTACAATCTTAAAAAAATTAAATGCAACATCAGTTGCCATCTTCTGTCTTCCGGAATCCTTTTCCTTCTGTCTTCCGGAATCCTGTTCCATTATCTTCCTCACTAAATTCTTCGCATTCTTTTACTCTTTGTAAAACGGAACGAGAAATGCTACCTGAACGAGCAATACAAATGCAGAAATCTGTGCTTTATAAACTACACAAAGGCGTTTAACAAAGTACGACCCAGGGGCTTGATAAAGATGCTCAACAACCTCAACATTTTCAGAAAAGAGGTTAGGATAATCAAAAATCTATATTGGCAGCAAACTGCTTGTGTACGGATAGGAGATGAACTCAGCAGGTATGTAAAAATAGAAAGACAAAAGGATGTGTTTACTCACCGGATCTTTTCATCCTGTACAGCGAAGAAATTATAGGAAAAATAAAAGCCTTGCCGGCACTTGTCATTGCCGGTCACAATCTCAACAATATCTGATACGCGGATGAAACGGTGCTGGTGGTGGACACGGAAAGGAAAATGCAGGACCTTTTGTAGAAGTTAGCAAAAGAAAATGAAAAGAAAGGGCTGTGCATAAACCTCAAGAAAACTGATGACTAATATACCAACTGAAAGTTAGAGAATCTAAAATATAAAGTAAATAAATTCAAATAGCTGGGAAGTGTTTTGACAGAAGATGGAAAATGCGACACAGAGATCCAAAGATGCATTCTTCTTCTTCTATTTGCCCTGTCCCTTCAGGACGTAGGCGATCATGGATCTCCACGTCTCCCTATCCCTTGTGGCTCTTAGTATGTTTGCTCCTGTTGCTCCTGGCAACCCCCGTTCCGTCATCCACCTGATCAGACCCTGCAAATATGTTATCCGCTGCCTTCCTCTGTCTCTCCTTCCTTCTATCTGTCCAGTCAGTATCAGGTTCTCCAGGCTCTCCTTCCTCATTGCATGTCCCAGGAACTTCAGTTGTCTCTTCCTGATGCTCAGCATCAATTTCCTTTTTTTGCCATTCTTTCTAACACCTTGTCGTTGCTTGTATGCTCAGTCCACGATATCCGTAGCATCCTTCTGTAGAACCACATTTCGGCCGCTTCTAGTTTTGTCCTCATTTTCGATGATATTGTCCAGCATTCACAGCCGTATTGAAGAACTGACATCACGTAGCAGTCTAGCACTCTTTTATTCGTTTCTATTGAGATCTTCCTGTGTGTTAGTATTTTGCTCATCTTCTGGAACGCGTCCTTTGCCATGCCAATTCGCCTTCAGATCTCCGTGTCGCACTTTCCATCTCCTATTAGAACACTTCCTAGGTACTTAAATTCTTGGACTTGTTTGATTCCGTTATCCCCCACCAGTATTTGGCATTTTGGGTTGTATCTTTTGCTGATGACCATGCACTCAGTTTTCTTAAAGTTTATTTGTAGTCCCTTCTCGTCACTCTCCACTGCTACTTTCTGTATGAGATCTTGCAGTTTCCTTTCCGTGTCCGCAATCAGTACTGTATCGTCCGCGTATCTTATGTTGTTCAGGTTGTGGCCTCCAATAACAAATCCTGGTGTGTCATCTAGGGTCCTCAAAATATTCTCGCTGTATAGGTTGAACAAATCCGGTGAAAAGACACATCCTTGTCTTACGCCTTTTTCTATCTTTGTGTATCTACTGAGGTCGTTACCTGTCCGTATGCAGGCCGTTTGCTGCCAGTAGAGATTCTTGATTATTCTTATGTCTTTACCGAAAATGTCGAGGTTGCCTAGCATTTCCATCAAGCTAACCATTTTACTGAAAAGACAGGAAAATCTCATTAGAAACAAAGAAAAGAGTGCTGGATCGCGATGTGATATCTATCCTTCTGTATGGAAGTGAATGTTGGACGATCTTGAAATGTGGTTTTACAGAAGGATGCTGAGGATACCATGGACGGAGCACGTGTGCAACGATGAGGTGTTGGAAAGGATGCAAACGAGAAGAAAACTGATACTAAACATCAGGAAGAGACAAATGAGGTTCAAGGGACAGGTAATGAGGAAGGAGGTCCTGAAGAACTTGATACTCACAGGGCAGATAAATAGCAGGAGACAGGGGAAAGGATACGTACTTGTTAGATCTGAGCAAATGGCTAATGGAGCGGGCCTTAGAAGAAATTCCAAGAGAAAAATTACTGAGAGCGACAAGAGACAGAGTCAAGTGGAAGTCCATGATCGCCTACGTCCTGAAGAGACACGGCACATGAAGAAGAAGAACCCCCTGCTTCTTAGTAGCATTGTCGCCTTGTTTGGAGTGAAATATTTTTTTAAAGATTAATCTTGTTAATACAGATGTTGGGTAAAAGTAAATGGAGTTTTTTAGATATAATCTACATATTTATACGTCCTTCAGCTAGAACAGGTAGATAAAGGTTTGACCGACAAGCCCCCAACCCGGAAAAATAATTTTCTCTTTTGTGAAAATGCAAGGCCGTATACAGCAAGAATAAAACAGGAAAATATCTGGGAACTCGGCTGTTCCGTTCTCCCTACACCCCTCCATATTCGGTACTAGGAGAGTTGTGTACCGGGTATTTGCGTACCGCGTACCGAACAATTGCGTACTTGGACATTTGAGTCTGCAGGCAAATGCGTTCCTATACAAATGCGCACCTCAGATAATTGGTTGAAGCCATTAAAGGCAGTTAACATAAATAATGATGTACGGTGTGGTGCAGTGGACATCGACTCGGAGCGACGAATCGGGGATCCGAGTTCTAGTTGAATTTTAGCATTCACTTACGCGTAAATACCCTTGGGAAAGGTATTAATCAGTCTCTTTCCTCCAGTTATGGGTTAGATAATAGGACAGATTGGGTTCTGTAGCCTTGGCTGGCAACCAGTCTACCGCAGAAAGTAATGACAACCTACTGCGGGATAATCTTCTACCCAGTCAGTCATTTCTCTTTCGAGACATAATCGACCAAGCGTGTATCGCGTATGGGACTTAACTGACTGACTGAATATAATAGTTGGAATCATGATTAAAACTTTTACGAGTCATAAAGTGGGAGATCGGTTTTCTATTGCTATGAAGTAATAAAATGATCCCCCACTAATTACTACGTAATAATATAATACATCTCTTCTTCCTCTAGCTATGAGTCAAATAAGAGGATAAATTGGGTTCTATAGCCTTGTATGGCAAACAGTCTACCGCAGAGAGTAATGGGAAACTACTGCGGGATAATTTTTTGCCCAGTCAGTCATGTCTCTTTCGAGACATGATCGCCCAAAGCGTGTATCACGTATGGGACTTAACTGACTGACTGAATATAATAGACTCATGATTAAAACTTCTACTCGTCATAAAGTGGGAGATCGGTTTTCTATTGCTATAAAGTAATAAAATGATCCCCCACTAATTACTACGTAATAATATAATACATCTCTTCTTCCTCTAGGTATTGCACTTAACTAACTGACTGATTGAACATAATTTAAAGCATAAATAGTAATAGCACATTTTTAAAAAGGGATTAAAATAAAATATAAATTACAAGATTATCCAAACTTATTTATAAATGGAACTTTGTCTTTGTGTGTGTATGTGTGTGAGTGTGTGTGTGTGTCTGTGTGCGTGTGTGTGTCCGTTACCTATAGACTCCGAAACGGCTGAACTGATTTTCTTGAAATTTACACAGTTGTACTATAAGCGTCTGCGAGTGTTCTTAGCTAGGTTTTGTGTCGAGGAACCCTCGATATAAATATCGAAAATCGATAATCGAAAAAATTGGGTTATAGAATGAGTGGTCCGATTCTAAATAAATTTGATACACTCATAGACAAAGACATAAGAAACGATATTCAGAAGTTTCAAGGTTGCAATTCTTACAATAGTGCAAGAAATCGATAATATATATATATATATATATATATATATATATAAGGCAAGAGGTTTTTGTGTGTGTCTGTTTATCTGCCTGTAAGTCTATATTTTTTCAACCCTTTTATTTTAGTTTTTGCTTCGAGTTTGGCTCTAAGTAGGTATAATTATAGTTCTTAGTTTCAGCCATGATACCATTTACTCAGCGGACTTAATTAGCCTTCAAAATTCAGTTTACAACGAAAAAACTTATTTGATATTGATACCAGGAAATCAAAATTTGACTTACATCCATTCACTTTTCTTTCAGTTTACTGTTTCGCTTTAACTGGAAACAACTATTGATTTTAGTCTTTCGTGCCAACGTCCAAAGAGTCTGAGCTCCAGGACCATGGATTAGTTTTAAAGCTTTCATTACTACCGAGCAACGCCGGGCTATACTGCTACTTTTTGTTATAAATTCAAGGACAGATTAACAGTGTTTAAAAAATATAAAAACATGAATGTTGTGAGCTATCCATTTTAAGAAATGTTTTCCGGACTATACTTTATTAAATAGCGTCATGATTTTCTTCTTTGCAGTTTTAGTTTGATTACAGAGTTGCGATGTTAAATCGATATTTTAGAATAATTAAAGGTCGATTTGCAATTAGCTACTCTTCAGAAAATATGGTAACATCAAAAGATTATCAGAGATACGCAATTATTTAGGGATGCCTTTGTCTAAGGATGCAAATATCCTGGTACGCAATTGCTCCAGGCGCAAATATCCGATACGCAACTGTCCAACCACCGCTATATTCACCTAAATTTGCACCAACCAAACACCAGCTGCAAGTGTTCGTCAAAAAACTTTCACATCCTGCATAATTCTGCTTAAAATCTATCGAATTACCATCTGACTAGTGGTAAAAATGTCCGTTCAAATAATAGCAATTATATCTAAATAAATAATCGACAAATTTTCTGTCTGTCTGAAACCATTCTAACTTAGGTTGCACTTGCTCAAGATTGACATATTATACTCTTTGGAATCAAGATGATCCCAGGAGTGAAAATCTGCATTTTATCTGCATGGGCACCCAGCCTTACTATTTATGTCCGGATGAGAAAATAATAGGTAAAAATTCAAATCTTAAAATAACTGAAAAAAATTAGTGATTTTAAACGTTTTTACTTAATACTGTGTTTAAAGCAATACAAAAACTTTGTGAATTTAATTTTTTTGTAAGGGGTAAATTCATTTACCTCCCACACAAAAAATTAAGTTCACAAAATCTATTGTATTATATTAAACTCAGTATAAAGGGAAAACGTTTAAAATCACTAATCTTTGTGAGTTGTTAAAATCAAATTTATTTCTTCAAAAGGAATCAGAATTAAAGTGATAAATTAAATGACGTGAAGTTTTGAAGTTCAACGGAGTTTATGAACTCGATGAACTCGATTTTCAGCCAGAATTAGTCTTTCGGCCAGAACTGGACTTACAGACCGAATTAGTATTTTGGTCAAATCTAGTATTAGCCAGAATTAGTCTATCGGCCAGAACTGGACTTAAGCCTGAATTAGTATTTCGGTCAGCATTAGTCTTTCCGCCAGAATTAGATTTAAGCCCGAAAAGTCAGAGTTAGTATTTCGGCCAGAACTGGACTTACAGTTCGAATTAGTAATTTGGTCAGAATTGACATTTTCGCCAGAATTGGACTTAAGCCCGAATTAATATTTCGATCAGAATTAGTCTTTCTGCCAGAATTGGTCTTACAGCCTAAACCAAAGTTAAACTGAGTTTTCGATGTTCGATGTTGTGAACTGAGGAATTCAAATTTATTTCTTCAAAATTATCATTGCTTTTATTTAAACCGAACTAGTAGTTTTAGGTTGGAGGCTCATTTAGTCCTCCGCAGAAGCTATTTTAAAAAAGCTTTTAAGCTAGCAATTGAATAACTGTAATTGTACTTTGTTTTTGGAAGAATGAATATTACAGCTGTTTATTCAGTTAGTTTTCACTTTGCAAAAGATCAAATATGCAGTGAATGCAACAAACATCAACATCCTTCTTCGCCATTTTCTGTATGATATAGCACTAATGTCACACTCAGGGACATTTACGGCAATATTTAACCTGCCTGCCTTAAAAAAAAAAGTGTCTAAAGGATAGTTATTCCCTTGACGCCGCTATTATTATATACATTTCAATTTCCTCAGCAATGTTATTGTTTTAACAGCGAATGTTAATAAAAACCAATGAAAGAAGTTATACATTTTTTTATTCTTGAGAATTGAAAACAAAAATATTAAAGACTATTATTTATCAGATTGCTTGTGCAAAAGGAAAGTTTTATATGTACAAGTTTATAAAAAATGTGAGGCAACTATAATGAAATATTTATTATTTATCATTTTATAAAGAAATAAATACGAAAAAGTATTAATAAAATAACATTTTCATAAAAATGAAAAAAAAAACCACCTAGCGACAAAGAACTGTAATTAAATTGTTTTTTAAAATGGATATTTTTAGTTTTTCTTAAATCAGCACTTACTACATAATTCATTTAATGTTTATATTAGTCATGAGTGAGCCCGTGCCTTCGAAAATGACAGCAAAATATTTATATCGATCTGTCGTCTAAAATATATATATATATATATATATATATATGATTGAGCACTCTGGAAGAATAGTAGACTTTGAAAAACAGTATCTACTCTGGCATCTACACATCGTTCATTCAGCAATGAATTAAAACACTCTCAGCTATTGGGCGTGTATAATGATAATATACACGCTAAAAAGTCTGCCTTCTTCTACCGAGCGTCCATCGCCGACTGACGCCAATTCGGTCGGGTTTCAACCCTGGGTTAAAAGCAATCGGAGTCTAACAGTACTGATGAGCTGTGATACAGCGAAACATCTGTCTGCGGATGACTATATATATATATATATATATATATATATATATATATATATATATATATATTATAAACATATGCTGTTAAATATAAGAGACAATGAATGTCTATTATGTTTAATCATGAGCCGTTCTAAACGTCGTATTTTTGCTTTAATTTCAGTTGAAAATAAAGACAAAAATTCTCCAACTAAATTCTCTACAAAAAACCAATGTAGTGTACCAATTTACATGCCCATTCAGAGATTGCATCTCTGATACTAATAAAAAAAAACTGGGACCGATATTGGTTTTACTACAACCACGCTCCCCCGTAGACTTACATGTCATCTTTCTGATCAGAGTACTATTAAACAACATTTCTCTGCAAAACATAAACATGTAGGTAATATCAGACAGATTTTGGTCAACAATACGGTGATCCTTACTTATACACACAGTAAGAGGAACTTGCAGATATTGGAGGCCATGTACATCAAATCTAAACAACCAACACTCAATAAAATCAACTTTAAATCCGAAAGTAACATATTACATTGCATTTGACTACATGGTTTTGTTGTCATTTCGCGCTATCCCGCGGTGTGACGTCATAAAATCGCATCGCAAATTTAAGAACTGCGTTTATTATTTTTGGTAACTATTGCCGTTGCTAAGCGGAGTTTTATGTCAACACAAATAAAATCTTCGGTGATGGTGGATGTTATAATATTTCTGTTTAAACAACCTCTCTGAAGATGGCTCATGTGAGCCGAAAGCTTAAAAGAAAACCAATAAATAATTATCCAAATGTTGGAGAATTTTTGTCTTTATTTTCAACTGAAATTAAAGCAAAAATACGACGTTTAGAACGGCTCATGATTAAACATAATAGACATTCATTGTCTCTTATATTTAACAGCATATGTTTAGAAAATGACTTACTGCCTCGATACACTAAATATATATATATATTTATACATATATATATATATATATATATACTAATAAATACAAAACACTGGCTATTATAAGAGAGATGATATATATATATGCATGTATGTATATATATATATATGATTAATTATTACTTTAAAACATGGACAAACTACAAACTACTACAAAATTGTACATTTTATTTCGACATTCAAAAACCAATGTCTCATCAGGTAGCTAAATAGTCTCATTATTAACTACCTGATGAGACATTGTTTTTTTCAATGCCGAAACAAAATGTACAATTTTGTAGTAGTTTGTACCTGTTCTAAAGTAATAGTTAAAAATAAATATTCGTTACTCCTTTTTATATTGAGCATTTTTTAAATTAATGTTTTGAACGTTGAAACTATTTTTTTCGTTCCTTATACATATATATTCTCACTACTCCACGATATAATTATTTCAAAAAATAAAATCATAATCCCCTATTAAATTGAAAAACACGTGGAAAGATAATTATATCTATAAAAATAAACATACGACAGTCTTTATAATAGAGAGTATAGAGAGGATAATGACAAGTCCCCGGAAAATTTTTATCTTTAATTTTTTTTCTCAGACAGATTACATGAATTGTTTTCATTTTCTTTTAAATTTTAATTAGAATAATTTATATATTAAAATTCTGTGTTAATTTGTATTGATCAAGGGTATTTGCTACTTTCCCACTAAGGCAGATGTGACACAATGTCGATTTAATGTGAGAATTCTGAGCTCTTCGGACGACAAGCGAGACTCTACCCTTCAGCAGAGCCCCACTTGGGTCCCTCTCTACTCGGACGCAAGGTGAACAAAAGTGATTGCTCAGGACTGAATGCTCAATCTGTACACAAGCCTCGTTGTATCGGTCAAGTGATATTTTTTATTAAATAAAAACTATATTTACTTATCATAAATTATCCTTTTTCTTTTTCTTTGTTTCGATGAATTTTGTTATTAAATATCCTACAGTTTCTGGGTGTGCGTTGTTGTACAGGGATGTGCGTTGTTGTACAGTGGATATCGGCTCGAACGAGAAACCGGGGAGCCGAGTTCGAATTCCAGTTGAATCAATTGTATTCACTTACGCGCAAATACCCTTGGGAAAGGTATTAATCCGTCTGTTCCTTCCAGTTATGGCTTAAATAACAGGACAGATTGGGTTCTATAGCCTTGGTCGGTAACCAGTCTACCGCAGAAAGCAATGGCAACCTACTGCGGGATAATCTTCTGCCCAGTCAGTGATGTCTCTTTCGAGACATGATCGCCCAAGCGTGTATCGCGTATGGCACTTAACTGACTGACAGTTTGTTAATAAATCTGCCAAGAAGGTTGAACGTTTTAAGAACTGGAAAGCACATTTACTGTGGTTAATCTAGCGATTAAAGCACTTTCTAAATATTTTCATCGGAGATCCACTGCTAAGAAGGTTGGGTCACTGTGTCGATCCAGGACGTTCTTTCCGCCTGAATCCATCCTGCATATATACAAGTCTACCATTCGACCCTGCATGGAGTACTGCTGCCATTTATGGTCAGGCGCCCCTGCCGCTCACCTCAGTGTTCTCGACAGGGTCCAAAGAAGAGTTAGTAACGTGATAGTTGGTGACTTGGCGGCTCGACTTCAGCCACTTCCCCACCAACGAAATGTGGCCTCCCTTTGTCTGTTCTGTAAGTACTTTCATGGCTTCTGCACAGACGAACTTAAGTCACTGGTGCCTCCTCAACAGGTGTTTACTCGTGCAACCAGAATGGCAACTGGGCCCCACCCATTCACAGTTAGGTTAGCCAAATACAGATAATAATTCTACTCCTCCAGCTTTTTTTCTCGCACTTCCCGCCTGTGAAACTCACTCCCATATTCTTGCTTTCTGACGGCTACAACCTCCAGAAATTTAAATGCAATGTCAATACTCATCTACTAACCAGTTGACTCTAGCCCTTCCCCCACCTCGTATATCCTTCCCTTTCTCTCCCCTCTTGCAACTGTCATCACACCTGCATTTTGATCTTTCTATTGCTTCTTCTTAATTGTTTTGTAATCCTCTTCTCCCTCCTCTAATTAATTTTCTTTCAGTTATGTAGCCCCTCGCACATCAGTGGCATTTCCGCCTTGCCCGAGTGAAATGATTAAAAAAAAAAGTTGAATTTTATATTTACTAGATTAAAAAAAATATGAAAATCAGATACAATGCAATATTTATCATTTACATTTTATAAAGAAATAAATATGAAAATAATTTGTTATTGAGAAATTTACATGAAATATCTCACCCATAAAGATGACTAACTATAATTATAAATTTAAAAAAAGAGAATTTTCAGGATATTTCTTTAATTTTCCCAGATCAAATAAATTATTAAAATATGTTGAGAGCATCTCTTTTTCTGAAAAAATTATTTTAAATTTAGATTTCAGGCGAGACCACAAACAATCAACAGTTTAAGGATGTACCTCCATATTAATTTTGTGGACAAAGTTTTCCTGATGTATAATAGTAGAATCTTTTGATTTTATCGAAAATATTGCATTGTATTCCTTAATAATTTTTCATAATAGTTGACCATTTTGTAATTTTCTTCTATAAATATGTGAATAAAAAGATTTCTTTTTAAATTTATTTCTTCATAAAATTTTAGATAAAATCTTTAGAAAAGGTAAATAATAAATATAGCATCGAACTTGGTACATGTGTTAGGGCGCCGCTCCTATTTGGCTAGAAATGAACTGTTCCCATTGCTATATATAGCAATGGTGGATTCTCTCCGGGGGAGTCGGACCGAGTCACTGGACGACTCTACGACACTGTCAGCTCTCTGCCTTCGCGTAGAGGGCGCTCTCTGCTTCCGAGCAGAGAGCAATAACCCAGTCGTGGTTCCGCCGAAAGGTAGAACCACGACTGGGCAAAAATAGACAGATATTTTTTGGCCCGGCTATATGGCCGGGAATACCCACTATAAAATGACCATGTGTCACATCCAGCCTACGTGGGAAGGCTAGTAAATATAGTCGTCCAGAGTCACTAGACTGACGACTCTACGACACTGTCAGCGCTCTGCCTTCGGGTAGAGGGCGCTCTCTGCTTCCGAGCAGAGAGCAATAACCCAGTCGTGGTTCCGCCGAAGGGTAGAACCACGACTGGGCAAAAATAGACAGACATTTTTTGGCCCGGCTATATGGCCGGGAATACCCACTATAAAATGACCATGTGTCACATCCAGCCTACGTGGGAAGGCTAGTAAATACAGTCGCACAGAGTCACTAGACTCACGACTCTACGACACTGTCAGCTCTCTGCTTTCGGGTAGAGGGCGCTCTCTGCTTCCGAGCAGAGAGCACAAACCCAGTCGTGGTTCCGCCGAAGGGTAGAACAACGACTGGGGAAAAATAGACAGATAATTTTTTGGCCCGGCTATATGGCCGGGAATACCCACAATAAAATGACCATGTGTCACATCCAGCCTTGAATGGGAAGGCTAGTAAATACAGTCGCACAGAGTCACTAGACTGACGGCTCTACGACACTGTCAGCGCTCTGCCTTTCGGTAGAGGGCGCTCTCTGCTTCCGTGCAGAGAGCAATAACCCAGTCGTGGTTCCGCCGAAGGTGTAGAACCACGACTGGGCAAAAATAGACAGACATTTTTTGGCCCGGCTATATGGCCGGGAATACCCACAATAAAATGACCATGTGTCACATCCAGCCTACGTGGGAAGGCTAGTAAATACAGTCGTACAAAGTCACTAGACTGACGACTCTACGACAATGTCAGCTATCTCCCTTCGGGTAGAGGGCGCTCTCTGCTTCCGAGCAGAGAGCATTAACACAGTCGTGGTTCCGCCGAAGGGTAGAAACACGACTGGGGAATAATAGACAGACATTTTTTGGCCGGGCCATATAGCCCGGAAAGAACAGATATAAACTGACCATGTGTCATATGTTGCCCTTACTGGGAGGGACAGCTAAATAATGAGTCGTAGAGAGTCACTAGGCTGACGACTCTACGACACTGTCAGCTCTCTGCCTTCGCGTAGAGGGCGTTCTCTGCTTCCGAGCATTGAGCAGTAACCCAGTCGTGGTTCCGCCGAAGGCTAGAGACACGACTGAGCAAAAATAGACAGATATTTTTTGGCTGGGCCATATAGCCCGGAAATCCCAGTCCAAACTGACCATGTGTCACATGTTGCCCTTACTGGGAGGGACAACTCAATAATGAGTCGTACAGAGTCACTAGACTGACGACTCTACGACACTGTCAGCGCTCTGCCTTCGGGTAGAGGGCGCTCTCTGCTTCCGAGCAGAGAGCAATAACCCAGTCGTGGTTCCGCCGAAGGGTAGAAGCACGACTGGGGAATAATAGACAGACATTTTTTGGCCTGGCCATATAGCCCGGAAATCCCAGATATAAACTGACCATGTGTCATATGTTGCCCTTACTGGGAGGGGCGACTAAATAATGAGTCGTAGAGAGTCACTTGAGTGTCTCTAATGAGTTGCTGAAGAGTCAGTGAAGAGTTAGTCACACTTCCGGTGACGTACCGGAAGTAATCACGTATACACACGTCTTACGACGGACTGGACTCATGTATCTTTCCTATTGTAAATATTACTAATCACTTTTGTACATACTAACCGTCTTTCCGCGGAATACAACTTATATTCTGATTCTGTTGTTGAGTTATTCATTTATACTTGACGACATAACAACATGTTATAACCCAAAATATTAAAAACAACAAAATCTAACAAACACAGTTAAATATATTTTGAGACACAACAATATTTGTTTTGTTTTGTTTGTATTCTCACCGACCAGGATACAACAGGATTGGGTGGGATAACAAATTGCTGTTCACGGGGAATGTATTGTTCAGCAGCCATGTTGTTGTTCTGTCTTACCCTTTTTTGTGAAAAGTCCATGAATCGTCAGGGGAGAATTGTCTCCCCTAACAGGTTATATATTTATATTAATTTGTAAATAAATATTACCGAGGGAGTCAAAAGTGTAAACAGTAATAGCGGTGTCAACAGAATAAGCGTTCTTTTGACAGAACGTGTTTTTTTTTTCGAACATGGCTGAAATATCTTTGTCTAATATATTCGATTTTAAATTAATGTTTTTAGCATTTAGGGTTCATTGATTGACTGCGGAATAGATATGGCAAAATCTAAATCATGAAAGTCTACATAATTCGTTTCACAACATTAACGCCACATCAAAGTGCATTTGAAAAGAAATATCTTTGTGTGCACATGTGTAAAAATGAACGTTTGTTTTTTAAATGAATGTCTTTGGTGCTCAGCGTCCAGTGAGTGACACTCAAACCGACATCGTAAAATTTAAATCGTTAAAATCACATGGTGTGAATGAGAGGGCATGTTGCAATATGTTCAAAGGAGTATCTTAATTTTTAGCTTAGCTGCAAGAATTGTGAAGGAGTGACTAGATAGTTGGAACAACGATATGGCACTTCATGCTTTTTTATTTCTTTCCTTCTTCCTTCATTCAAACGAACATCTTCCGTGTGTCGTCAGAGATCTTTCATATAAAGATGAGATTCACCGAACGTTAAAAGCTAGGATTATCCATTATCTCAAGCCTATGCTCACCTCTCACCATCCCTCGCCCCCTTATTTTGTCATCCTCCCTCTTATTCCCTTCCAATCTGAGATGCTTGTCTACATTTTTTGTCCAAATGTGACACAAACATGGTTTTGATTCATATGCGAAATAACCAAACATATCGTAGATAGATAAAAAAAAAAATATGAAAGGTTTGAACGATGTAAAGGTGAACATAGATAGATAGATAGATAGATAGATAGATAGATAGATAGATAGATAATGAATGGTTTGAAATAGATAGATAGATAGATAGATAGATAGATAGATAGATGTGATCAAATTGAATTATATTGAGGTAAACAGAGATAGAGAGAGAGGGGTAAAGAGAGAGGGAGTGAGAGATGTGATCAAGTTGAACTATATTGAGGTAAACAGATAGATTGATAGATAGATAGAGAGAGAGAGAGAGAGAGAGAGAGAGAGAATGTGATCAAATTGAACTATACTGAAGTGAACAGAAATAGATAGATAGAGAGACGGGGAGAGAGAGATGTTATCAAATTGAGCTATATTGAGATAAACATAGATAGATAGATAGATAGATAGATAGATAGATAGATAGATAGATAGAACAGAGTTATAGATGAACATACACGATGCAATGGATGAATCGTCGTCTAAATTACGTAAAAAGTTAAAAAAATCGCATCTCATTTTAACAGATCAGTTCAGTTAAGTGGCATATGTGATACAGGCTTGGGCGATCATGTCTCGAAAGAGACATCACTGACTGGGCAGAAGATTATCCCGCAGTAGGTTGCCATTGCTTTCTGCGGTAGACTGGTTGCCGACCAAGGCTATAGAACCCAATCTGTCCTGTTATTTAACCCATAACTGGAAGGAACAGACGGATTAATACCTTTCCCAAGGGTATTTGAGCGTAAGTGAACGCAATGGATCCGACTGGAATTTGAACTCGTTTCTCCGATTTCTCCGATTTCTCCGATTTCTCCGATTTCTTGTTCCGATCCGATATCCACTGCGCCACAACGCACATCCCTTTTAACAGATACATTACCAAAATTACACAAAAATAATTTACACAAAAATAAATCTAGAGTAAATTTAGTCAATAAAATCGCCTTGGATTCAACCACGACTTCCAGACGACTTCGGGGCTCTTCTGGGCGTTCTTCTTCTTTTAAAATCGCGAATGCTGCCATAATTAGTTCTTCTTTGGTGTTACAAGAATTTTTATTCGTCTTTCGCTCAGCTATACCCCACACATAGTGCAGTCTGGGCAGTTAGGTGGCCAGATGAGGTTGCAGAAATTATCTGACAACCATAATTGTGTTCTCCTGCTCGTGTGGCATGGTGCAGAGTCGCGTTGTCATACATACGGTCTTCCAGTAGCCACACTCTTGATTCAGGGCAGCGATGATGTGTTCTTCCGAATTGAGTCTGAGACATTTTGGGAAGATGAATGGAGGCATAATACTGCGATTGCTAGTGATCACACCAAACTCCTTCGTAATCACCATTAGATACATCCAACTTTTTTTCAATGTTTTGCATTGTCCTCATATTGACATCCAAACACTCTGAAATGTTCATATTGAAACTTTTGGTGGAAATGCCGAACAGTACAATATGCCGTTTCAAGATTTCTGTTGGAATGAATTGCGTCATAGTGCTCTTTTTCTTACAGACGGTGCCCAACCGACCCTGCTGTACTTTGCAGTTGATAAAACCAAAAACAAAGAAAGTGAAAAGCTAAAAGCGAAACCAGTTAAAGCAAAACGATTTTTTTATGAAAACCCACAAGCAAGGAAATACGTAAAAGGATTTTTTATTGTGGCCAAAGTCATTTAACAAGAAAAATGGCACGCGTGTTTTGTACGATATGCAGAATAATAACCACAATAAATAACAAGTCGGTGCAGCTGTTGCTTTATGCATCTCAGATATGATTTGTTCAATCTCATCGTCGACCAAAGAAAAGAAATCATTCCGTCTATAAAAGCGGTTGGTGTTCTGAAAAACAGCGAGCGTCGCGTTCGTGACCATCTTGCATTTAGTATGTTTCGTTTGCATCTGACTGTTGGACGATGTGGCGGGTTTCTAGCCTTTTCCGTGCATTGGGATTTCTGACATTAGACCTACGATTCATGATTTCGACATTTCTTTCTGCTCCCTGGATCATCAACTCTGGAATTGCGATTTGTTTGTTTCTTTTTTAACTTGAGCTGCTAGATCTTTTTCTTCTATGTGCCCTGTCCCTTCAGGACGTAGGCGATCATGGTTCTCCACGTATCCTTATCTCTTGAGGCTCTTGGTATGTTTGCTACTGTTACTCCTGGCAACCCCCGTTCCGTCATCCACCTGATCAGGCCCTGCAAATATGTTATCCACTGCCTTCCTCTGTCTCTTTTTCCTTCTATCTGACCAGTCAGTATCAGGTTCTCCAGACTCTCCTTCCTCATTGCATGTCCCAGCAGAAGTTGTCTCTTCCTGATGCTTAGTATTAATTTCCTTTTTGTTGTCATTCTTTCCAACACCTCATCGTTGCTTGCATGCTCAGTCCATGATATCAGCAGTTTCTGAAAAACCACATGTAAAAATGTTAAACAAGTTTTTATGAAAACCCATATGTAAGTAAAACAATTTTAATAATTCTCTATAAACATACCTGTAATAATTATTTCATATAAACAGATGAAAATATTAGGTGTTTTTTTTTCAAATTTTATTTTCTCTCATTCTCTTTCTCTTTCTATTTCTCTCTCTCTCTCTCTCTCTCTCTCTCTCTCTGTGTGTGTGTGTGTGTGTGTAAAATAGGTTATAGAATCTTGACAAAGATTTGAAGAAATTTGATAAATGAAAAAACGTTTAATTGAAACTAGATTTGATAACGCGTTTCGCCTTTCTAGGCTTCATCAGTTCCACCAACGAAAGACAGAAATGTGCGTGTATGAATTTGTGTGTATGCTTAAATAATGAATCATTGGTACTTTTTCTGTTAAGCTGGCATTTCCCGTGATGAAAACAAAAAAAAATGAAAATGAGTGACTTTAAAAAAACCGTTAATATTTAATCTTTATCGTTTCTTTATCATTTATAGTTCATGTCGATAGTTACTAATACATTTTCCAAGATTTTTATCGAATTAAATCTAAATTCTAAACTTATTTTCAGAACGCTTCTTAAGAAAGAGATTCATATAGCCTTCTCTGAAATGAATAAAAGGCAAATCTTTATCCAATTTTACTAAATAGCTTGAAAGGAAAAGATAATAAAAGAAAATACCTTAAATTAAAATAACACTGACATATTATTCTCCATGAGCGTGATAGGGGGTATATATATATATATATATATATATATATAGCCTTTGAGATTTGAAAAAAGAAATCACTCGGCCGGCGGTCGAAGATGAGGGAAAATTTACTCACCCCAAAATCATATTACTCGACTGATTCCATTTTCTTAATACTCGCCTTATGTAATCAGCGTGAATCGCTGACGGAAAACAAAATATGAATTTTTAATTAAAATTTCGAACGTGTTAGAAAGGGTTTTAAATTTTTTTTAAAAATAATAACAACAAAATTCGATCTTTCCTCTTAATAATAGCATAAACATTTTGATGATGAAACTTTGTTTTTATTAAATTTGAGCCCTTTCAACATCATGATATGCTGTTATTTTGGGTGGGTGCAATTGAGTGGAGGTACCTAAATTCGTAGTTTCTTTGTCCTGTTTGACTGCAACCTCCATCTTATAGATGATAAAAAATAACAAATCTGACTTTCTCAACGATTTTTTATTAAAAAATTATTTACTTGTATAATTTGTTTTTCGATTCGTGGTTGAAACAAGTATACGTATTATTTTTTTCTTTCTTTCAAATGTTCGTTTTTACTTTTCGTAAGCGAGGAGGAAATATAGGATAATATTTTTTCAAATGAGTTTCTAAATATGTGTGAGCGTCTTTAATCTGGGCGACAGAGACTTGTAAATAAGTAACTTGTAAATCTTCAATGGCATGCGTTTGGGTTGTAAAACGAATTAGATTTCTTTTTTATATATTTAAAGGAACACATTTAATTGCAAGAATTTTAATCGACCGAGTAAAGCAATAATCTTTAATCGCCCAATTAAGTTTTTAATCGACTGAGTCGGTCTGGCGAGTCAAATCTCAAAGGCTATATATATATATATATTCATGGAGAGAGAGAGAGAGAGAGAGAGAGAGAGAGAGAGAGAGTAAGAGAGGGAATAGCGAGGCAGCGTCGGCTCAGTTCATTCTCTTTAGTTCCAGTTATTAAACTTTACTACCAGTTATGAAAGCTCTTACCACGTGTTTGTTCTTTAAAACTGGTTTAATTATTTTATTTTATTTTTTGCAGTAATCATGTCGTCTAGTAGCGAAGAATGTATGTACCCTCTATTTTATAATAAATAAATATATATATATATATATATATATATATATATATATATATAAGAATTTATAACATAAATATGTTATAATATCACTACAAAAGAAGTAGCCATTTTGTTTCGACACTATCTGTGTCTTATCATGTGATAAAGTTTATTTCAAGTTAGAGAGTTTTAAAAGGTTCAATACTAGCCAAACACCCTTAATCAGGGAGGTGTTGTTACGTAAAGAGAGTGGATTAATAAAAAAAAAAGCAATTTCTAATTTCAAGAATATAAGAACAGACACTGAAAATAATTTCTTGGGGCATTAATATTAATATTTGATTAAAATACCGATCAGCATTATTAATCGAATGTTAGCGTCACTTTACTTTATTTTTATACACAAATATTTTGCCTACATTTTTGACGGCAGGGCTACACTCGTACATAGATAAATAACATCGGACATGAACTAAAATGATAAAGAAAAGGATTGCTATCCCTGTTTTTATTTTATTTTCTTAATCAGTGTTATTAAATTATTATTGGGTTTCTCAAATGATACATTTTTCTCGTGCGTTGTGGTGCAGTGGATATCGACTCGGAACGTGAGATCGGGCTGTCGAGTTCGAATTCCAGTTGAATTCCTTGCATTTACTTTCGCACAAATACCCTTGGGAAAGGTATTAATCCGTCTCTTCCCTCTAGTCATGGGTTAAATAACAGGATAGATTGGGTTTTATAGCTTTGGTTGGCAACCAGTATACCACAAAAAGCAATGGCAACCTACTGTGGGATAATCTTCCGCCCAATCAGTCATGTCTCTTTCGAGACATGATCGCCCAATGCGTGTATCATGTATGACACTTAACTGACTGACGTTTTTTCTGTTCTTCTATTATCAGTTTAGCTGCATTTTCGCTACACAAAACCTTTAATTATTATCCACACATATGAAATATGCATTATTTTTTATGATAATTACACCACAAGCAAGGTAGGACCGCCACTGGTGAGCAGAGGATTCATACTGACTAACTAACCCCCTGCCTTACGTGATACACGTTTGGGTGATCATGTCTCAAAATACAGTTGGTGTCATTACTTTCTGTGGTAGACTGGTTGATAACCAAGACCATAGACCCCAATTTCTCTTGATAGCTGAAAGATAAGTGACGGATTAATACATTTCCCAATGGTATTTTCGTGTAAATGAATGCAACGAATTCAACTGGAATTCGAACTCGGCTCCCCGCTTTCTCGTTCCGAAACGCTATTCACTGCATCATAAACAGCGAGAAAAAAAAACAATGTACAGGGAATGTCGAAGAAAGAGGAAGAGAAGAATACGAATCAAGGAGATAAAAGATGGCAATTGATGTCACATTTGAACTTTTGGAGATTATAGTTATCAAGTAAGCAAGCAAATGGTAGAAAGTTCCACAAACGGGAAGAGTAGAAGAGGCGCTTACATTGAGCTCTTTCAACGGTAAAAGGGTGGTACCTTGATACCAATATAGTCAGTCAGTTAAAGTGCCATACGTGATACACGCTTGGGCGATCATGTCTCGAAAGAGACATGACTGACTGGGCAGAAGATTATCCCGCAGTAGGTTGCCATTGCTTTCTGCAGTAGACTGGTTGCCGACCAAGGCTATAGAACCCAATCTGTCCTGTTATTTGACTCATAGCTAGAGGCGGAAAAGATGTGTTATATTATAAAGTAGTAATTAATTGGGGGATCGGTTTCCTATTGTTATGAAGTAATAAACTGATACCCCACTTTATGACCAGTAGAAGCCTTAATCATTATTTCAACTATTATATTCAGTCAGTCAGTTAAGTGCCATACGTGATACACGCTTGGGCGATCATGTCTCGAAAGAAACATGACTGACTGGGCAGAAGATTATCCCCAGTAGGTCACCATTGCTTTCTGCGGTAGACTGGTTGCCGACCAAGGCTATAGAACCTAATCTGTCCTGCTATTTAACCCATAACTGGAAGGAAGAGACGGATTAATACCTTTCCCAAGGGTATTTGCGCGTAAGTGAATACAATGGATTCAACTGGAATTCGAACTCGGCTCCCCGGTTTCTCGTTCCGAGCCGATATCCACTGTACCACAATGCACATCCTGTACCACAATGCACATCCAATATAGTAGCACGAGTAAATACATGTGGTCGGAGGGAACTCATGAAAAAAGCTTGTCAGATCAATTGCCATGAAAATACATGCAGAAAAGACAGAGGGAACCACATCACGTTGGTGAGAAAGTAACTGAAGGTGGGCTAAGTCACTCTTCTCTGTTATCACTTTTATTGGCATCAGTAAGTTGAACATTTTAACCTTTAGTCGAAGTCACTCTGGATTTGCCCGTCTTTTATATATAAGCTGTGTGAACCTTTATACAATTAATTTGAAATTAAATTTTTTCTTCTTTTTTAATTTCACTTTATTTAATTATTATAGAAAATAGAAAATGAAAATTGACGTTGCATTTAAACATTTGGAGATGGTAGCCATCAGGGAAACAAGCAAACCGAAGTGATTTCCACAAACGAGAAGTGCGAGAAAAGAAACAATTATAGCAGAAGATGAAATTACATTTAACTATTTCGATGGTAAAATAGTAGGAACTCGATCTGCTAAAAGCTGTAGTATAGATTTTAGCGAGAAAACTTCCTGGCCCGGTAGAGTGAACCAACCGTCCTAGTAATAGATGCAGCTATAGATTCAATGTAGTCGTTCCATTTGAGGTCCGTTACTGACATAGCCCTGCAGAAGAGATTTATTCACATAGGAAGTTCTAATGTCATCGTATCATTCAACACTTTTAAGGCTTGCTCTTTTAAAAAATATCCCACAGATTAAAAGTAGAGAATGTGTTTTCAGCTCTATCAAAAGAAATATTTGTTTTTTTTTTTGTTTTGTTTTGTTTTTTGTTTTTTTCATGGTGGATCTTCTGCTTCTCTCAATTTTCTGTTCGTCATTTCCCGCCCTGTTTATCGCAGACTGCCAACAACGACAGCAGCAACATCAAAGCGGTCAAATTTCAAAATTTTTCCAACACAGGACATTCAAGCAAGAACTTTAAAACCAAGATAAAAACGTCAGTAATCTCAAATGATTCAAAATGGCTAATATTATCGGACGAAAGAAGAAAAAATGGTGGATTGGGCGGACTGAAGAAGATAACCTTAAAGGTGTTAGATCGATTGAAAACAGAGAAACTAATATGAGAACAACGCAATTATTTCAAAAGTTACGTGAACAGGAGGTGCATCCATTTAATTCTGACTCAACGGGTATATAATTCTTTTTTCTTATTATTCTTTTATGTACCTGAAGCGATTATGGTCCTCCACAGCTCTCTATCCTTTGTAGCTCTTACTAAGCTTAGCCTTTTTGTTATTTTTCTCAAAACCTGTTTCGCCATCTATTTACTCAAGCCCATCAAGTATGTTACGCAGTGCTTTCCTCTGTCGCTCTTTCATTCAATCTGTCCTGTAAGTATCAGATTTTCCCAGCCTTCTTTCCTCGTTACGTGCACCATAAATTTCAACTACTTCTTCCTGAAGTTAAATACAGGCTTCCTTTCTGCTTTCATTTTCTCCAAAACCTCGTCGTTGTTAGGTCCATCGTATCCTCAATATCTTTCTGTAGAAACACATTTCTGTTGCTTCGAGTCTCTTCTTCATCTCTGAGGAGATTGTCGAACATTCGCTGCTAAATAGGAGGATCAGTAACAGTTCAGTAGCCTTTCCAACGAAATATTCCTGTCTCTCAATCCTCTATTCCAAGTACGCATTTGGATCACAGAGTTGCACTTTCCGTCCTCTGTTAAAACATTTCCCAGGAAGTTGAATTTTTGTACCTGCTTGATTTCTGTACCCCTGACCTGTAAGTGGCATTTTTGGCCCCTCTTTTTGCTAATGACCATGCATTCAGTTTTCTTGTAATTTATGTTTAATCCTTTCTTCTCGCTTTCCTTCGCTACCGTAGGAGGTTTTGTAGTTTCCTTTCCGTGTCTGCTATCAATACTGTATCGTTTGTATATCTTATATTGTTAAGATTGTGGCTGCCAATGAAGAATGACTGTAGAACTTCTAGTTCTCCCAGAATTGCCTTGCTGTATAGGTTGAATAGATCCAGTGAGAACACACATTTTTGTCTTACACTTTCTCATCTAAGGGAAAAAAAACTAGCTTAATCAAGGTCCACCATAGTCTACCTGTTCTTCTTCTTTTATGTACCTCTCCCTTCATGACGTAGGTGATCATTTCCCTCCACATCTTCCTATCCTTTGTAGCTCTTAATATATTTTATCTTGCTATCCCTAATATATATAGCTCTTAATATATTTTATCTTGCTATACCATCTATTTGCTTAAGCCAATCAAGTATATCCCGCGCTGTTTTCCAGCCTCGCTTTCCCTCTATCCACCCTGTGAGTATCAGATTAAGGAAATCCTCCTTCCCCATTAAGTGTTCCAGAACATTCTACTGTCTCTTTCTGATGTTTTTCCTATTTGTCTTCATTCTCTCTAAAACTTCGTAGTTTTTCAGATGTTCAGCCCATCATATCCTCAGCATCTTTCTGTAGAAACACATTTCTGTTGCTTCGAGTCTCTTCTTTATCTTTGAGGTGATTGTCCAGCATTCACTGCCATATAGGAGAACGGGTATCAGTTTAGCATTGCTTTCTTTGTTTCTAACGATGTTTTTTTCAGTTTGTTAATACTCTACTCAGCTTTAGGAATGTATTTTTGGCCATCACAATACGTCTTTGGATCTTAGGGTCGCATATTCCGTCCTCTGTTAGAACACTTCCCAGATATCTAAATGTTCTGACTATTGACCTCATCTTTAAGGACACATGGCCCAGTGGATATAGACGTTGGTTAGTTCCTGTGACTTGACCCCAAAAAGTTGTGAGTTCAATACCAGGCTACAGCAGTGGTGAACAAGTAACTTAAAATGTTAGTGGGAGACAACTCATGATTACTAAAATAAGCTCTACGCAAGGAATGAGAATGATATACCCCAGTGATTGTGATAAAGGGTTCGGTTCGAAATTCCTAGCACCTGAAGAAGGCCGGAGCGTACAACGGCCGAAACGTCGTACAAATGGTAACATTTGTACGACGTTTCGGACAATAGTCCGAATAATATAAATAGTGTAAATACTACCTCATCTCTGAAATATAGACAAATAGAATTATCTATTATTAAACGTCGTACTTGTTTGATTTTGGTATCCTTGGTTTGTAATTTACATTTTGGGCTCATCCCTTTACTGAGAACCATGCATTCTGTATTCTTGTAGTTTATACTTAGTCCTTTTTTCTTGCTTTCCTCCGCTACCTTCTGTGGAATCTTTTGTAGTTTTTGTTCCGTGTCTGGTATCAACAGTCTGTTATTTGCATATCTTATGTTGTTAAGATTGTAGCCGCCAAGAGTGAATTCTGGGAGGACTTTTAATTCACCCAGAATTGCCTCGCTGTGTAGGCTGAATAAGTCCGATACTGTTAACAATTCTAAGAACCTAAACAAGTGATAACACGACATATATTGCAAAAGAATATGAAACACTTTCAAAATATCTTTGCAGCTAGAAAGATATAGACGTCACGTTTTCGTGATTTCTATTGATAAAGGCTTAACAAGGTCACAGAATGAATGAACACACACACACACACACACACACAAACACACACACACACACAGATATATATATTAATTAGTTTTTGGCTATAATTAAATTAGACCAGTACAAAGTTGTATTAAAAGTGTTCAATACAATTATATTGTAGAACTGTTGAATATATTTTCATTTGGAAATGAGTTATTTTCGCAACCTAGGTTTCAGTTTTTCGGTATCTTCAGACTATTTATGATAACTGATATTTTTCGTTTTTGAAATGTACAAACAGGGATTTTTACGAACGCGCGACTGGAATTTTTTAAACAACGGAGAACATTCAAAAAGGATCTTAAAACACTTCCATCCATATTTGTATGATCCTAATATGTATTTATAGACGTGATTACATCTGAACATTATTTCTAATCTTTTCATTTAGTAATTTTATTTATTTTATTTTATTCTTATTTTTGTTCTGTAAACAAAATAATAACTAATTTTTCCTCCTGGCACAATCTCCATATATTGCCAACGTTGTATGGTTTCGCTATTTTCAATATACTCCAAGTTATATATATATATATATAGATGTACAGAGAGAGAGAGAGAGAGAGAGAGAGAGAGAGAGAGAGAGAGAGAGAGGAAAACTTTTCTTATCTGGCGCATTTCTCCCTTTGAGAGACTTTATAAAAGTAATTGTAAGGATTAGGTTTTGTGACACTTATTTATATACAACAACAACAAAAATGTCATTGGTTTTTTTCAGAATATTTAGGCATAGAGTGATCAGGAATATTCGTCAGGTTAGTGGAAAAGTCAGGCAAATCCATGGAGTACATGATATGGCGGAATTCAACGTCTAATAAACTAAAGTGAGTAGTAGGATACATATATATATATATATATATATATATATATATATATATATATATATATATATATTGTTTAATACTTAGGTTTTGATCCTAATAGGGTTTGACCAGTACACATTTGTATTAAAAAGTATTCTATACAATTATATTGTAGAACTTTTGAATATTTTTCATTATTTATAAACGAGTTATTTCGAAATAACTCTATAAATTTTATATATATATATATATATATATATTTAAAAACGAGTTAACATAAGTTATATATATTTCATTTATGAACGAGTTATATATATATATATATATATATATATATATATATATATATAATTTGTTGGAAGGAATGGTATAGTTAAATGAAGAAGACAAGAGGAAATTATTTTTTTCGTCTACACCATTTTTCCCTGTGATGAGCTTTGTCAAGGCAAATAGAGTAATTCAATTTTATTTTAAATGAAGTGTCTTTTAAACAAAAAAATTGTTGGCAAGTAAAAAAATGCTCATAAACTATTTATAAGATTAAATGAAATTATTAAACATTTAAAAGAGTCATAGTTTTTTTTAAGATTATTTTTCATGCGCAGTATAATATTATGTTATGAGATTTTAAAATAATGGAAATAAATCGTTTTCTTTGGATGTTTTATATGTTTGTTGTTTATGTTTGTTTGGGAAATATATAAAGAAATTACTATTTAAATTATCTTCGATTGGAATTTGATTTATATGTGATATATTTTGAATTTACATTTGGTTATTAGTTTAACCATTTTCATTTTCCTTTTTAGCATTTTTGTGGCCGTGTATGTTGGGTTGGAGAATATACTTAAAAAAAGTTTGGCTCGAGGAATGTATCTAAGTATCGCAACACAGGAAAAGCAAAGAAAGAACGAAAAAAGTAGGAGAATGATGAAAAAGTTAAAAGTAAAAAAGAATTAAAGAAATAAAGAATGAAACGTATTCGAAGGTATATATATATATATGTATATATATATATATATATATATAATTAAATTACTTTAATCCGAAACGGAAAAGTAGGAAGGTAAATTCCAAGAAACTGATCCTAATCAATATTAAAAATTTAAATAATACAGGAAGAGAGCTCAATGTAATTATAATTACAGAGCCAAGATAAATTAAAATAAATGAACATTTCAACATGAAATCCCTAAGAGAGATCTCACGCCTCCTCAAGAAGCGTGAGATCTCTCTTAGGGATTTCATGTTGAAATGTTCATTCAACACTTTTGAATTTTGAAAATTTATTTTAATTTATATATATATATATATATATATATATATATATATATATATATACTAGCAGTATAGTCCGGTGTTGCTCGGGTATAATGAAAGCTTTAAAACTAATTCATGGTCCTGGAGCTCGGACTCAGCCTAAAGAATATTTGTGTGAAGTTTGGTGAGAATCGGATAAAAATTGTGGATTTGTATAAAGGACATACAGACAGATAAACAGACACACACACACACACACAAACATCTTGCCTTATATATATATTTATATATATATATATATTATCGATTTTCTGCACTATTGTAAGAACTGCCACCTTGAAACTTCTGAATATCGTTTCTTATGTCTTTGTCTATTATTGTATCAAATTTGATTAAAATCGCACCACTCCTTCTATAACCCGACTTTTTCGATTATCGATTTTTGATATTTATCAGGGGTACCTCGACACAAAACCTAGCTAAGAATACTTGCAGACGCTTATAGCACAACTGTGTAAATTTTCAAGAAAATCGGTTCGGCCGTTTCGTAGTCTATAGGTAACGGACACACACACACACACACACACACACACACACACACACACACACACACAAAGTTGCATTTATAAATAAGTTTGGATAAATGTAAATATAAATAAAAGAATAAAAAAAGATAAAAAGCGAGAAAAAATGGGGGAAAAAGAAATAAAATAGCAAAGAACAAAATAGGGCGTGGGCGAAAGAAAAGGTTCTTTCACTTAGGCGCAAATACCCTTTGGAAAGGTATTAATCCGTCTCTTCCTTCCAGTTATGGGTTAAATAACAGGACAGATTGGGTTCTATAGCCTTGGTCGACAACCAGTCTACCGCAGAAAGCAATGGCAACCTACTGCGGGATAATCTTCTGCCCAATCAGTCATGTCTCTTTCGAGACATGATCGCCCAAGCGTGTATCATGTATGACACTTAACTGACTGAACTGGGCGATAGAAGGGATTTCAGAAAAGAAGTATCAAAGAAAAAAAGTGAGAAAATGTAAAGTAAAAAGAGAAAGAGTAAAGAAAGAGGAAAGAAGAAAGAAATTATACAGGTCCTACCCTTTGCTTGACCTTCATTAACGATCTCCCCGATGTAATCAGATCCCAAGTAGGAATATACGCTTACGACAGCTCCGTTTACTCTCGCCTCGATCAAAAATCTGCTGCGACTGACAGAGCAAACCTCGCTGCTGAATTTGAAAAAGACCTCCGATCTGTAGTGGAATTGGGTAAGAAATGAGTCGTGAATTTTAATGCTTCCAAAACGAAGCTGCTATCTGTTAACCAACACAGACAATCGCTCCTACCTCCCGTTAGCATGGATCAGGCTAGCCTCCCTAAAAACAAACAAATATGCCTCTCTCTCGCAGACCTCAAGTGGAATAACTAAATCGAATCCATAGCTAAATCTGCTGCTAAGAAGGTCAGTTCACTGTGTAGGGCAAGGAATGTTTTCCCGTCTGAATCCATCCTGCACATATATAAATCTATCATCCGCTCGTGTATTGAATACTGCTGCCACATCTGGTCGGGTGCACCTGTTATTCACTTCGGGGTTCTTGACAAAATCCAGCAGAGAATCGGTAATGTGATCGATACTGACTTGGAGGCTCAGATGCAGTCAATTTCTCACCGGCGTAATGTGGCTTCCCTATCTCTCTTCTACAAATACTTTCACGGCTTCTGCTCCCCATGAACGTACCTTACTGGTGCCCCCTATGTATGAATTTACTCGAGCTAATAGACTAGTAACTAGGCCCCACCTTTTACAGTGAAAACAATAAAATGTAACCGCAATTTCTACTCTAAAAGCTTCTTTTCTCGCACTTTCCGCCTGTGGAGTTCCATTCCGTATACTTGCTTCCCCGATAGCTACAATCTCCAAGAATTTAAATATAAGATCAAAATTGGAGTAGATAGACTAAACTATCGCCCGGTTCACACTTCACCCATGTCTATTGAACAGGTGAAGAGGCTCATCCCTTGTTCCCTGTTTAGGATGCGGTTTCCGGCTTTCTCTTTTCCAATCTTTTTACTCTTTTCTTTTCTCTTTTTTTTTCAATTGGAGTAGATAGACTAAACTATTGCCCGGTTCACACTCCACCCACGTCTATTGAACAGGTGAAGAGGCTCATCCCTTGTTCCCTGTTTAGGATGTGGTTTCTGGCTTTCTCTTTTCCAATCTTTTCACTCTTACGTAGCCCCCCGCACATCAGTGGTGTTACCGCCTTGCTTGGGGTGATATGATTAAAAAAAATATAGTCATCTCCTATCTCATTGACTCGCATCCTTTCTCTCATGCTCTTTTCTCCGTCCACCCCACTCTCATCATACCAGTATTCTCATCCTTCTGTTACCCACTTCCTGATACCCACTATAACTTGTCCCTCTTTCTCATCAATTTCCTCCTATGTAACTCCCTGCGCACCAGTGGCGGTGAGGATGCCTTGCTCGGGGTAAAATTGTTAATAAAAAATGATCGAAAAAAAAAAAAAGAAAAAAAAAAAAAGAAAGTGAGAAATTATAAAGGAAACAAAAAAAAAATAATAGTAAAGAACGAAAGCATGTGTTAGTAAAAGAAAGGTTCAAAAGAAGAATAAAAGAATAAAAGAATAAAAGAATAAAAGAAAGGTTCAAAAGAAGAATAAAAGAATAAAAGAATAAAAGAATAAAAGAAAGGTTCAAAAGAAGAATAAAAGAATAAAAGAATAAAAGAATAAAAGAATAAAAGAAAGGTTCAAAAGAAGAATAAAAGAATAAAAGAATAAAAGAATAAAAGAAAGGTTCAAAAGAAGAATAAAAGAATAAAAGAATAAAAGAAAGGTTCAAAAGAAGAATAAAGATAGAAAGAATGAACGGAAAATAAGATTGAGAATATGCCAACACAGAAAAAGAGAAAGTGAAAAGAAAGAAGAAAAGAAGAAGAAAGTAGAGTGAAAAAATGCAGAAGGGTAAAAAAGGAAACGAAGAAAGTGACAGAGGGAAAGGGGGAGTACAAGGAAAACAAAAAAAATAAATTAGCAAAGAACGAAATAATGCAATAATTTAATGGAATAAAACAACAACAGAAAAACAATAAGAAAATAAAAAAGGAAGAATGAAAGGCAAGAAATAAAAATGGGAGAAAGAAAATGCAAATGCGGAAAACCAGAAGGACGAAAGAACGAGAGGAGGGAAGAAAATGGCCAGAAGTGTAAAATGTAAAAACGGACGCAAGAAGGAGAGAGAGATAAAAAGAAAAAAGAACAACGAAGAAAAGAACAACAAGAAAAAGAAAAACAAGACGAAGAAAATGAAGAAGAAATGTGAAAAAGAAAAGAAAAAGAACGAGTAGAAGTCGGCGAAGAAGAAGAAAAATAACAGCAACAACAAGAAAAAGAAGAACGAGAAGAAGATTAAGAAGAAAGGTTAAAAAGAAAAGAAAAAGGAAAAATGACTAGTAGACGTCGGCGAAGAAGAAGAAGAAACGGAAGAATAGGAGACAATAAAAAGGAGATGAATAAACAAAAATAACAACGAACGAAGAAATATAGGATGTGTGAGAGAAAAAGAAACTGAAAGAAAAAAAAAGAAAATAAGGAATAATATGAAAGATAGAAGGAAACACAACAAAGCAGAAAGAAAGAAACAAACAAACAAAACAAGGCAAACAGATTGAACAAACAAGAAAAAAGAAAGAAAGAAAATAAAAGATACTGAAGAAGGCAGAAAGAAACGAAGCCAGGCAAACAGAATGAAAAAGAAAAAAAGAAAGAAAGAAGGAAAATAAAAGATACTGAAGAAGATAGAAAGAAACAAAAAAAAATGCAGATTGAAAAAAAAAAACAAAGAAATAAAGAAAATGAAATATACTGAAGAAGGCAGAAAGAAACAAATCAAGGCAAACAGAATGAAAAAGAAAGAAAGAAAGAAAGATACTAGAGAAGATAGAAAGAGGCAAAACAATTCAAAGAGAAGAAAAAAGAAAGAAAAAAGAAAGAAAAAATATAAAAGATACTGAAGAAGGCAGAAAGAAACAAAACAAGGCAAACAGAAAGAAAGAAAGAAAGAAAGAAATTCGAAGAGAGACATAAAAAAGAAAAGTGGTCATTATAGGAAACTTTAAGAAAGAAAGAAAGAAAGAAAGAAAGAAAGAAAGAAATTCGAAGAGAGACATAAAAAAGAAAAGTGGTCATTATAGGAAACTTTAAGAAAGAAAGAAAGAAAGAAAGAAATTCGAAGAGAGACATAAAAAAGAAAAGTGGTCATTATAGGAAACTTTAAGAAAGAAAGAAAGAAAGAAAGAAAGAAAGAAAGAAATTCGAAGAGAGACATAAAAAAGAAAAGTGGTCATTATAGGAAACTTTAAAGAAAGAAAGAAAGAAAGAAAGAAAGAAAGAAAGAAAGAAATTCGAAGAGAGACATAAAAAAGAAAAGTGGTCATTATAGGAAACTTTAAGAAAGAAAGAAAGAAAGAAAGAAAGAAAGAAAGAAATTCGAAGAGAGACATAAAAAAGAAAAGTGGTCATTATAGGAAACTTTAAGAAAGAAAGAAAGAAAGAAAGAAATTCGAAGAGAGACATAAAAAAGAAAAGTGGTCATTATAGGAAACTTTAAGAAAGAAAGAAAGAAAGTGAAAGAGAGAAGGGATATAATATAGAGGAAACAAAGAAATAAAATAGCAAAAAACGAAAGCATGTAGGATTTGTTAGCGAAAGAAAAGAAAGAACAAAAGAAAGAAAGAATGAAAGAAAGAAAGAAGTTTTGAAGCTAAAGCAGAAGTGAAAGGAAAAGACACAGCACGATAAAATATACAATAATTAAACAGGAGATTGTGAAAAAAACAGAGAAGCTCCGTATTCAATCTGGCAGATTGGAGAAATGAAATGTGTTCGCGTGATTTGCATCTTTCGGGATTTTATTTGAAGGGAAAACGATGTTGTTTTGGTGTTGCATCTCGTAAAGCGTTGTTGTTTTGAACGCTATCAAATCGCTTGCTCCTCCTGCGTCGATTTCCATCCAATACAATTTATAATGCGAGTATTTATTTAAAAACCACTAATGGAAAAGATCGAATCTCTGAAGCGGAAACAGTATTTTTTAATGTTAAAGATTAAAGAATTATTTTTAAGGCTGTGCTATCGAAAAGCAAAGGAAAATATAAATATGGTGACTCATGATTTGATATTGATCTACGGATAAAGGATAAATTAGGGTAAGAAGCAAGAGGGAAAAGGAAAAGAAGAAGAAGAAGAAGAAGAAGAAGAAGAAATAGTAGAAGAAAATAAGAAAGTCGAGAAAATGAAGAAAAAAACAAAAAGAAGAAATGGAAGCCACTGAAAAAGAAAATGAAAAAAAAACGAGAAAAAGAAGAAAAAGAAAGGTGAAAGTAAGAAAAAGAGGCAGGAGAAAACGAGAAAGCGAGAAGGAAATAGAGAAGAAACAGAAGAACAATAACAACAACAGTTGAGATAATGTAGTGAAAAAGAATGAGAACAAGAAGATAAAAGAAATATGAGAAGTGAAAAAAAATTGGGGGGGTGGAGAAGAAGGAAGAAGAAGAAAAAGAAGAAACAAAGAAAAAGACAAAAAGAAAGAGAAATAGAAGACATACAAAAAAAGAAGAAAAATGAGAAGAAAAAGAGGAGGAAAAAGTGAAAGTGAGAAGGGGCAGGATAAAAAAGACATGAAGTAAGAGGAGAAACAGAAGAAGGACAAGAAGAAGAAGAAAAATGAAAATAGAAGAAAAAGAAAAAAGACGATTAGAAATTGGCGAAGAAGAAGAAAAAAAGAAGAAGAAAGATTAAAAATCGAAGAAAAAGAAAAAAGGACGAGTAGTAGTCGGCGAAGAAAAAGAACAACAAGAAAAAGAAAAACAAGACGAAGAAAATGAAGAAGAAATGTGAAAAAGGAAAGTAAAAGAACGAGTAGAAGTCGGCGAAGAAGAAGAAAAAGAACAGCAACAACAAGAAAAAGAAGAACGAGAAGAAGATTAAGAAGAAAGGTTAAAAAGAAAAGAAAAAGGAAAAATGACGAGTAGAAGTCGGCGAAGAAGAAGAAGAAGAAGAAGAAGAAGAAGAAGAAGAAACAGAAGAAGAACAACAACAACAAGCTGAAGAAGAAAAAGAAAAGTGAAAAAAGAAGAAAAAGAACGATTAAAAGTTGGGGAAGAAGAAGATAAAAATTACAACAATAAAAGATGAAAGCTATTAAAAAGAAAAAGGGAAGCGACAAGATGAATAAATAAAAGAGAATTTAAATGTAAAAAAACATAAATAAATAAACAAGGCCGAAAGAAAGAAGACAATGAAAAGTGAAAAGTAAGCACCAAGCGAATGGGAGGAAGAAGGAGAAAAGGAAAAAATACACCAGACAAAAAATAGAAGCGAGTTGATCTGAAATACAGAAGTCTGATAAAGGTAAACGAAAAAATAAAAACAGAAAAAAGAAGCAAAGCGAAAACATTTCGCATGAAGAAAAAAAGAAAAAGAAAAGGCAAGGACAATACGTCGTTTATCAAAAAAAAATATATATAGAAAAATCAAAATCAAGTGTAAGTCATTTTGAATTTACATTTGCCCACCACAAATATAACTAGAAAAGCGTTAAAAGAGCATAAAATCATGTTACTGTGCTGTTGATGCTGACGATCCACAGCCATCTACGTCCGCCATGTAAATAAACAAATTGAATGTAAATATTGGTAAATTTAACATAAATTAATTTATTTTCTACTACTGCAAAATAATTTTAATAACGGTATTTGCTCTTTAATCTTACAAAATCATTTTATTTCATACTAGCAATATAGCCCGGCGTTGCTCTGGTGTAATGAAACCTTTAAAACTAATCCATGGTCCTGGAGCTCAGACTCTTTGGACGTTGACACGAAAGACTAAAAAGCAATAGTTGTTTCCAGTTAAAGCGAAACCGTAGACTGAAAGAAAAATGAATGGATGTAAATCAAATTTTGATCTCCTGGTATCGATATCAAAAAAGTTTTTTTCGTTGTAAACGGAATTTTGAAGGCTAAATAAGTTCTCTGAGTAATTGGGACTGAGACTAAGAAGTCTCAGTACCACTAAATAAGTCCTCTCAGTAAATGGGCTGAGATTAAGAACTACAATTAAACCTACTTAGAGCCAAACCCGAAGCAAAAACTAAAATAAAAGGGCTGAAAAAATACAGATATACAGGCAGATAAACAGCTACACACATAAACATCTTGCCTTTTATATATATATATTATCGATTTTCTGCACTATTGTAAGAACTGCAACCTTGAAACTTCTGAATATCGTTTCTTATGTCTTTGTCTATGAGTGTATCAAATTTGATTAAAATCGGGCCCCTCCTTCTATAACCCGGTTTTTTCGTTTATCGATTTTCGATATTTACCGAGGGTACCTCGACACAAAATCTAGCTAAGAACACTCGCAGACGCTTATAGTACAACTGTGTAAATTTTCAAGAAAATGGGTTCAGCCGTTTCGGTGTCTATAGGTAATGGACACACACACACAAAGTTCCATTTATAAATAAGTTTAGATCTGTGAGCAATCCACATTGACAAATACAGTCCGCGATGTACTGTAAAGATCGCCAAATTGTAAACATCTACATTTACAAGTATGTACGTTCATGTATTCTAAAATTTAGATTACTTTTTTCTGTACTATATCAAAAACTGTAATTTATTTTATCATATTTATTTATAAGCTTACAATAGATTCTTTTTGGTCATATATTATTAAAATTGCATTTATAAATAAAATACTGGGAATGGTTATGCTTAATGACAAGTAAATTTGTAGACAAGTAAATTCGTTTTTCGACTAATGTCACCTCCCCAAAAACAAATTACCGATGTAATGTAAGATATACCAGTACTAAATTTGTCATAACTAAAGGTACTTGAAGTGTTTAATTCGACATCCTGAATTTTGTTATCAAGGATGCAGGTTTTATGCGATCAGTGCTTTCATTTCAATTGCTGATGACTGTTAATTTTATTGGGGGTGGGGGAAAGTTGGAAGAAACCAGACAAAAAAGAATTCAAATCAAAAGAATCAAGCTATAAAGATTTAAAAAAAAAATGGAAAAAAGAAACAAGCTCTGAGGCATTATGATAATATTGATCGTGATTATGATAATGTTGATCGTGAGTATGATAATGTTGATCATGATTATGATAATGTTGATCGTGATTATGATAATGTTGATCGTGATTATGATAATGTTGATCATGATTATGATAATGTTGATCATGATTATGATAATGTTGATCGTGATTATGATAATATTGATCATGATTATGATAATGTTGATCATAATTATGATAATGTTGATCGTGATTATGATTGTGACAGTGTTGAGTTTCGGCGAAAGCTACGCCTTTAAGGTACGAGAAAGGGAAACTAGAAAAGAAAAGACCAAAGTAAATTTCTTTTTCGTCTTAAGTCACCTCTCCTGAAACAAATTATCGACGTAAGGTGAGGTATCAGTTAAGTGCCATACGTGATACACGCTTTGGGCGATCATGTCTCGAAAAAGACATGACTGGCTGGGAAGAAGATTATTCCACAGTAGGTTGCCATTGTTTTCTGCGGTAGAATGGTTGCCCTGCCAAGGCTATAGAATCCAATCTGTCATACTATTTAGCCCCATAACTTGAGGGAAGAGACGGATTGATACCTTTCCCAGGGGTATTTGTGCGTAAGTGTATGCAAGGAATTCAACTGGAATTTGAACTATATATATATATATATATAAACGAAATTATAATTATACTCGACTCGAATACCTCGAAAGTGAATGCAAGGAATTCGAACTCGATACCTGTACTAATTTTGTTATAACTAAAGGTACTTAAAGTGTTTAATTCGGCATCCTGAATTTTGTTATGAAGGATACAGGGTTTATGCGATCAGTGTTTTCATTTCAATTGCTGATGATGGCTTTTTTTACTTTACACAATCAAAAAAATCAAGCTATAAAGATTTTTAAAAAAGAAACAACTTGAAAAAAGATAAAAAATTGAAAAAAGAAACAAACTCTGAGGCATCATGATAATGTTGATCATGATTATGATAGTGTTGATCATGATTATGATAATGCTGATCATGATAATGATAATGTTGATCATGATTATGATAATGGTGATCATGATTATGATAATGTTCAGATTCAGCTAAAGCAACGCCATTAAGGTACAAGAAAGGGAAACTAGAAAATAAAAGATCAAAGAGTGGATCAGTCAGGTAATCCCAACCCGAAATTATTATACATTGATTTTTCATGGGCTAGTTAACTTGTATTTGTTTCCTTTTCGGTGCGACCGGTCATGAATGCTATTGCTGGCGAGAAAAGATCAACATCATATGAAAGAAATGATGGTAACGAGTATTGAAATTCCCGAGAAAGTACACCAGCGGGGTTAGATGAAAGGAAGACGGGCAACGTGGTTCAGGGAATAACTTCAGATAATATTTGACTTTGCTAAAAGTTTATCGAATGCGACTAACAACTCAGAAAATGCCGATATTCATAGCATCAAAAATGAGATAAAAACAACAAAAAATAAAACACTGGTCAGGTAGAATCAATGTAGAAATTCAAACGAAAAACAAAGCGATGTATCGCGACCGAAATCAGTCAGTTAAGTGCCATACATGATACACGCTTGGGCGATCATATCTCGAAAGAAAAATAACTGACAGAATATTTTCCCGCAGTAGGTTGAAATTTTGGTTTCCCCAGGGTATTTACGTGAAAGTAAATGCAAGGAATTTAATTGGAATTTGAACTCGGTTCTAGGATTTCTCGTTCCAAGCCGATATCCACTGCACCACAAACGCACATTCACCGAAATATTAGGATAAATCAATAAAGACAAAGACACTGGTCAAAGAGAATCAATGCACAATAGTAACAAATTTTAATTCCGAAAAATTTAGAGGAAAAAAGATAGCGATGTATAGTCACTGACTTATAATGATAAAAATAACAAAGATTAGGATATTGGTCACATAGAATCAATGTAAAATATTAGTATTTTTTTAATTAAATCCTACAATGTAGGAATATATAGTGGCTGAAATATTAAGATAAAAACAACAAGGATGAGGACACGTGTCTGAATGAATGAATGAATGAATGAATGAAATTAACCGTCCGTGTTTCAATGATGACACCAAAATCATTTGATAAAGCGAAACATAAAAGGTTATTTGAAATAGAAGAAAAAACTAACATCCAGTTGCAAGAAGTCAAAATATGCGATCGTTTTCCAGAAGAGCAGCACAAGATGCAATCTACAAACTGAAGACTGGTTTAGCCTAGTGACAAGTAAATTCAGTGACAAATAAATTCGACTTAAGTTACCTCTTCTGGAACAAATTATCGACATAAGGTGAGGTAACAGTCAGTTAAGAGCGATGCGTGATACACGCTTGGGTGATCATGTCTCTTTCGAAACATAACTAAGTGGGCAGAAGAATATCCCGCAGTGGGAGGCCATTACTTTCTGCAGTTGACTGGTTGTTGGCCAAGACTGTAGAACCCAATCTGTCCTATTGTTTAACCCATAACTGGATGGAAAAGACGGATTAATACCTTTCCCAAGGGTATTTCTGCGTAAGTGAATGCAAGGAATTCAATTGGAATTCGAACTCAACACCCCGATCTCTCGTTCCGAGCCGATATCCACTGCACCACAACGCACACCACGCACCACAACGACGGGTGTAAACAGTTTAAAAATATCAATTCAGCAAGACAGGACCTCACTGGTACACAAGGGGTTACAGCAAGAGAAAAATAGAGTACAATGGATGACTAGGAAAAATTAAGAATGAATAGTGTATAGAGAGGTAGATGGAATTTAGGGAGGTAGAAAATAGCAATTCTATTGAAGGGCTGGGAAGTTTTTCTCGTCTAAATCCATCTTATACATCTACAAATCTATCATCCGCCCGTGCATGAAATACTGCTGTCACATCTGGTCGGGTGCCCCTGCAATTGATCTCGGGATTCTTGACAATATCTCCACTTACTTTCTCACTAACGCAATGTGGCTTCCGTCTGTTTCTTTTACAAATACTTTCAAGGCTTCTGTTCCGATGAACTTAGTTCCTTGGTACCTCTTCTGCATGAAATTACTCGAGCTACTAGACTAGCAGCTAGGTCCCACCCTTTTACAATGAAACCAATCAAATGTAACCACAACTTCTACTCTAGCACTTCCCGCCTGTCGAATTCCCTTCCGTATACTTGCTTCCCTGAAAAGTACAATCTCAAAGAATTTAAATGCACATTCAATTGCCATCTTGACTCACATCCTTTACCTGACATGTTCTTCTTGCTTTCCACTCTACTTTCATGCATCCCTCTTCACACCTGTATTCTCATCCTTTTCTTACTCATTCTCTGACTCGCCCGTAACCTGTTCCTCTTTCTCATCACTCATCTCTTTTGTAAAAAAACTGTCACAAATTATGCAGGTCGCTTGCAGATCTTAAGAGCTATTCGACCGAGATGTACAGACAATGAGGGGATGGCACTCGTTTGACAAGACGGAGCAGTTATGTATGTATGTATGTATGTATGTATGTATGTATGTATGTATGTATGTATGTATGTATGTATGTATATATGTATGTATGTGCGCCCGCGTGGCCGAGTGGTTAGAACGTTTGCTTTCTGACCATGAAGCCCGGGTTCGAATCTCACCATGGTCGTTCTGTTAGCAAGGAGAAGGCAATCCCAGCGTGTGGTACCTTTGGAAAGTGTCTGAAAACCATATCACGAGTTGACCTAAGCCTTGTGAGTGGGTTACAGAAGAAATGAGTGATGAGAAAGAGGAACAGGTTACATGGGAGTCAGAGAATGCGTAAGAAAAGGATGAGGATACAGGTGTGAAGAGGGCTGCATGAGAGTAGAATGGAAAGGAAGAAGAGCATGATACACGGGTTGTCAGGAAAAGGATGTGAGTCAAGTAGATAAGGGATGGCAATTGACATTGCATTTAAATTCTTTGAGATTGTAGTTTTCAGGGAAGCAAGTATACGGAAGGAAATCCCAGCGTGCGGCACCTTTGGAAATTGCCTGAAACCATATCACGGGTTGACCTAAGCCTTATGAGTGAAAT
>JBBBDQ010000587.1:2152500-2175000 GCA_037127315.1 Ascarosepion bandense
AGCAGTACTCAATACACGGGCGGGTGGTGGATTTATATAATTGCAGGATAGATTCAGGCAGAAAGAATTTCCGGGCCCTGCACAGAGAGTCGACTTTCATAGCTGCGGATTTAGCGATGGATTCGACGTAGTCATTCTACTTGAGGTCCGCTGAGAGTGTCAGGCCGAGCAGGCGTAGTGATTTACTCTCTGGGAGGCAAGCCTGTTCCATGCTAATGGGAGGGAGGTGCGGTGTGTGTGGTGGTTAATTGACAGCAGCTTCGTTTTGGAAGAATTGAGTGATCAAAATAAAAGGGTTCAGTTCAAAATTCCAATCGTCTGAAGAAGATCGGAGAGTACAACGTCCGAAACTTCATGAATATGGCAAAGAAGATTATTACAACAGTCCGAATAACGTAAATGGTATAACATAGAATGGATTTTCCTCTTTCTTTACTGTTGGGAGCTTATGGCCACATAACGTTTAAACAACAGTTGCCACACGATCACTGAAGTTAAGCATCATCAAGTAGATGGCGGGAGGAGCGGAGGTCGAGTATGATAACAGGAGAAGGCGTGTTAAGAGCTACAAGGGATAAGGAGATGTGGAAGACCATGGTTGCCTACGTCTTATGGCACATGGAAGTAAAAGAAATTATATTGATGCTACTACTACTACTGCTATTAACACTACACACACTTTCAGTCAGTAGAGTGCCATACGTGATGCAGCTTGGGCGATCATATCTCGACAGAGACATGACTGACTGCGTAGAAGATTGTCCCGCTGTAGGTTGCCAAGGCTATAGAACCCAATCTGTCCTGTTATTTAACCCATAACTGGAAGGAATAAGCGGATTAATACCTTTCCCAAGGGTATTTGCGCTTAAGTGTATGCAATGAATTCAGCTGGAATTCGAACTCGGCTCCCAGATTTCTCGTTCCGAGCCGATATCCAATGCACCACAACGCACATCCAACACACACTGTAATAGATCCAAATCTAAGGTCTTTACGGTATGTATGCCGTCAAGTCTTTCATTAATTCTCTGTTTAATGGTAGTTAGGACGTCAGAATTAGGCCGGGCTGATCGAAATCCATACTGCTCGTCGCACGAGAAGTTGTTCCTATATATATATATATATATATATATATATATATAATTCTAACCTAAACATTCCAGTCCCTTTACACATCAGGTAGTAGTAAAAAAATCTAATTTTCAATTAAAAAAAACCCCACTAAAATCCAACCTGCTGTTAAAAATTATTGTATACCCATTTAAAAACATCTACGGTCCCACCATGTATCTTATCCAGACAAAATTAAAAAGTGACATGTCTAGACACCAAGCCATCCTTCCCTCTTTCCCGACCCAAATGTTAAAACTCCATGGTTACCTAATTCTCATTTTTGATTGAACAACATTGACACACCTAATGAATTTTCTCTAAATACCACTCCCTAATTTTCTAAATAAAAATGAATTCATCTTATATTTTAAAAATAAATCATTATCACCTTTTATTTTAACATATCACCTGAAGAAGAACAGTATTGTTCTGAAATAGAGAAATGTTTGTGTAGTGATATAATGCTTTTATAAATCATTGTAATAACAAAATTACAATATATATATATATATATATATATATATATATAGATAGATAGATAGATAGATAGATAGATAGATAGATAGACAAAATGACAACATCAAAGGATAGATAGATAGATAGATAGATAGATAGATAGATAGATAGATAGAATGTCAAAGAAAGGATACGAGAAAAATAGGAGTTAAGGAGATTGCCATTGCACTTAAGCTTTTGGAAGATTGTAGTTATCAGCGAAGTATGTATACGGAAGGGATTTGCAAACGCGGGAAGTACGAGAAAAAAAAAACAACAGAGTTTCACTTGACCATTTTGACGCTAAAATATTGGGACCTAGATGCCAATCTAGTAGCAAGAGTAAATTCACGTGGTCGAGGCACTAGGGAAAGAAGATCAACAGGCCAGGAGCCGTGAAAATATTTGAAGATAAGACAGAGGGAAGCCACATCCCATCGGTGAGAAAGTAACAGAAATCGAACTGCAAAAACGGGATCGTCCTTTGAATTTTATCTAGAACCCTGGGATGAATAGCAGAAGCACGTATGTATATATATATATATATATATATATATATATATATATATATAGCCTTTGAGATATGAAAAAGAAAACACTCGGCGGCCGGTTGAGAGCGAGTGAAAATTCACTCGTCTCAAAATCATTTTACTTGACCGACTCCGTTTTCTTAATAGTCACCTTACGTAAACATAGCGTGAGTCGCTGACGAAAATGAAATTTTAAGTAAAATTTCGAACGTGTTAGAAAAGATTAAAAAAAATGTTTAACAATAATAACAACAAAATTTGATCTTTCCTCTTAATAGCATAAACATTTTGATGATAAAACTTTGTTTTTATTAAGTTTGAGTTCTTTTAACATCATAATATGCTGTTTTTTTTGTTTGTTTTTTGTTTTTGTTTTTTTTTGGTTGTTTTTGGCAACTGAATTCATAGATTCTTTCTTCTGTTTTACTACAACCTCCATTTCATCGATGATAAAAATAACAAATTTGATTTTCTCAACGATTTTCTATAAAGAAATTACTTACTTGTATAATTTGTTTTGTTGAAAGAAGTATGCGTATTTTTTTCTTTCAAATGTTCTTTCTTACTTTTCGTAAACGCGGAGGAAATATAGATGTTGAGTCAAGGATAATATTTTTCCAAATGAATTTCTGTGAGCGTTTTTAATCTGGGCGACAGAGACATTTTGGATCCACTCTGGAAGAGTTAATTAAACAAATGTTTACACTGACCGGGACGATAAAAGCGAGACAGAAGCTTGTCAAACTAAATTCCATTTGTCAGATCTTGCTTTGATGATTGCGGGATGTCACTGTCTTTTGTTTAACCACACATTTAGATGTATATCAGGCGCCATGCATAAGACCAAAGAGTTCAATAATGTCATTGTAGATCATTCTAAATAACTTCTGAATCTTCAATGGCATACTTTTGGGTTGTAAAATAAATTAGATTTCCTTTTTCTATATTTGAAGGGACACATTTTATTGCGAGATTTTTAATCGATCGCAGGCGAGTAAAGCAATAAATTTTAATCGCCCAATTAGGTTTTTAATCGACTGAGTCGATCGGGCGAGTGAAACCTCAAATGCTGTATATATATGGTTTGGATGGGCTTAACACAGATTATTACATATACTTACATTCATAATAAACATCTAATTTTTTTTATTACGCGTTGGTGTACACACTTAAACAGACACAAGTTCTTTCTTCTACATTTAATATTCATCCATTGCTTTATCACACGTGGCACGTATCTAACCAATGAAACTATACTTCAATCAACATACTGTCTCTTGGATTTTTAAATCATTCGTCTTTAATAAATCTCTGAAGAAGCTTGTTAAAAGATTAGATTAAATTCACTTTTTCCTACTTGTTCTTTACTTATTCTATTCATCTTGTATAATATTTATGCATTACATCCTAATCTTTGTTCGGTAAAAAATTCATTGCTAATCAAGCATTACTTTTTAAGTAATACACATATTTATGTCTTTGTTGTTTCCGTTCCTTATATTATGGCCACTACTATATATATATATATTGTTGATGGGTGTGGTCGCGTGTTTCTATGTAAAGATGTTCTCAGCCTTAAATGATTACGAACCCTATTTTGCCTTGCCACTGAGTTATTCTATGACTGTATATTAGTCAACTGAAAGGCTGTATTAATCTCCTAATTACAATAGAAATCATCACGCAATCATTGATATTTACTTTTCATCATATATTTATGCTCTGATTGTTCTTTTTCTTTCCTTTTATTTATAAATATGTCACTATGTGTGTGCATGTGTCTGTGTATGGATATATATTCACGTATATATTTATGTGTCTTTGCGATTGTGTGTAAGAGAGATGATATGTATATATAGAGAGGTAGAATGAATGTTTGCGTGATTTCGTGACATCCTATAACCATTTTATATCTCATCGGTGTAAATCAATGGCGGATTTTGCCACAACTCGCCTTTGTATTGTCTTCCTAAAGTGCAGCAATTCCCCAGACTTCCGCAAATCAAGTGGTTGGAAAATCGGCAAAAGAAAGAGTAAATACATTAATACATTCGAAGAAGCATCATCCACTTTCTCCAAACCTCGGCTCCAATGCGCATGCGTTGTTCTCAGTGAACTTTCGTCCTCGTAGGCCCGTATACTATATTTATATCGATCTATGACGGAATCAGTAAGATACGTATATATGTGCATAGCAGAGATATGACATTTTTTCTTTTTGATAATAATTAATTTCCTGTACCATAAGTCAGTGAACATTAGTTAAAAATAATGAAAAAGTGTCTAATTTCGTTTATTTTTTTTTTGTCTTTTTTTCTTTCTTGTTTTTTAATGTCTTGGTCAATACTGCTCAATACGAATATGAATATACTTTCTGAAGCCTTTTAAAACTTTCTGGAACCTTCTTGAATTTTCTGGAACCTTCTAAAACTTCATAGGAACTTCTAGATCTTGTTTTGGTTTATTTGTAATTTGTATATCATGCTATAGTTATAAAATGTTAAATATGATAAAACGCACATAAGTGCTATCAAATTACATCATTAGGAAATTAAAAGATAAAGCTTCTGCAAGTTTACAATTTTTGTTTATTTGTAAGGTTGCATGTTCTGCTATAGCTATAAACTATTAAAAGCATCAAAATATATAAGTACAATCCAATCACATCATTAGCTAATTGGAAAATAAAGTTCTAAGATATTTTTACTTTTTACCCTTATTGGGTATATAGAAAAATTTCTAATCAGTGAACGTTTGTTGTTTGTTACGCATTACATCAGTTCCAGATACACACCATTTATCTTAGTAGGTCTGCTAAAAACCCATCATGGAAGTCATATTAACTAATAATGGAAAAGAGATTTGTTTCCATTGGTACATGTATACAAAATAGGTTATAATATCATTTACTATCAGCTGTAGATGCGTTAAAAAATCAAAATTTTGTAAAGGTACCATGGCCACCAGCCTTGATATAACTGATCCCGAACCAGCGAATGACTACAATCGAGAATATGCAGTTATATCAGCCACAAAATTACGATTATACATTTATTTCGGTCGCAAAATCACGATTATGCATCTATTTCAGCCACAAAATCTTGATTAAACAGCTATTGTAGCGGCAAAATCATGATTATACAGCTATTTCAGCCACAAAATCTTGATTAAACAGCTATTGCAGCGGCAAAATCATGATTATACAGCTATTTCAACCACAAAATCTTGATTAAACAGCTATTATAGCGGCAAAATCACGATTATACATCTATTTCAGTCGTAACATCACGATTATACAGCTATTTCAGCCACAAAATCTTGATTAAACAGCTATTGTAGCGGCAAAATCATGATTATGCTGCTATTTCAGCTAGAAAATACACGAATAGCATGCAGAGAAAAGGAGTAGAATCAAGATATTTGATTTTATTATATGTAATTGTTTCTTATAAATTTTAAACGTATGAAGGAAAAAACAATTATATATTTGATAATATATATATATATATATATATATATATATATATTTTTTTTTTTTTAATCATTTCACCCCAAGCAAGGTGGGATGGCCACTAGTGGGCAGTGGGTTACAGTAAGAGAAAAGACTAGGTACAGGGGGTATTGAGAAAAAGGATAAAAAATGAATGGGATTCAGGAAGATAGAAGATGGCAATTGACGTTGCATTTAAATTTTTAAAGATTGTAACTATCAGGGAAGCAAGTAAACGGAAGGCGGAAATGAGAGAAAAGAAACCATTGGAGTAGAAGTGACAGTTACATATAACTATTTTAACGGTAAAGGGTGGTAGCAAGATGCCAATCTAGTCAGTCAGTCAGTTAAGTGCCATACGTGAAACACGCTTGGGCGATTATGTCTCGAAAGAGACATGACTGACTGGGCAGAAGATTATCCCGCAGTAGTTTGCCATTTCTTTCTGCGGTAGACTGGTTGCCGGCCAAGGCTATAGAACCCAATCTGTCCGGTTATTTTACCCATAACTGGAAGGAATAGGTGGATTAATACCTTTCCCAAGGGTATTTGCGCGTAAGTGAATGCAATGAATTCAACTGGAATTCGAACACGGCTCCCCGATTTCTTGTTCCGAGCCGATATCCACTGGACCACAACGCACATCCTTCACAATCTAGTAGAGGGCTTAAATTTACATGGACAGGACACCAGGAAAAAATGATCATCAGAGCAGTTGCTAGGATATATATATATATATATATATATATATATATATATTCTTCATTTTTAAACGAGTTATTACGTGACCTATGTTTTTACCATGTGGTGTCTTCAGCTGATTTGCAATATCGCCTGAAAACACCACACGCTAGAAACCTAAGTCGCGTAATAACTCCTGTACAAATGAAGAACATTCAAAAGTTCTACAATATAATTGTATTGAACATTTTTTAATACAAATGTGTAATGGTCAAATTTTATTTTGACTAAAAACTAAGTAATTAAACAATACAATATATATATATATATATATATATATAGGAGCCGAGTTCGAATTCCAGTTGAATTCCTTGAATTCAGTTACGCACAAATACCCTTGGGACTGGTATTAATCCGTCTCTTGCTTACAGTTATGGGTTAAATAATAGGACAGACTGAGTTCTGTAGCCTTGGCTGGCAACCAGCCTACCGTAGAAATAATCTGTAGGATAATCATCTTCCCAGACATGATCGCCCAAACCGTGCATCACGCATGGTACTTAACTGATATATATATATATATATATATATATATATATATATATATATGTGTGTGTGTGTGTGTGTGTGTGAGAGAGAGAGAGAGAGAGAGAGAGAGAGAGAGAGCTTTCATTCAGAATCAACAGTTTTTAGGCCAACAGAGTATATTTAAAAAAAACATTTTTCTACTTTTTCACTTGTGTCATTTTTACCTGTGCCATTATTAACTATTTTTTCACTTGTGATATTTTTGCCGGTGTTAATTGACCGTTCTATTATTACCAAAATGCCGCCTTTACATCAATAATAATAATAATAATGGCGATCATGACGTTGTTGCTACCGAAATTCCCAAGTTTGAGTTCACCTATTTTCAAATTTTTCAATGGCCTGATGGCATAGAATACATGGTGTGGATATATATATATATATATATATATATATATACACTCCACCGACGTCTATTGAACGGGTGAAGAGGCTCATCCCTTGTTTCCTGTTTAGGATGTGGTTTCCGGCTTTCTCTTTTCCAATCTTATTTTTAGTTATTTTTTTTTCAATTGGAGTAGATAGACTAAACTATCGCCCGGTTCACACTCCACCCACGTCTATTGAACGGGTGAAGGGGCTCGTCCCTTGTTTCCTGTTTGGGATGTGGTTTCCGGTTTTTCTCTTTTCCAATCTTTTCACTCTACGTAGCCCCCTGCGCATCAGTGGCGTTGCCGCCTTGCTCGGGGTGATATGATTATATATATATATATATATACAAATGAATAAGGAACGAAGAAAATATTAACAACATCCAAAACGTTAATTTAAAACAGTGCTCAATAGTGAAATAGAGCTATGAATATTAATTATAAATTATAATTTAGAACATGTTTACTACAATAATAATTGAGAACATGTTTACTACAAAGTGTACATTTTGTTTCGACATTGAAGGTTCAATGTCTCATCAGGTAGTAAACGCTTTTTTTAAGGGATATGGAAAGTTTGTTTCTTTATTGGTAATTTTTTTGTCTGCGGGGTACAGGGGATAGGGGAAATGAGAAACCAGAACGGGGGATCGTAAAAGAGATATTGAGGAAATAAACAACAAAAAGAGAAGAACAGGAGAGAAAGAGAGAGAACTGAAAAAGACATGGTGAGATGTTCAAAGACAGGCGCCAGGTTTAGGATGTAAAGTGTAGTCATATACAACCTTTGATGACACGGCGTTGGGTTTAACAAAAAAGAAGTAAAAAAAACGCATAGAGGGGAGAAGGAAGTGAAAGGGGATGGGCGAAGAAGAGAGGGGTGTGAGACATAGCATAACCGGCAAAGTGGCAGGGGTTTTAACATTCTAGCCTGGCCTGATGGTTGTATATGACTATACTTTACTTTCTACTTTTATATATACTAGCAGTATAGCCCGGCGTTGCTCGGGTGTAATGAACAGACTCTTTGGACGTTGACACGAAAGACTAAAAAGCAATAGTTGTTTCCAGTTAAAGCGAAACCGTAGACTGAAAGAAAAATGAATGGATATAAGTCAAATTTTGATTTCCTGGTATCGATATCAAACAAGTTTTTTCGTCGTAAACTGAAGGCTAAATAAGTCCTCTGAGTAAATGGTATCATTGCTGAGACGAAAAACTACAATTATACCTACTTAGAGCCAAACCCGAAGCAAAAACTAAAATAAAAGGGCTGAAAAAAATAGACATACAGGCAGATAAACAGACACACACACGAACATCTTGCCTTTTATATCTATATATTATCGATTTTCTGCACTATTGTAAAAACTGCAACCTTGAAATATCTGAATATCGTTTCTTATGTCTTTGTCTATGAGTGTATCAAATTTGATTAAAATCGGACCACTCCTTCTATAACCCGACTTTTTCGATTTTCGATTTTCAATATTTATCGGGGGTACCTCGACACACAACCTAAGAACACTCGCAGACGCTTATAGTACAACTGTGTAAATTTCAAGAAAATCGGTTCAGCCGTTTCGGAGTCTATAGGTAACGGACACACACACACACACAGACACACACAGACAAAGTTCCATTTATAAATAAGTTTAGATTTAGATATATATTGAGAAAGGTATGAATCCATCGCTTCTTCTCCCATTTATGGATAAATAAACCAGCTGTCGATCTATGAAAAGGATGCCGCTGAATTCAAAGACTGCGGAGGGTCCTTTGTGCGCTTTGTGGGACACTGTTCCCTGTATTCTGCACTTCCGAAAAGTGTGGTTGCTTCTGCACAAGCGTTTACCCCTATATAGGTACGGAGAGTTTGGCGGTCGATCCTAAAAACATAGCTGCTGGACCATGATGTGCCGAAAGATAACGTGAAAGCCTCTAACTCTCCCTCTCCCTCCCACCTCTCTCTCTCTCTCTTTCTATATATATATATATATATATATATATATATATATATATATATATTTCGCGCAGTCAGTCAGTCAAGTGCCATACGTGAAACACGCTTGGGCGATCATGTCTCGAATGAGACATGACTGACTGGGCAGAAGATTATCCCGCAGTAGATTGTCATTGCTTTCTGCGGTAGATTGGTTCCCAGCCAAGGCTATAGAACCCAATCTGTCCTGTTATTTAACCCATAACTGGAAGGAAGAGATGGATTAATACCTTTCCCAAGCGTATTTGCGCGTAAGTGAATGCAATGAATTCACTGGAATTTGAACTCGGCTCCACCCGATTTCTCGTTCCGAGCCGATATCCACTGCACCAAACAAAACATAAAATGTAATATCAGTTCAAACAGTACTTTTAGTAGATACTCGTATTTGAGTAGACGTTCCTTTCTTTGAAACGTTATTTATTTATAAATTAAAATTTATCTCCTGCAAGATTTTCTTTCTTAAGTTTTTTCGAATGCACAAACTGACAGACGAAAAAATATTGCTTTAAATAAACAGAGCGTCTACTTAAATATCGATATCCACTGAAAATTATTATTTGAAGAAATGAAAATATGTCGGAATGAACAATAGGGGTCATTACCTATTTATATATACAGAATTAATTAAGGCTTTACACACACACACACACACACACACACACACACACACACACACACACACACACACACACATATATATATATATATATATATATATATATATATATTAATTATTCCTTTAATTTACTTTAAAGTAATAATTTAATTTAAATTAGAGAAAGAAGAAATAATTCCCCGGTGGGAAGCAGAAATAGGAGATCTCTTCAACGACAGGAGAGAATAACAAACAATACACATAAATACCGATAGACAGTTGTGCGTTGTGGTGCAGTGGATATCGACTCGGAACGAGAAATCAGGTAGTCGAGTTCGAATTCCAGTTGAATTCATTCCGTTCACTTACGCGGAAATACCCTTGGGAAAGGTATTAATCCGTCTCTTCTCTCCAGTTATGAGTTAAATAACGGGACAGATTGGGTTCTATAGCCTTGGTCTAAGAAGATCTAAGCAAATCGATTTTCATTTAGGAATAGTCCTCTCTAATGAAAGGAGAAACACTTGATCTCCCCACTAGTACCTATCTTGGATCTTTTTTGTTAATTCATCCCAAAATATTAAGAATTGTTTTCATTTTTATTATTTTGTGTTTATAATTATATATAAGGTTTTAAAAATCTTTTAAAATGTTCTCCTTCATCGTTAAACCTGGGTTGTTAAATTAATTCGTGACGACTACATTTAGTAATCGAGAATTAAACAACTTAATACAAATAATTTAGGCAATGGATTTTTAAAATAATTAAAATATTTTAATTGTGTGCATGCTGATTACCCGAATTTTCTTTGTACAGATGGCCGTACGTGATATTTATTATTAAACGGTCACGCAATTCAAGGGTTGTCTCCCTTACAGGAAAAAAAAAACTATAATGAACATTTGTATTCTGTGCCCAATTCTTTCATTTCCACATGTTTCTTAATCACCCAACAATGGGCTTCCCAAATCTTGCTTTCAAAATTTAAAATAATTTACTTTCTAGTTAATCGTAATTTACCTAAATTGTAAATGTAGGTACCTTACAGAAATTGAAAAAGCTTTCCTTTTTCTATTTTCATAACCCGTGTTTAGTCAGTTTTTGTTGCACATTTCAGTAGCGTTTTCGCTAATCCTACCATTGAAAAAAAACAATTCAATTTTTCGGCCATTTTTCATCGCTCGACACATTTTGTAAACAATAGCTAATTCTCGGTTTTAAAAAATCTTACAAAAATATATTTTGCTGAAACATTACTTTATTAAAATTAGCAAATTTAAACTTACCTTAATCTGGTTTGAAAGAAGTATTACTTCCTTACTGTCTGAAATGTACGATAAGAACATTTGTTAATCACAGTAGTCCTTTTATCAGGGTCATCTGAGATAACAAATGATTTAATGACAAACGGTAGCCATAAAAAACGCAAAGTATGTCGACCAAACATGAAATAATTGTATGTAATCATAATCGTACGCTTAATGATTTTTTATTCTGTTAAATTCCTACTTAGCATTACATTTCATAAATTGAGTTAGCTCAATTATTTCAATTTCATTCTTATTAAATTGTAATATTATTTAAAAAGTAAGTTTTATATGATTTTGATTCTTATTTATTCAGAAAGCATATTCAAACTTATGGCTATAAAGTTAAACTAACTAAAATTCTATAAAATATTATATAATTGCTGATAATGTTATGTTAAATTTTTAATTTTACTATGTAGTTAAAAACCAAAAATCGAAACGTACGATTAAGCGTACGATTATGATTACATACAATTATTTCATGTTTGGTCGACATACTTTGCGTTTTTTATGGCTACCTTTTGTCATTAAATCATTCGTTATCTCAGATGACCCTGATAAAAGGACTACTGTGATTAACAAATGTTCTTATCGTACATTTCAGACAGTAAGGAAGTAATACTTCTTTCAAACCAGATTATGGTAAGTTTAAATTTGCTAATTTTAATAAAGTAATGTTTCAGCAAAATATATTTTTGTAAGATTTTTAAAACCGAGAATTAGCTATTGTTTACAAAATGTGTCGATCGATGAAAAATGGCCGAAAAATTGAATTGTTTTTTTTTTATCCAAAAAATTTTAGATTCCAATCAATATACTTTCGGTTTGAAATATGCCAGAGTATTTTGCTTAATGGAATTAGTAAATTTAATCTCTTGGTTTTCATTTAAAGCTAAAATTAAAGCTTCAGAAAAACGTTTTATTTTTAAAAATTCAATTTAAATTTAGGTATCGAAAATGAGTGAAGGTACCTAAATAAGTTTATCGTGTTGCGATGAGTTCCGAGCATGGACTCATTCTTCATTTTCTCGTTCCCCCAGGTACTTTCGATTGTTTGCTTGTGAGCGGATGTTTCTGGGTAAAGAGAATTCATACTTTGATAAATATAAGTAGGGGCATCTTTCAGAGTTGTATATTCTTTGCAACATTCTGAGATAATTGCAGTTCCAGGTAAAATACAGCTTCGGACTGTATCCAATAATGTGGAGGCTGATCTATTTAGCACACAGTACCTAAAACATCTTTTGTTTCACAACGTATGCCTCTAAATACCTACTTTAACTTTTTTTTTTTTTTTGTTCTCAATTGGAGTAGATACTTAACTATCGCCCGGTTCACACTCCACCCACACCTGTTGGACGGGTGAAGATGCTCATCCCTTGTTTCCTGTTTGGGATGCGGTTTCCGGTTTTTCTCCTTTCTAATCTTACTGTTTTTTTTTGTTTTGTTTTTTTCAATTGGAGTAGATAGACTAAACTATCGCCCGGTTCACACTCCACCCACGTCTATTGAACAGGTGAAGAGGCTTATCCCTTGTTTCCTGTTTAGGATGCGGTTTCCGGTTTTTCTTTTCTAATCTTCTCACTGTTTTTTCAATTGGAGTAGATAGACTAAACTATCGCCCGGTTCACACTCCACCCACGTCTATTGAACAGGTGAAGAGGCACATCCCTTGGTTCCTGTTTAGGATGCGGTTTCCTGTTTTTCTCTTTTCTAATCTTCTCACTCTTATGTAGCCCCCTGCACATCAGTGGCGTTACCGCCTTGCTTGGGGTGATATGATTAAAAAAAAAAAAAAAAGTTTGGTAGTTTTTATTCAACATGGTTCTTTCGACGGGAGAAACAGCTCTCGTGTCAAAGATTTAATACAAAAACACACTTTGATTTAATTTTTCTTAATTTCTTGCAGTGAATTAAAATCTGCGATAAGTAACATTATTTGAGATGAAAAGACTTAACGAGATAGTACAAAGGTCTAGGTTGCCTTTTATTAAATTTTAAAAGAAATGAATTTGACAACTCATATAAGAGAGACCGGAAATAAAGATCGAAGTTTTTATATACATTTTTAAAGTCTTAATAAAAAAATCAATGAAATTTTTTTTAATCATTTCACCCCAAGCAACCCATTCCACTGCCACTATTGCGCTTGGGGCTACATAGGGGGAGGTAAATAGGAAGAGTGGTTAGATATAGGAAATATCAGAAGGGGGGTGATACATAGTTGGGTGGGTGGGAAGAGTGTTTGAAAGAATGGAAGTTAGTTTGTGAGGAGGTGTCTATTGACCTTACATTTAAACTCCTGGAGATTGTAGCCGTTGGGGAAGCAGTCATGTGGAAGGGAATTCCACAGTCGGGAAGTGCGAGAAAAGAAACTGATGGAGTAGAAGTTGCGGTTGCATTTTATCGGTTTCACTGTAAAAGGGTGGGATCTAGTTGCTAATCTAGTATCTCGTGCAAATTCGAACCTAGGGGGCACCAGTGATCTAAGTTCATCGGAGCACAAGCTGTGAAAGTATTTATAGAAGAGACACAGGGAAGCCACGTCGCGCCGGTGAGAGAGAGACTGCAGGCGGTCTGCTAAGTCGGTATCGATCACATTACAGACCCTCCGCTGTACCTTGTCTAGAAGCCCAAGGAGAATAGCAGGGGCACCCGACCAGATACGGCAATAGTATTCAATGCACAGGCAGATGGTAGATTTATAAATGTGCAGGATAGATTCAGACAGAAAAAACCTCCGGGCCCTGCACAGAGAACCGGATCGCATCTTGTTTCGAGGGTGGGAGTCTTGTTGGAGGGGGATGGGACAATTGGAATCCGATGTTTTTTTTGTTTTTCTATTTTTGTTTTTTGTTTCAGAAGGTGATAATGAATTAATTTGATCACTTTGATTAATTTGGTTAATTTGGAAATGTAGATAACGACAAATAGACTAAACAAGCAACAGAAAACGATTTTTTTTCAGGAAAGGAATAGATTTGATAGCAGATTCGGGTCGAATCGGGGTACAGGAGCTGACAGATAACCACCGTACACAAGAGAAAATATGAATTTATTTCATAACGAAAGGAGGAATAAATTTGATCTCACATTGAGACTGATGGGGTGCATAAAATACTCTACAAACAACAGAAAACCATGTTAGAAAGAGTAACTGATATTTCAAGAAAGAAATACTTTTTTTAACTCCATAATCGAAACAAAGATATTTAAGAATGTCAAAAGAAAAAAGGAAATTGCCTTGACCAGAACCTTTCAAGAAAAGTGGGAATGTTTTTATTTTGTGACCGAGGTAAAGAAATCAGATAAAAAAAAAATGTCTCAGGAAACAGAAACTGGACAATGCCCGCACACAGCGAACAAAATCCGAGCCTGTCATTCCAAAAGTGGACGAAACCCCAATCAGATGAATAAATTAAAAATTCTAAGAACTTTTAATTCAAATCTTAATGTCAAACCGAGGCTTCGAATAAAGTTGGGCATTAGGACTCCCTACATGTACCTCCAGTAATTCGCTGAAAAAAAGAATATATCATGAGAAGAGATTAAAAAAAATCAGGTGTAGCTGATCACATATGGAGGGAGAAAAGAGATCACCGTCCCCTACCAGATAAAGTTGGAATAATTGATAAATAACACCACTGGAAACTACGTAAACTTAAATATTCAGCGCATTTGCTAGGCCAAAAAATCTCCTATGCGGGCCAAGTAAAGAAATGAACCATTGGAATCAATAATACAGAGTACCAGAGAAAATCATTAGCTTCAAAGACTGCAATATGAGCTCTGATAAAAAATGGTTCCATTGGACTTACAAGTCCCAAAATTTCATATACTGATGTCCTTAAGGACGCATGACCCAATGAATATAGCCGTTGGTTAGTTCCAGTGAATCGACACAAACAGTTGTAAGTTCAACTTGAGTTAAAGGGAGATAAATGGCATCTCACATGGAATAAGAATGATATATTTCAGTGATTGAGATCAAGGGTTCGGTTCAAAATTCCTAGTATCTGAAGAAGATTGGAGTGTACAACAGCCGAAACGTCGTAAAATGTTTGTTATTATCAAGAGAAAGTATTTTATTCCTTTAAAGCAAGTTCGAAACTTTGGTTAAAAATCTTGTTTTTGTTGCGTCAGCGGAGAAAGGGCGAGCAAATATTAGTAGAGGAACTTATATTTCTTCTTCTATGTGCCGTGTCCCTTCGGGACGTAAGTGAACATGGCCCTCCACATCTCCGTATCCCTTGTCTCTCTTAATATCTCTTTTCCTGTTATTCCACTCAATCCCGGCTTCACCACCCATCTGTCGTGCGCTGTTTTCCTTTGTCTCTCTTTCTCTCTATCCATCCTGTGAGTATCAGGTTCTCCAAGCTCTTCTTTCTTATAACTTGTCCCCAAAACTTTAGCTGTCTGTTCCTGATGTTAAGTATTGGTTTCCTTTTTGTGTCCATCCTCTCCAAAACCTCGTCATTGCTCGTGTGCTCCGTCCATGGTATCCACACCATCCTTCTGTAGAACCACATTTTGGTTGCTTTAAGTCTTTCCTTCATCTTTGATAAAATATTCGCTGCCATATTGAAGGAGAGATATCACATAACAATACAGCACTCTCTTCTTTGTTACCACCAAAATCATTCAGTCTCTTAACACTCTACTCAGCTTCAGGAATGCATGTCTGGCCATAGCAATGCGCCTTCAGATCTCCGTATCGCACTTTCCGTCCTCTGTTGGAAGACTTCCCAGGTATTTAAATTTCTGCACCTGTTTGATTTCGTATTACCAACTTGTAGTTGACATTTTGGTCTCCTATTTTAACTGATAACCGTGCATTCAGTTTTCTTGTAGTTTATATGTTGTCCTTTCTTTCCGCTTTCTTTAACTACTTCCTGTAGGTCTTGTAGTTTCCTTTCCTTGTTTTCTTTGATTTTAGTATTCCCGGCCTGTAGTTGGCATTTTGGTCTCCTCTTTTTACTGATGACCATGCATTCAGTTTTCTTATAGTTTATATGTAGTCTTTTTTTCCACTTTCTTTAACTACTTCCTGTAGGTCTTGTAGTTTCCTTTCCTTGTTTTCTTTGATTTTAGTATTCCCGGTCTGTAGTTGGCATTTTGGGTTCCTCTTTTTACTGATGACCATGCATTCAGTTTTCTTGTAGTTTATATGTAGTTCTTTTTTTCCACTTTCTTTAACTACTTGCTGTAGGTCTTGTAGTTTCCTTTCCTTGTTTTCTTTGATTTTAGTATTCCCGGTCTGTAGTTGGCATTTTGGGTTCCTCTTTTTACTGATGACCATGCATTCAGTTTTCTTATAGTTTATATGTAGTCTTTTTTTCCACTTTCTTTAACTACTTCCTGTATGTCTTGTAGTTTCCTTTCCTTGTTTTCTTTGATTTTAGCATTCCCGGTCTGTAGTTGGCATTTTGGGTTCGTCTTTTTACTGATGACCATGCATTCAGTTTTCTTGTAGTTTATATGTAGCCTTTTTTTTTCCACTTTCTTTAACTATTTCCTGTAGGAGGTTTTGTTGTTTCTTTCCTGTGTCTGCTACCAGCATTGTATCATCTGCTTATCTTATATTGTTCAGATTGCGTCTGCCAATGACATAACTTCTAGAGCTCTCGAAATGGTCTCGCTGTGTATGTTGAATAGATCTGCTGAGAATTCATATCCTTGTCTTACACCCCTTTCAACGTTTGTGTACCTGTTGAACTTGTTTCCTGTCTGTATGCAGGCAGTTTGCTGCCAGTAAATTTTTCGATTACACTAAGGTCTTTCCCAAATATATCAAGGTTGCCGAACGTCTCTCTCAGGTCTTTGTGGCGTATTTTGTCGAATGCTTTCGCATAAACACAGATACACGTCCTTCTGCATTTCCATTACCCTTTCTAATAACACTTTCAACATAATTATCGCGTTCCTTATTCAAGTGTCCTTGAAGAAATCCCACTGTTCTTGTCCTATTTCTGGTTTGATTCTGCAGCGCACTCTGTTCATCAGAGTGCTGTTGATGAGTTTTAAGTGACTCATTAAGCTGATCTTTCGGTGGAACTTACGGCATATCACGTTGAATACACCGGTTCTCGTTCGATCACCGAAGTTAAGCAACGTGATAAAAGTACTGAGCCTGGTCAGTACTTAGATGGGTGACCGCTTGGGGAAGTTCAGGCGCTGTAAGCGTTCAGTGACGGATGTGCGTTGTGGTGCAGTGGATGTCGGCTTGGAAAGAGAAATCGGTGAGCCGAGTTCGAATTCCAGTTGAGTACGCTGCATTCACTTAAGCACTGGTAACCTTGGGAAAGGTATTAATTCGTCTCTTCCCTCCAGTTATGGGTTAAATAACAGGATGGGGCCTGGAGGAAATCTATCAAGTGTTGGTGTCACAATAAAAACACCTTTGGTAGCCCTGGCGAAACATCAAATATTCAGCTATTTAACAAGATTATGAATTTCGCTATAAAATACACAGGGTTCCAAATACACAGGGAATACTGGAGGGGTATAGTGAGTTCTGTCTCGGCCAAGGCTGCAGGACGACGACGGTAGGTGGAGTTCACATTCATTTGGACCTGACTTCTTAAGCAGTGGTACGAAAATCGATCTGCTTAGGTCTTCCGGGTTTTCGCCACTGCTGTAGATTTCATTTATAATTTCAGTGATTTTGTCTTGTCCGAAGTTGTCTAAGGCTTTGAATATCCCTATTGCAATTCAGTCTGCTCAAGCTGCTTTGTTTCTATTCAGTTTGGCCAGCGCAGCTTCCACTTCCGATTTTAGTATTTCTGGTCTGTCGGTATTTCTGTGTATTGTCGGTTGCTCTCTCGTGCCATGGAAATGATCTCTTATGTATTCTTCCCACCACTGAAGTATTTCTCCCCCTTCTCTAATACGAATGTTCCCCCCTTGGATTTTATGCATTCTGTTGAGAATCATGTTTTTTGTCCTGTTGACGCTCTTATTTTCATGTGCATGTCTCCTTTATTGTTCGTGTTCAATCTCTCGATTTCTGCGCATTTGTTGTTGAGCCATTCCTCATTTGCCTGTCTGCATTGGCACTTTGTACCTGTTGTATAGTCTCCATGTCTTGGCATTATTTTCCGTCTCTTTTTCATCATGTTCAGAATCCCATTTGTGATCCACTTATTTTTCCTTTTGCATCTGTTTTCCTTCGGTATTATGTCATTAGTCGACGTCACTAATGCTTCTTTTAAGGCATCCCATTTTAAATCCCCGTTTTAAATTTGGCCCTCGTATATATTTTCGGATGATGTGCGTTGTGGTACAGTGGATATCGGCTCGGAACGAGAAATCAGGGAGCCGAGTTCGAATTCCAGTTGAATCCATTGTATTCACTTAAGCGCAAATACCCTTGGGAAAGGTATTAATCCGTCCATTCCTTCCAGTTATGGGTTAAATAGCAGGACAGATTGGGTTCTATAGCCTTAGTCGGCAACCAGTCTACCGCAGAAAGCAATGGCAACCTACTGCGGGATAATCTTCTGCATAGTCAGTCATGTCTCTTTCGAGACATGTTCGCCGAAGCGTGTATCACGTATGGCACTTAACTAACTGACTGATATATTTTCACTGTATCCTTGTATTTTTCTTCAGGTTTGGATCATTCGCGAGTGTGTTGTATTGCAATTTGTGTGCTGCATTAGTCTTTTTCATTCTCCGTAGTTTCATCATTAGTTTGCATATAAGCAGGAGGTGGTTGATTCCACAGTCGGCACTTAGATAAGTTTTACACTGAACAACTAAATTCCTGATCTCCTGTTTATCTTATTTAATCTAAACTTATTTATAAATGGAACTTTGTCTGTGTATGTGTGTGTGTCTGTGTGTGTGTATCGTTTATCTATAGACTCCGAAACGGCTGAACCGATTTTCTTGAAAATTTACACAGTTGTACTATAAGCGTCTGCGAATGTTCTTAGTTAGGTTTTGTGTCGAGGTACCCCCAATAAATATCAAAAATCGATAATCGAAAAAATCGGGTTATAGAAGGAGTGGTCCGATTTTAATCAAATTTGATACACTCATAGACAAAGACATAAGAAACGATATTCAGAAGTTTCAAGGTTGCAGTTCTTACAATAGTGCAGAAAATCGATAATATATATATATATCTATAAACGGCAAGATGTTTGTGTGTGTGTCTGTTTATCTGCCTGTATGTTTGTATTTTTTCAGCCATTTTATTTTAGTTTTTGTTTCGGGTTTGGCTCTACGTAGGTATAATTGTAGTTCTTAGTCTCAGCCATGATACCATTTACTCAGAGGACTTATTTAGCCTTCAAAATTCAGTTTACGATGAAAAAAACTTATTTGATACCGATACCAGGAAATCAAAATTTGACTTACATCCATTCATTTTTCTTTCAGTCTACGGTTTCGCTTTAACTGGAAACAACTATTGCTTTTTAATCTTTCGTGTCAACGTCCAAAGAGTCTGAGCTCCAGGACTATGGATTAGTTTTAAAGCGTTCATTACACCCGAGCAACTACGGGCTGTACTGCTAGTTGTTATATAATCAATTTGTTTTTTGTTTTTTTCTGTCACCTCCCCCCGGGTTTCTTTATGTCCATAGTCTTCTTGTGTGTTCTTGAAACCATTTGTTAGTTATTACGTGGTCATTCGCTCTGCACCAATGGACTCATTTTCCTCTTCGATAATTGCGATTTCCTAAATCTAAGTTGTCAATTGTTACCCCTTCTCTCGCCTTACCTTTACCATTCAGGCCTCCCATGACAATTCAATAATTCTAAAAATCATATACTTCTCTGATTTTAATGAAATTTTCAGGACTTATTGACAAATGAATTAAATTATTTTTAATCTTTTAAAAAAATTCAGTAAAAATATTTTTTTTACATGTTACCTCTCCGACTCATTTAATTTTGTAAGATTTCGAGAAATTAAAAATTTACTCTCTCTATACGTATATTAGTTAAAAACAGGAGTCCTTGAAGAACTTAAATCATCAACTTGACCGAAAATTTGCTCTGAATCGAAAAATAAAAAATGCAATAAAACTAAGGCATTCTTCTTCTTCTTCTTCTTCTTCTTCTTCTTCTTCTTCTTCTTCTTCTTCTTCTATGTCCCTTCAGGACGTATGCGATCATGGCTGTCCACGTCTTTCTATATCTGGTAGCTCTTAGCACACTTTCTCCTGTTACCCCACCCAAACCTCGCTCTGCCATCCACCTGCTCAGGCCCTTCAAATATGTTATCCGTTGCTTTTCCCTGTCTCTCTTTCCTTCTATCTGACCTGTGTGTATCAGATTCCCCAAGCCTTCCTCCCTCATCACATGTCTCAAAACTTCAGCTGTCTCTTCCTGATGCTGAATATTAATTTCCTTTTCGTTTGCATCTTTTCTAAAACCTCATCATTGCTTACATGCACGGCCCATGATATTCGCAGCATCCTTCTGTAGAACCACGCTTCAGCTACTTCAAGTTTTTCCTTCATCTTTGATGATATTGTCCAGCATTCACTTCCATAATGAAGGACAGACATAACATAGCGATCCAGAACTATTTAATTAAAAAGAACATTTAATTGCTTTTATAAATGAGACATATTAAAGATACTGTTGTCTTCAGATTTTCTGTAATGAATTTTTACAAGAGCTGTTTTTATTTTATTTCATTTTAATTACAATAATTTATAGTTTTAAGTCTTTTTAAATTATTTATTAATTTAATCATTTTAGAAGATATTAAGTAAAAATTATTTACTAATTATAAATGGAAAAGCTTAGTACCAATCTTCAAACACCAATATTTTACAAAAATGTTTTGACACTATATTATTCGGACTATTGTCCTCATCTTTTTTCCCATTTTTTACGACGTTTCGGTCGTTGCACGCTCCGGCCTTCTTCAAGAACTAGGGATTTTGAACCAAACCCATTATTACGATCACTGGGGTATATAATTCTCATTCCTTGTTTGAAGCCACTTCCGGGAGTCATGAGTTATCTCCCTTTAATTTAACTTTCTACGTTAATTGTTCATCACTGCTGTAGACTGGTACTGAACTCACAATTCTTTGGGTCAAGTCACTGTAACTAACCAATTGAACCAACATGATTAATATGCCGAAGTCTTCAGTAAAAGTTTTCGGAAGAATCAATAACAGAGAAGTGGTGTATATGGTACTATAAAATCTTCAAATAGCCCTCGTCTTGTCTTGGTTTCCTTCTCCTAGACTGGTTACTACCAAAGACAAGACAGCTCAGTCTGCTCTTCTATTTTTCCAATATTTTTCGAAGGACATTTATTTTTGTTGGTTGATTCAATTTTTATCATTAGATAGATCTGCTTTATATGTAAATATGCATTCATTGTTTTTTTTTTTTGTTTTTTTTGCATGATTTTTCTTTTTACCTTTTATCAAACCTTTGTGGGATATGTAAAGCTCGAAACATATTTTTGAATGAAAGAAAATCTTTTTTGTCAGTAAATGTTACACTAAAAATCATTTGAGTGTAGCAGTGAGTGTTTTTCAGATATATATCCTACTATTTCACCATATTTAACCATTAGTTGGGAGAGAGGAGTTGATTTCATATCCTTCTCAAAGTTATTTGCACGTAAACGAATGCAACGAATTTCACTGAACTCTCCTGTATTTCTCAATCAGAGTTGCTATCCACCCGCACATCCATGTAGATATACACCCAAGTGCAAATATTTTCTATCTATCTCTCTTTATAATAATATATATATATATATATATATATATATATTATTTGAATATATATATATATATATATATATATATATATATATATATATATTCAAATAAAACTTAGAAAATCTTTATTATATTTTGTCGCTGATGAAGCGAGGATTACTCGCGGAAATGACCATACGACACACGTGATTTTCGAAATTTTATTTGAAAATATACATATTTAGATTTGGGAATAGATAATACTGTTTACATTGAGCTCTCTACCTGGATCGTTTTTAATATTAATAAAATTAATATTAATAGGATCTCATTTGTGATTTTACCCACATGCCACTCAAATATATACTCATTTTAAATTCATGTATATACGCAGGAATGTAAATATGATATATAATATTTCTCAAGCTTTACATATATACATATATACATCAGTCACTTTATTGGCATACGTGATACAAACTTAGGCGATCATATCTCTTTCGATACATAACAGACTAGGCAGAATAGATTTCCGCGGTAAGTTGTCATTCTTTTCTGCGGTAGACTGGTTTCCAACCAAGACTATAGAATCCAATTTGTTCTGCTATTCAACCCACAGCTGGAGAGAGAAGAGATGGA
>JBBBDQ010000587.1:2177500-2260000 GCA_037127315.1 Ascarosepion bandense
TATATATTGTCTCTCTCTCTCTCTCTCTCTCTCTATATATATATATATATATATATATAGAGAGAGAGAGAGAGAGAGAGGGAGCATTGAGGTAAATCTAAAAGCTAGACAGATTATTAAGAAGCCGGAAAGTTCGTTAGAAACAAAGAAAAGACTACGCTTACCATAGCTGCATTATAATCTGCATTGATTCCGCGTTTGTTAAAAAAACAAAAATATGCCAGCGCAGGTGTCTCCAACAGGGATTACCTTGCTGCCAGAAAGGCAACTTAAAAATGAGTAACCAATATATATATATATATATATATATATATATTGACGCCAATTCGGTCGGGTTTCAATCTGGAGTTAAAAAGCAATCTGAGTCTAACCGTACTGATGAGCTGTGATACAGCGAAACAGATCTGTCTGCGGATGACTATATATACTATATATATATATATTGTGTATTTATCCTTTTGCATGTGGAAGACGCTATTATATATATATATATATATATATATATATATATATATATATATATATATATTTTAATTCAGATACTTTAATCCAAGGAAAAAAAGCAGGAAGGTAAATTCCAAAAACCCGATCCTAATTAATATTAAAAATTTTTTTAATATTAAAAAATGATACAGGAAGAGAGCTCCATGTAATAAAATCTTACAGAACAAATATAAATTAAAAAAGGATTAATTCAATGATGTTGAATGACCATTTCGATATGAAGATCCCCACGGGGGATAACACATCACCTCAGCAACAGAAAAATCCTTTCAGAAACTGGAGAAAAATCAGTCTAATTTTCCTTTTTAAATAGATTTGCAAAGAAATTAAAAAAGAAAATAAAAAAGAAAAAAGAAAAGAAAAAAAGAAAAAGATAAAACAAAATAAAATCAAATAAACAAGAAAAGAAACAATAGACATCGTCTGGGTTCGCAAAAGACGGAAAAAGAATTGTAACTAAAAATTAACAGACAGCCGTGTTGAAATTGATGTAAGGTTAAGCAACACGGAAAAAAGGTGGGAGATAAGAGAGATAAAGGAAGGAAAGGAGGGAAAAAGAAAAGAAAAGAAAGAAAATTACAGACGCTGGACATATTCAAAAACCTGACTTCCCAAAAACGTTGAAGTATTAGAAAAAAGCCTTAACTTAAAAAGGCATAATTAATTTTAAAGGAAATATATATATATATATATATATATATTAACGAGGATATCCCGGATAGGTCCTGGAAGATCTTGATGTGTGTTTACATTGGCTATACCACTCCAAAATTCAAAAAAGATTGACTTTGCATTTTTCCTCCAAAAGTTCCATCCGATCTCATTTAAAAACACATCGAGATCTTCCAGGACCTATCCGTGATATCCTCGTTGATAATACATACATAATAGCATCATCCATGTGCAAAAAAAGATTAAAATAATGGAGGAATTACTAATAAAAAAAGAGAAATCCTACACTTAATAATATCAATGTGATTATCGTGTTCTGAACTTAACATACACAAGACTCTAGATGCATAAACTTTTTAAATGTTTATTTATAAGTAAAACAAAATTAATTCTTGATAATGATTAATTGGAGTAGATAGACTAAACCATCGCCCGGTTCACACTCCACCCACGTCTATTGAAGAGGTGAAGAGGCTCATCCCTTGTTTTCTGTTTAGGATGCGGTTTCCGGTTTTCTCTTTTCAAATCTTTTTCACTTTTCTTTTGTTATTTTTATTTTTTTCAATTCGAGTAGATAGACTAAACTATCGCCCGGTTCACTCTCCACCCACATCTATTGAACAGGTGAAGAGGCTCATCCCTTGTTTCCTGTTTAGGATGCGGTTTCCGGCTTTCTCTTTTTTCAGCCTTTTCACTTTTCTTTTTTTCTTTTTATTTTTTTCAATTCGAGTAGATAGACTAAACTATCGCCCGGTTAATACTCCACTCACATCTATTGAACAGATGAAGGGGCACATCCCTTGTTTCCTGGTTAGGATGTGGTTTCCGGCTTTCTCTTTTCCAATCTTTTTACTCTTACGTAGCCCCCTGCGCGTCAGTGGCTTTATCGCCTTGCTTGGGGTGATATGATTAAAAAAAAAAGGTATAGCCGAAAGCGCTCGAAAGTACAAAACCTTTGGACAATTCTTATATAATTTGAGTTACGAAAAAATTGATTTAAAAAACTTAATGATAATACTTTGTCTGTCATTTTTAATGAAACCTGTTTATATATATAAAAAAAAATAAAGGGATAGCAAGAAAGAATGATAGAGAGAGGGTGGGGAAGAAAGACAGTGAGTAAGAGAAAGAGAGAGGGAGATAAAGAGAGCAGGAAAAGAGGGAGAGAAAGAGATAAAAAGAGAGGTGGGAAGAGAGAGAGAGAAAGAAAGAGATGGAAAGAGTGATGCGAGAAAATAAGAGAAAGAGAGAGAAGTGGCATTAGCGTAGCCCCAAAAAGGCATTTAAAAAGCAAAGTAGAATATTAAAAAACAGAAAAAAAATGAAGCAAAGAAAAGACTGCTGAACTGTTACGTGATATTTGTCTTCCTATATGACAGCGAATGGTGGCCAATCTCCTCAACATTGAAGATAAGTGGTGGAATAACAGAAATGCGTTTCTACAGAAGGATGTTGAGGATACCATGAACTATGGACAGGAGAATACTGAGGAGACAATAGATAAAAGAATGAAATTTATACTTAACATCAGGAAGAGACAGTTAAAGATTTTAGAATATTTAATAAGGAAAGTGGGCTTAGAAAATCTGATACGCACAGGACAGGTTGAAGGTAAGAGAAACAGAGGAAAACAACGCATAGCCTACTTAGTGAACTCGAGTAAACTGATGACAAATTAAATTTTAGGATAATAAATAAAATGACAAAATTTATAGCCACAGTTGACAAGAAATTGTGGAGAGCCATGACCGTCTACGTCCTGAGAGGACACAGCACATAAAAAAGAAGAGAACGGATAGTGTATATATATATATATATATATATATATATATAGTTGTGTTTTGTATTTTGTCACTTTTGCCTGAAGATACCTCACGGCAGAAACCCGTGTAGCCTAGTGTTAAATCTTAATTATTGAATATAACGGGTAACGACTCCAACTGAAACCAAATCGGTCGAGTTTCGATCCCGGACAGAAGCAAGTGGATGTGTCTAGCTACACTGATGAGCTGTGATACAGCGAAACAGACTTATATGTGGATGATTAATATATATATATATATACATATATATATATGTGTGTGTGTGTGTGTGTGTGTGTGTATTGGTATATTAGTAGGAAAGATAGCTCGCATATGTTCCTTACAAAATGTAGGTATAGACAGCCGATGAAAAAATTAAGAAAATAATACTATTACTGTTCCTTCTAATACAACTACCACCACTATTTCTATTACTACTATTACTACTAACAGTAATAATAATAATAATAATAATAATAATAATAATAATTATTATTATTATTATTATTATTATTTTCATTCGTTATTTTAAAAAAAATGATGAAAAACTGAAAAGGCGAACTATTTTCCTCTTCAGGCTTCTGTTTTGTCTATTGGCTTCATGATATGCAATAATAATAATAATAATAATAATTAATTATTATTATTATTATTATTATTATTATTATTATTATTATTTACTTTGATTTCTGTTACATAAAGATTTCCTTCCGGGACCCAACCAGAGACCTAAGGTCAGAAATGGCTTCATTTATTATTATTATTATTATTATTATTATTATTATTATTATTATTTCCTTTGATTTCTGTTACATAAAGATTTCCTTCCGGGTCCCAACCAGAGACCTAAACTCAGCAATGCCTACATGACATTTTCCAAAATAAAACATCTAAAATCACACACATATTATACAGGAAAATCTCTTTCAAATGTGGGAGCTCTACTTGTGAGTGCAGTTGTATATCCTTAAGGCATGGCCTACCAGGAATCCCTACCATGTGTCTATCAGAACCTTTTTCAATAAATCCGAGGGCTCCAACTACAACTGAAATAATTGATGTCTTTATGAACAACATTTTTTAGATTTCCACTTCATGGTCCTTGTATTTGATAGTTATTTGAAGATCATCAAAGATATAATCTGCAGGGACTTCCATGTCAATAAGAAAGCACATTCTGTTTTTGTTGTCTTTGATCTAGATGTCTTGGAGATTAGGTTTGATTGTTCTGTCTGTGCGTATTGGAATGTTCCATAATATTTTTATCTTAATAATAATAATAATAATAATAATAATAATAATAATAATAATGAATGAATCTTCAGGTCCCCACAACCAGGATAATCCTAATGATGGTCCTGAAAATTCACCAGCTAGATCTACAACCGTATATCTAAAGAAAGAAAAAATAAAATGGTCTCGTGAGGAGTACAAAGTCGTTATGACTGCATTTCATGAAGCGTTACTCAAACCTCAAAAAAACATGACTCGCCAAACATATGACATTTGGCGTGAAAAAGTTGGTCAAGCAAATAGAAAGTATATTGACGAAAATAAATTAGCCAATGTACGTAGGTACATTATTCGTAATAACCGACTGACAGAGGCTGAAATTAATGAAATTAAAAGAATTGTAACAAGAAGAGACGAATCAACAAAATATGAAAAGGAACCGGAATCAGAAATAAAAAGTAATAACATCAAACAAGCCACAGGTCATAATGTAGAAACCGTGAAACACGCAAATCACTGCGAAGATAATGCTGTAAGTTTAAAAGTGCTGGAAAGGGGTGATCTGAGTCAGTTAAAAGACAAAAATAAAACGAGTTCAGAACACATCGAAGATAATTATTTGACGGAAAATAAGAACAATATACAGGAAGCCAAGATAGAAATAAAAAAACCATCTAAGTCAAATACAAAATATTACAATGGAGGAACGTGAACAGCTCCCAAAATTACAACCAACAAAACATAACCTCCGAACTATTAAACTCTACAATGCAGCACTGAAATTAATACTCGATGAAGACACTCATACAAATCTCAACGAAGTAATATATGCATCAGCAACAGCAGGAACAAAAAAATTGAATATCAAAATAAAAACAAGGCAGTCTCGCAGACGTGAAAATCCACCTTGGAAAAGAAAAATAGAAAAAGAAATCGAACAACTTAGAAGTGAACTATCAGTACTGGATGAACTGAGTAGAGGAATAAATGTAAGAACTAGGAAAAGCAGAAGAGCCGAAAGAAAATATAACATTAGGAATGAAAATGAAGTCTTATCAAATAAAGAAAAAATAAAGCAAAAAATCCAACTGAAGGCTCAAAGAATAAGACGCTATGAAAAAAGAGCAAGATTTTACAGACAAAACAAGATTTTTCAGACTGATACAAAGAGATTTTACAGGGAAATAGGTAAAAAAAAGAATTAAAGTGACAGTACCCCCCAGAATGGAAGAAGTCACACAGTTCTGGGAAAAGATATGGGCTTGCGCTAAAGAACATAGCAAGGAAGTACATTGGATTGCGCAAGAGATAGAACGAATGAAAAATAAACCAGAACAGACATGGTCTGGAATTACAGAAGATGATGTTAAATTTGCACTAAAAAAAGCACACAATTGAAAATTCCCAGGTATAGATAAAATTCCTAACTTTTGGCTATATTATTTAAATGCAGCACATAAAAAACTAGCCAAAGAACTTCAAGAAATGGTTGACGATCCCACTAAAATTCCTGCATGGATGACCAAAGGAATTACATTTCTTCTACCCAAGAATGGTGACACAAACAACCCGAAAAACTACAGACCAATTACATGTCTTCCGACAACATATAAACTATTAACATCTATTTAAACAAAACAGACATTTATTCTTAGAAAGAAATGACATAATACCGCTTGAACAAAAAGGGTGCAAACGTGGCTGTTATGGTTGTAAAAACCAATTGCTAATTAACAAAATGATCCTGGAAAACTGCTATAGTACAAAGAAAAATCTTAGTACTGCCTGGATAGATTATCGAAAGGCATTCGATAGTGTGCCACATTCCTGGATGTTAAAGACTTTAAATATATACAAGATATCGCCCGTCATCATCAATTTCATCAAACAGTGCATGTCTATATCGAAAACAACCCTTTACCTCAATCATATAAATGGAACCTATAAGTCTGATGAAATAAACATCAAAAGAGGTATATTTCAAGGTGATTCTTTATCTCCCTTACTATTCTGCATATCATTAATAGCACTAACCAGTCAACTTAATAAGACAGAATGTGGTTATAAAATAGGCCAAAAGAAAACAAGCCATCTATTTTACATGGATGACTTAAAGTTATATGCTAAGAATGATAATGGGTTGGAAGGTCTTCTGCAAACTGTAAAATGCTTCAGCGAAGACATTGGAATGAAATTCAATTTGAATAAATGTGCTAAAGCTACAGTTTTACGTGGATCAATACAAGAAACATCCTCAATTAGCTTAGACCCTGCTGTAACAATAAAAGAATTGAAACCAGAAGAAGCTTATAAATACCTAAGTGTAAATGAGAGCGAAAACATTCACCATAAAAAAAATGAAAGAAATAGTGCGTAAAGAGTACTATAGAAGTCTACGAATGATATTTAAAACTGAATTAAATTCACAGAACAGAGTTATGGCCATTAAAAGCCTTGCAATCCCAGTTGTCCAATATAGCTTTAACATCTTAAACTGGACTCTAAACGACATCAGGCGAATGGATGCTAAAACAAGAAAGCTTCTTTCTAAGCATAAGATGCATCATCCAAAGGCTGATGTAGACCGTCTATACATACCCCGTAAAGAAGGTGGAAGAGGTCTTATTCAGCTGGAAATGTCATACAAGACAACAACTATTGGCTTACTAACATACATAGAAACAACAAAGGATTGGATGATACAATTAGTAAGGCAACATGAAGAAAGAACGAAAAAATATTCAATAATAAAAGAAGGCAGTAAATACAAACAAGATTTACAGTTAGTAGATTCTGTAGAAAAGCAAAACAGAAGCCAAGAACCAACTATTGCGGCAAAAAATATGAAAATGAAAGCCAAAGATAAAGCTCTTGAACAGATGAAACAGCGCTGGCAAGACAAACCTCTGCATGGCCAATATCCAGAACGTGCCAATAAATCCACTGTTGACAAAGTTAATACTCATCGATGGTTACGTGCATCTGGATTAAAGTCTGAAACTGAAGGCTTTATTCTTGCAGCACAAGACCAAAATCTTTTCACTAGAAACTTTCAGGCAAATATTATGGATAATAATATGGATCCAAAATGCAGGTTTTGTGATAAACACTAAGAAACAATAGACCACCTAATCTCAGGCTGTTCTGTGCTTGCCCCAAATGAATGTAAAAATCGCCACGACAGAGTTGGGCAATATTTACATTGGGCAATGTGCAAACATTATGGAAAAGCTGTAAACAAACACTGGAATGAACATCACCCAGCACCGGTTACAGAAATAGAAGATGTAACCATTCTATGGGATTACACCATCTACACAGACAGAAAAATCGAAGCAAACAGGCCAGACATTATTGTTAAAAACCAGAAGGAGAAAACTTGTCTATTAATTGATATGGCTTGTCCAGCGGATTGTAACATAGCAATCAAGGAATTTGAAAAACTGTCAAAATATAAAGACCTGGAAATTGAAATAGAAAAAATGTGGAAATTGAAAACAACAGCTGTGCCAGTGATAGTAGGTGCACTTGGAATGATAAAAAATGGAACAAAACAACACATTGAAAGAATCCCTGGAAACCCCAGCTTAAGAGATATACAAAAAATTGTCTTAAGTACAGCCCACACACTAAGGAAAACTTTATCTATGTAATGCTAGGGATGATAGGGAAGATAGAAAAACATGAAATGGGGTCATAACAACACGCCACTACCTGCCTTAGGTCTCCCCGCACATTTGGTTGGTAGTGAGACCAAAGCAGAAATCGAAATATGATGAAAAATGACATAATAATAATCATAATAACATGGTGACAATGTACAATGTGCTTTTGGACCCGTGCGTTACTCGTGGGAAAAATATGAAAATTACATATAGAAATAAAAAGTCCAGTATGGCTCTTCCAGTGGATAAACAGGGAACCCGTCCTTCAGGTCGAAGGTTGAAAAATCTGCCATAGGAACTCCTCTACAAAGAATAAATCTTCAGGTCCCCCACAACCAGGATAATCCTAATGATGGCCCTCAAAATTCTCCAGCTAGATCTATAACCGTATATTTAAAGAAAGAAAAAATAAAATGCTCTCGTGAGAAGTACAAAGTAGTTAAGACTGCATTTCATGAAGCGTTACTCAAACCTCAAATAAACATTACTCGTCAAACATATGACATTTGCCGAGAAAAGGTTAGACAAACAAATAGAAAGTACATTGACGAAAATAAATTAGCCAATGTACGAAGATACATCATGCGAAATAACCGATTGACAGATGATGAAATTAATGAGATAAAAAGAAATTCAACCAGAATAGACGAATCAACAAAATATAAAAGGGAACCGGAATCAGAAATAAAAAGTAGTAACATTACACAAGCCACAAGTCATAATGTAGAAACCGTGATACACACAAATCACTGTGAAGATAATACTGTAAGTTTAGAAGTGCTGGAAAGGGGTGATCTGAGTCAGTTACAAGACGGCAATAAAACGAGTTCAGAACACATTGAACAGAATTATTTTACGGAAAACAAGAACAGTATACAAGAATCCATGTAAGAAATCAAGAACCATATGAGTCAGATACAAAATATTGCAATGGATAAACGAGAACAACTCCCAAAATTACAACCAACAAAGCATAACTTGGAAACTATTAAGCGCTACACTGCAGCACTCAAATTAATTTTGGATAAAGAAGACACTCATATAACTCTCAATGAAGCAATATATGCATTAGCAATAGCAGCAACAAAAAAAAACTGAACATCAAGTTAAAACAAGGCAGTCTCGCAGACATGAAGATCCACCTTGGAAAAAAATAGAAAAAGAATTCGAACAACTTAGAAGTGAATTATCAGTATTCGATGAACTGACAAGAGGAATAAACGTAGGAACTTAAAAAAGTAGAAGAGTCGAAAGAAAATACAACATCAGAAATGAAAATGAAGTTCTTTCAACTAAGGAAAAAATAAAGCAAACATTACAACTGAAGGCTCAAAGAATAAGACGCTATGAGAAAAGATCAAGATTCTACAGACAAAACAAAATTTTTCAACCCAATGCAAAGAGATTTTACAAGGAAATCGGTAAAAAAAGAATTGAAGTGACAGTCCCCTCCAAAATAGAAGAAGTTTTACAGTTCTGGGAAAATATGGGCTTGTCCTAAAGAACATAGCAAAGAAGCAGATTGGATTGTGCAGGAGATAGAACGAATGAAAAATAAACCAAAACAGATATGGGCTGGAATCACAGAAGAGGATGTTAAATGTGCACTGAAAAAAGCACACAACGGGAAATTCCCAGGAATAGATAAAATTCCTAACTTTTGGCTATATTATGTAAATACAGGACATAAAAAAAACTAGCCAAAGAACTTCAAGAAATAGTTAACGGTCCCACTAAAATTCCTGCATCGATGACCAAAGGAATTACATTTCTTCTACCCAAGAATAGTGACACAAATAACCCGAAAAACTACAGACCAATTACATGCCTTCCGACAACATACAAACTATTAACATCTATTTTAACAAAACAGACATATTTCTTCTTGGAAAGAAATGACATTTTACCGCTTGAACAAAAAGGGTGCAAACCTGGCTGTTACGGATGTAAAGACCAATTACTTACTAACAGGATGATCTTAGAAAACTGCTTCAATGCAAAGAAAAATCTTAGTACTGGCTGGATAGATTATCGTAAGGCATTCGATAGTGTACCACATTCCTGGATGTTAAAGACTTTAAATATGTACAAGGTATCACCCGTCATAATTAATTTCATCAAGCAATGTATGTCGATATGAAAAACAACCCTTTACCTCATTCATATAAATGGAACCTATAAATTTGGGGAAATAAACATCAAAAGAGGTATATTTCCTGGTGAATCTTTGTCTTCCTTACTATTTTGCATATCATTAATAGCACTAACCATTCAACTTAACAAGACAGAATGTAGTTATAAAATAGCTCAAAAGAAAATAAGCCATTTATTTTACATGGATGATTTAAAGTTGTATGTCAAGAATGATAATGAGCTGGAAGATCATCGGCAAACTGTAAAATGCTTCAGTGAAGACACTGGAATGAAATTCAATTTGGATAAATGTGCTAAAGCCTCAATTAGCTTAGACCCTGCTGTAACAATAAAAGAATTGAAACCAGAAGAAGCTTATAAATACCTAAGTGTAAATGAGAGCGAAAACATTCACCATAAAAAAATGAAATAAATAGTACGTAAAGAGTACTATAGAAGGCTACGAATGATATTAAAAACTGAATTAAATTCACAGAACAGAGTTATGGCCATTAATAGCCTTGCAATCCCAGTTGTCCAATATAGCTTTAACATCTTAAACTGGACTCTAAACGACATCAGGCGAATGGATGCTAAAACAAGAAAGCTTCTTTCTAAGCATAAGATGCATCATCCAAAGGCTGATGTAGACCGTCTATACATACCCGGTAAAGAAGGTGGAAGAGGTCTTATTCAGCTGGAATTGTCATACAAGACAACAACTATTGGCCTACTAACATACATAGAAACAACAAAGGACTGGATGATACAATTACTCAGACAACATGAATACAGAGAGAAAACATTTTCCATAATGAAAGAAGGCAGTAAATACAAACAAGAACTACATTTAGTAGATTCTGTAGAAAAGCAAAATGGAAATCAAGAACCAACTATTGCGGCAATAAATATGAAAAAGAAAGCCAAAGATAAAGCTCTTGAACAGATGAAACAACACTGGCAAGACAAACCTCTGCATGGCCAATGTCCAGAACGAGCTAATCAATCCAATGTTGATAAAGTTAATACTCATCTATGGTTACGTGCATCTGGATTAAAGTCTGAGACTGAAGGCTTTATTCTTGCAGCACAAGACCTAAGTCTTTTCACTAGAAATTTTCAGGCAAATATTATACATAATAATGTGGATCCAAATGCAGGTTCTGTGATGAATACCAAGAAACAATAAACCATCTAATCTCAGGATGTTCTGTACTTGCCCCAAATGAATATAAATACGTAACGATAGAGTGGGGCAATATTTACATTGGACAATGTGCAAAAACTATGGAAAATCTGTAAACAAATACTGGTATGAACATCACCCAGCACCGATTACAGAAATAGAAGATGTCACCATTCTATGGGATTACACCATCTACACAGACAGAAAAATTGAAGTAAATAGGCCGAACATTATTGTTAAAAACCAGAAAGAAAAAACTAGCCTATTATTTGATATGACTTGTCCCGCGGATTGTAACATAGCAACACAGGAATTCGAAAAACTCAAAATATAACAACCTGGAAAGTGAAATAGAAAAAATGTGGAAATTGAAAACAAGAGTCGTGCCAGTGATAGGAGGTGCACTTAGAATAATAAAAAATGGATAAAAGAAAACACATTGAGAGAATCCCTGGAAACCCCAACTTAAGAGATATACAAAAAATTGTCTTGTTAAGTACAGCCCACACACTAAGGAGAATTTTGTCTATGTAACGCTAGGAATGTTAAGAGAGATAGAAAAGACATGAAGTAGAGCCATAACAACACAGCACAACCTGCCTTAGATCTTCCCACAGACTTGGTAGGTAGTGCGACCAAAGGAGAAATTGAAATGGGCTCGTACCGTAAAAAAACAAAAAAAAAACAGAAAAATATATATATAAATACGCCATTTAAAATGATGGCAACATATATATTGATGTACCTACTATGGAATATCTTACCTTTAATCGTAAAAAAAAATAAGTCACCTCCACTTTAAATTTGACAGGAGGGATATATATATATCCAAATAAATGCACAATGTCTTTATTATAATAGAGGGGATATATATATACATATATTCTTCACTACTAGACGACATAATTATTGCAAAAAATAAAATAATAAGGTACTGTTAAAGAGCAAACACACGGCAAGAGCTTTCACAACAAATAGTAAAGTTTCATAATTAGTAGTAAAGAAAATAAAACTGCCCCGACGCTGCCTTGCTACTGCTCTCTCTCTCTCTCTGTCTCTCTGTCTCTCTCTCTCTCTGTCTCTCTCTCTCTCTGAGCGTGAGAAGAAGGAAATATTATATATATATATATATATATATATATATATATATATATATATATATTGTTAAATATAATAGACAGTAAATGTCTATTGTTCATATTTTTATTGAAAATTATTTGGTGCTTCGATAAACTATATATATATATATATATATATATATATAATTTTAGCTTACTCTATGCACGCTACTGGTATTATGTAGCGCAGTACTAATTGCTGCCTTATGACCTATCTGCGATTAAACTGGTTTCACCATCAGGCCTTTCTGGCGATTTGAGTGGCTAGACATCTAGCAAGATTACAAACAAGACCTGTCAAAAAGGCGGATGCATATTCTTGTAGGATTAACAGTCATCTGGCAAAATAGGGTAGACAAGGATTAATTTAGTACTGCGATGGCACGTTATCACTAGCTGAAGAGCTTCTTAGACTAAAGTCCATGGCCAGGGCGTATATCCCCACGTCCTTGACGGAATTTTACAAACACATGTTCGTGACCAATTGTACAAACATGTGTTCGTGTTGAATTTGAAGGATATCGGTTATGGTGTGATCTGGGAAGAGAAGGGCTCAGCTAGGTCAACTTGCTCAAAACAATGAATGCTCCTTCGGCTTATAACCGGGTATGCTGGAAGTGGGAGTGTTCAGGTGCTCAGCAGTTCAACGACCCTAGCAACACTAATGGTCATTGGATGATGATGACGATGATGATGATCTTCAACATGACTACAATCATGATGACGATGATGATGATGAAGATGGTAATGGTAATGATGATGATGAATAGAGAGCGAGAGAGGAGGATAGGGTAAAAGAGAAGTGCAAAGTAAAGAAAATAGTAACAAACAATAAATAGAGGATTCCAAAGAAAGAGAATTGAATCAGATAAAATGAATGATGTTGTAGAGAGAGTGGAAGAGAGTAGAGAAATAGAGAGAGAGAGAGAGAGAGAGAGAGAGGGTGGAAATAGGATAGGAAGAGGAAAGAAAAGAGTAATAGAGAAACGTTAGGCTAATCAATTTAATAGAGAGGAGGAGGTAAAATGTGTGACCAATATGAAAGAACCTTGGGAGAAGAGTGGAAAGAATCCAGAGAAAAATGGAGAGACCGTAAAAAGGACGAATGAAATAAAATGTTAAAAATCCGAACGTTCGAATTCCAGACGATAATAAAATTAAGATAAACAAAACATGGATCTGCCTGTTAAACAAATCGTTTGTACTTGGAAACATGTGTAAATGAATTTAAAAGAGTCAAAACAATTTAAAAAATAGTCTTTAACTGAGTTAAAGTATTTGGGTAGTTTTTCAGAAAAATCTGTGGCATAGAAAAGAATATGATAGTCAGTGGAGATTCACTGACCACCCGAGCTGTACTTGTTGGCGATGATTCTTTTGAAGTCGCCGACATATATTTGTTTCAGAGATTGATGCTGGGAGGAAAAAGCTATGTAGCCATGTCTTCTCTTGTATTTGAACGTCTTGGGGACAGTTGTATCTTTGCTGCTAAAAGTCGAAATCTCTGGATTTTTTGTAAGAAAACTTTCCCTGAAGTGGGCTCGTGAAAAAACACTTTTTTCTTTCTGATTTCACATGATGATATTAATTTTAAACAAATAGACACGGTTTGTGTTGTCTTGCGGAATGTGTTGGGCATGTTTATAAATATTTTTTTTATTATTGGGTAGAAAATAAATTTCACACACACGCACACATAGATAGATAGATAGATAGATAGATAGATAGATAGATAGATAGATATCATTTAAATAAATCAAGATAGATAGATAGATAGATAGATAGATAGATAGATAGATAGATAGATAATGAAGAGACTTAGATAGATAGATAGATAGATAGATAGATAGATAGATAGATAGATAGATAGATAGATGTAACCCTATTTTGTACGCTCCGGCCTCCTTCAGTTGCTAGGAATTTCGAACCGAACCCTTTATTACAATCACTGGGGTTTATGAACTCCTTACTCTGGGAATCATGAGTTATCTCCTTCTAACTCTGTAAGTTACTTGTTCACCACTGTTATAGCCCGGTATTGAACTCACAACTCTTTGGGTCAAGTCACAGGAACTAACCAACGTCTATATCCACTGGGCGATGTGTCCTTAAGAACTGGACTTGGCCCAAAGAATTCTAACGGCCGAAACGTCGTAAACATGATAATAAGGATGAGGACAACAATATAAAGAATGTAAATAATAAATAAATAAATTGAATAACCCTGGCAGCGTGGATTTAAAAAATGCTTTTCATTACTGAAAATTACAAGACAATTTTCTTTCTAAATATAAGAGAAATTTAACCGCAGATTGTTGTTTCAACCAAAACGTCTATTTAAAACTTTCTCTATCTATCTATCTATCTATCTATCTATCTATCTATCTATCTATCTATCTATCTATCTCATGATATTCCTTCCTTCCTTCCTTCCTTCCTTCCTATCTATCTATTTATCTCATGATATTCCTATCTATCTATCTATCTATCTATCTATCTATCTATCTATCTATTTCATGATATTCCTATCTATCTATCTATCTATCTATCTATCTCATGATCTATCTATCTATCTATCTATCTATCTATCTATCTATCTCATGATATTCCTATCTATCTATCTATCTATCTATCTATCTATCTATCTATCTCATGATATTCCTATCTATCTATCTATCTATCTATCTATATATATATATATATATATATATATATATATATATATATATATTGTCATCCGCAGACATATCTGTTTCGCTGTATCAGTACGGCTAGACTCCGATTGCTTTTTAACCCAGGATTGAAACCCGACCGAATTGGCGTCAGTCTATCTATCCTCTCATTCATGTACAACCAACGGCTCTTTGATAGTCAAGTGGTATTTTTCTTTTTTCTTCACTCTGATTTTTCTCAGTGTATGTACACACATGCTCTCTCTCTCTCTCTCTCTCTCTCTCTCTCCATATATATATATATATATGGAGAGAGAGAGAGGATGAGCTGTGATACGGCGAAACAGATCTATCTGCATATGACAATATTTACGCTCTCACACCCTGATTGAGCACTCTGGAAAAATAGTAGACTTTAATAAACAGTAGCTACTCTGGCGTGTACGCATCGCTCATTCAGTGAAATGAATTAGAGCACTCTAGCTATTGGGCGCGTATAATGATATGCGCTAAAAATCTGCCTACTTCCACGGCCCATAGGGTAGAGTCGTCGGGTTTCAATCCTGGGTAAAAAAGCAATCGGAGTCTAACCGTACTGATAAGCTGTGATACGGCGAAACTGATCTGCCTGCGGATGACAATATATATATATATATATATATATATATATATATATATATATAGCGAGCTAGCTAGCTATCTGTTCACATTCCTATTCGCGCAAAACCAACGGCCTTATAAAACTTAGAAACCGATAAAATAAGCCCCTGCCTGAATAAGAGGGGAGTTTGAACTGAATCAGCTCCAGAAATGGTGGTCACCTTCAAAGGAATTGTTAGAGATTTATTGGACGTTATTTCAGGTCTTCGACATTTAATACGAAGACAGATATAAGCAATGTTCATCAACACAGACTCAAGCAGGCAGATTTCCACTCGAACAAATGTAAATGCATTGAGATAACCACAATCGTATATTCAGGATTTGAGTAATGTGCTGTGAGTAGCGTATGATCTAGGGAAAAAAACAGTTGATCTATACTTGTTATCTATCTGAATATATGGCTTTCTATCTCAAATACATATGCACAGTGAGATAGATAGATAGATAGATAGATAGATAGATAGGAATATCATGAGATAGATAGATAGATAGATAGATAGATAGATAGATAGATAGATAGATAGATACATAGATAGATAGATAGGAATATCATGAGATAGATAGATAGATAGATAGATAGATAGATAGATAGATAGATAGATAGATAGATAGGAATATCATGAGATAGATAGATAGATAGATAGATAGATAGATAGATAGATAGATAGATGGATAGGAATATCATGAGATAGATAGATAGATAGATAGATAGATAGATAGATAGATAGATAGATAGATTGGAATATCATGAGATAGATAGATGATTGGAATATCATGAGATAGATAGATAGATAGATAGATAGATAGATAGATAGATAGATAGATAGATAGATAGATAGATAGGAATATCATGAGATAGATAGATAGATAGATAGGAATATCATGAGATAGATAGATAGATAGATAGATAGATAGATAGATAGATAGATAGGATTATCATGAGATAGATAGATAGATAGATAGATAGATAGATAGATAGATAGATAGATAGATAGATAGATAGATAGATAGGAATATCATGAGGTAGATAGATAGATAGATAGATAGATAGATAGATAGATATATATATATATAGATAGAGATAGATAGATAGATAGATAGATAGATAGATAGATAGATAGGAATATCATGAGATAGATAGATAGATAGATAGATAGATGAACAGACTGAGATAGATAGATAGATAGATAGATAGATAGATAGATATGAACAGACTGAGATAGATAGATAGATAGATAGATAGATAGATAGATAGATAGATAGGAATATCATGAGATAGATAGATAGATAGATAGATAGATAGATAGATAGATAGATAGATAGGAATATCATGAGATAGATAGATAGATAGATAGATAGATAGATAGGAATATCATGAGATAGATAGATAGATAGATAGATAGATAGATAGATAGATAGATAGATAGATAGATAGATAGATAGATAGATAGGAATATCATGAGATAGATAGATAGATAGATAGATATATAGATAGATAGATAGATAGATAGATAGATAGGAATATCATGAGATAGATAGATAGATAGATAGATAGATAGATAGATAGATAGGAATATCATGAGATAGATAGATAGATAGATAGATAGATAGATAGATAGATAGATAGATAGATAGGAATATCATGAGATAGATAGATAGATAGATAGATAGATAGATAGATAGATAGATAGATAGATAGATAGATAGATAGATTATCATGAGATAGATAGATAGATAGATAGATAGATAGATAGATAGATAGATAGATAGATTGGAATATCATGAGATAGATAGATAGATAGATAGATAGATAGATAGGAATATCATGAGATAGATAGATAGATAGATAGATAGATAGATAGGAATTTCATGAGATAGATAGATAGATAGATAGATAGATAGATAGATAGATAGATAGGAATATCATGAGATAGATAGATAGATAGATAGATAGATAGATAGATAGATAGATAGATAGATAGGAATATCATGAGATAGATAGATAGATAGATAGATAGATAGATAGATAGATAGGAATATCATGAGATAGATAGATAGATAGGAATATCATGAGATAGATAGATAGATAGATAGATAGATAGATAGATAGGAATATCATGAGATAGATAGATAGATAGATAGATAGATAGATAGATAGATAGATAGATAGATAGATAGATAGATAGATGGATAGGAATATCATGAGATAGATAGATAGATAGATAGATAGATAGATAGATAGATAGATAGATAGATAGATAGATTGGAATATCATGAGATAGATAGATAGATTGGAATATCATGAGATAGATAGATAGATAGATAGATAGATAGATAGATAGATAGATAGATAGATAGATAGATAGGAATATCATGAGATAGATAGATAGATAGGAATATCATGAGATAGATAGATAGATAGATAGATAGATAGATAGATAGATAGATAGATAGATAGGAATATCATGAGATAGATAGATAGATAGATAGATAGATAGATAGATAGATAGATAGATAGATAGATAGATAGGAATATCATGAGATAGATAGATAGATAGATAGATAGATAGATAGATAGATAGATAGATAGATAGATAGATAGATAGGAATATCATGAGATAGATAGATAGATAGATAGATAGATAGATAGATAGATAGATAGATAGACAGACTGAGATAGATAGAGATAGATAGATAGATAGATAGATAGATAGATAGATAGATAGGAATATCATGAGATAGATAGATAGATAGATAGATAGATAGATAGATAGATAGATATATATATATATAGATAGATAGATAGATAGATAGATAGATAGATAGATAGATAGATAGATATGAACAGACTGAGATAGATAGATAGATAGATAGATAGATAGATAGATAGATAGATAGATAGATAGGAATATCATGAGATAGATAGATAGATAGATAGATAGATAGATAGAATATCATGAGATAGATAGATAGATAGATAGATAGATAGGAATATCATGAGATAGATAGATAGATAGATAGATAGATAGATAGATAGATAGATAGATAGATAGGAATATCTGAGATAGATAGATAGATAGATAGATAGATAGATAGATAGATAGATAGATAGGAATATCATGAGATAGATAGATAGATAGATAGATAGATAGATAGATAGATTGATAGATAGGAATATCATGAGATAGATAGATAGATAGATAGATAGATAGATAGATAGATAGATAGATAGATAGATAGATAGGAATATCATGAGATAGATAGATAGATAGATAGATAGATAGATAGATAGATAGATTGGAATATCATGAGATAGATAGATAGATAGATAGATAGTTAGATAGATAGATAGATAGATAGATAGATAGATAGATAGATAGGAATATCATGAGATAGATAGATAGATAGATAGATAGGATAGATGGATAGATAGGAATATCATGAGATAGATAGATAGATAGATAGATAGATAGATAGATAGATAGATAGATAGATAGATAGATAGATATCATGAGATAGATAGATAGATAGATAGATAGATAGATGGATAGATAGGAATATCATGAGATAGATAGATAGATAGATAGATAGATAGATAGATAGATAGATAGATAGATAGGAATATCATGAGATAGATAGATAGATAGATAGATAGATAGATAGATAGGAATATCATGAGATAGATAGATAGATAGATAGATAGATAGATAGATAGATAGATAGATGTATTGAACTGAGATAGATAGATAGATAGATAGATAGATAGATAGATAGATAGATAGATAGATAGATAGATAGATAGATAGAACTAAGGTCGGCTCAGCATAGTTGCTGTATAAACGACATAAGTATTGAACGAACAAAAGTGTGCCTATGCAGGCGTCTGCAATGGGGATTAGCTAGCCACCCTGGTAGTCGGGTATCCTCGAATACGAGTGGCCAGCCATTATGAGCAGGTTGAGATAGATAGATAAGTACACATACATAGAGACAGACGAATAGACTGAGATAGATACAGAGATGTGAAGACTGATATAGATATGAATTTAGTGAGACAGATAGATATGAGTCGATTGAGATAGATAGAAAGACATAGAAAGAAAGAGAGAGAGAGAGAGAGAGAGAGAGAGAGTGGGAATCATAGACTGACAAAACTGAAAATGATTTGAACAAAATGAAATAGTCAACTTCGACCTTTAAAAATTTAAATAAGATTTCAACCTTTCTTTCCTGTCTTCCTAGTTTTTTGTTGTATTCTATCTCTTTAATAATGTTTTTATATTCTCTAACTATTGGTTACTCCATTTGTGTCTTACTGGCTTTATTGCCTTGCTTGAGGTAAAATTATTTAAAAAGTAGATAGATAGACAGATAGATAGATAAATAGATAGATAGAAATCCGGGCCCACGTCTATTGAACAGGTGTAGAGGCTTATCCCTTGTTCCCTGTTTAGGATGTGGTTCCCGGCTTTCTCTTTTCTAATCTTTTCATTCTTACGTAGCCCCCTGCGCTTCAGTGGCATTACCGCCTTGCTTGTGGTGATATGATTAAAAAAAACAAAAAAAAAACAAAACAAGAAATATTAATTAGATTGTGCAGTCGACTTCTGCTATAAATTTATCAATTTCTCACAGTATACTCATATCTCCGACCGATACCGAACAATATATATGTGATTTTTTATCTATCCGTATATATATATATATATATATATATATATATATATATATATCAGCATGCGGTGTGGGTATAGAAGAATCCAAAGTATCCTGTACATACAGTGGTAGGATAACTCTCTAAGAGAGCTCTAAATATATATGTATATAATTACATATAGAGCAAATATAAGAAAAATTAAGGAAGACACGTTATTTCATGGTAAATCAGTAGTATGGCCTATTTCAGGAGAACCATCATCAGCTTCCGTCTTTATTGTACAAGAATTTTACACAAATGAGATTCACAAAGACCTAAAAAAACGAATAAAAATAACGGTCGCTCTCTTAAAAGAGAAAATTTTAAAAAATAGTGATGTATTTTTCCTTGAATTTTCTCTTTTAAGGGAGCGAACGTTATTTTTATTCGTTTTTTTTTTTTAGGTCTTCGTGAATCTCATTCATGTAAAATCCTTTGTACAATAAAGCCAGAAGCTGATGATGGTTAACCTGAAATAGGGCTAAATTTACCATGAAATAACGTGTCTGCCTTAATTTTTCTTATATATATATATATATATATATATATATATATATGTGTGTGTGTGTGTGTGTGTCTCTCTCTCTCTCTCTCTCTCTCTCTCTCTCTCTCTCTCTGTGTGTGTGTGTGTGTGTGTGTATAATATGATGAATTCAAAAGAATCTGCAAAATGAAAATCAACAATTACCATAACCTAGTTGAAAAAAAGAAGTCATTGAATTATGCAAAACCACTAATAACGAAACAGAACAGCACATAAACAAAGAAGCTAAAAGCAGCCACTGAACTTAAATTTGACTATAGAATAAAACAATTGCCAAAATTAGAATTAATTAATAAATTAAAGGACCATAAGAACAGCTTCACAAAAGAATCCAACATGTAGATTTCTAAACCCCACAAAAAGCAACGTTGGAATAATAAGTAAACAAATATTAGAAAAAATATGCTCAAAGCTAAGAAACAAACGAAATATAAACCAATGGAGCAATACAAAAGAAACAATAAATTGGTTTAACAACATTAACAATAAAGAAAACTGCTCTTTCCTGCAACTAGACATAAATACTTTATCCATAAACCAATGAACACACACTAAACAACGCACTAAATTTAGCAAAACAAAACATAAATATCTCCAACAATGACACAAGTATAATTCAACACTGTTAAAAATCAATATTATACCGCAATAACAAAATATGAAAAAAATGCCATAATAGTCATAATAATGATAACAATAATGATGATAATTTAGACGTAACAATGGATAGCTATGATGGCGCAAAATATGCGAACTCAAAGGGATATACATTATCAATAATCTAACAAATATTGTTAATAAAAAGGCATAGGTTCATACAGAGACAACGGTATATTCATTCTAACATACCGCAATGGCAAAACTACAGAAAAATAAGAAAACAAATAATAAAACCTTCAAAATGCTTGGATTTGCAATAAATACACAATCCAATCAAAAAACAGAAAATTTCCTAGATATAACATTCAACCTATACACCGGGACCTACAAACCTTACAGAAAAAACAACCATCCAATATAAATTAACAACAACAACAATCCAACCGGCTACTAACGTATCAACCCATATTTATAAATAAAAGAATCTCAACAAATTTTATTAGCCTAAAAATATTCATTAAAAACAAAAACCATATGAGTCAACACTAAGGAACACCGGATATTCAAACAAATTAGAATACAAAAAACCAAAATAATTTAGTCAAAAACAACAGATAAAGAAATATAATTTGGTTCAACCACCCTAAAACAACACAATAAAAACAGAAATAGAAAAAATATTTTTCAAAAATTTGAAAAACAGCAAGTAACACTAACGAATGTAACATCTAAAACAAAGGAAAGTGCTCACTTAACAACAGATGTTTAACCAATAACATAACATACACAACTTTAACCAATAACATATCATACACAACTTTAACCAATAACATAACATACACAACTTTAACCAATAACATTACATACACAACTTTAAACAATAACATTACAGACACAACTTCAACCAATAACATAACATACACAACTTTAACCAATAACATTACATACGCAACTTTAACCAATAACATAACATACACAACTTTAACTAATAACATAAAATACACAACTTAAACCAATAACATTACAGACACAACTTTACCAAATAACATAACATACACAACTTTAACCAAGAACATAACATACACAACTTTAACCAATAACATAACATACGCAACTTTAACCAATAACATTACATACACAACTTTAACCAATAACATAACATACACAACTTTAACCAATAACATAACATACACAACTTTTACCAATAACATAACATACACAACTTTTACCAATAACATAACATACACAACTTTAACCAATAACATAACATACACAACTTTTACCAATAACATAACATACACAACTTTAACCAATAACATAACATACACAACTTTAACCAATAACATAACATACACAACTTTAACCAATAACATTACAGATACAACTTTAACCAATAACATAACATACGCAACTTTAACCAATAACATAACATACGCAACTTTAACCAATAACATAACATACAAAACTTTAACCAATAATATAAAATACACAACTTAAACCAATAACATTACAGACACAACTTTACCAAATAACATAACATACACAACTTTAACCAATAACATAACCCATAAGCATGGACCAGGTGATTCTCCCGGAGAGTAATACACTACGCCTCCTCGGACTTACCCTGTCCTCAGACCTCAAATGGAACCACTATATTGAATCCATAGCAAAATCTACTGCTAAGAAGACTGGGTCACTATGTCGATCCAGGATGTTTTTTCCACCTGAATCCATCCTGCATATATACAAGTCAACCATCCGTCCGTGCATGGAGTACTACTGCCATTTATGGTCAGGTGCCCCTGCCGTTCTCCTCAGTGTTCTTGACAAGCTCCAAAGGAGAGTCTGTAATGTGATAGGTAATGTAATGTGATCTGGCGACTCGACTGCAGCCACTTTCCCATCGTCGAAATGTGGCCTCCATCTGTCTCTTCTATAAATACTTTCATGGCTTCTGCTCGGATAAGCTTAAGTCACTGATGCCTCCTCAACAGGTGTTTACCCGTGCAACCAGACTGGCAACTGGGTCCCACCCATTCACAGTCAGGTTAGCCAAAAGCAGACGACAATTCTACTCCTGCAGCTTCCTCTCTCGCACTTCCCGCCAGTGGAACTCGCTCCCGTATTCTTGCTTTCCTTACGGCTACAACCTCCAGAAATTTAAATGCAAAGTTAATACTCATCTATAAATCACTGGACTCTAGCTCTCTCCCCTCCCCTGTATAACCTTCCCTTTCTCTCCACCTATGTATCTGTCATTGCACCTGCTTTCTCAGATTTCTATTGTTCCTTTCTAACTAGCTTGTACTCCTCACTCTTTTCTAATTAATCTTTTTACATTTATGTAACCCCCTGCACATCAGTGGCGTTTCTGCCTTGCTCGGGGTAAAATGATTAAAAAAAAAAAAAAAAAACATAACATACACAACTTTAACCAATAACATTACAAACGCAACTTTAACCAATAACATAACATACGCAACTTTAACCAATAACATAACATACACAACTTTAACCAATAATATAAAATACACAACTTAAACCAATAACATTACAGACACAACATTAACCAATAACATAACATACGCAACTTTAACCAATAACATTACATACGCAACTTTAACCAATAACATAACATACACAACTTTAACCAATAACATAACATACACAACTTTAACCAATAACATAACATACGCAACTTTAACCAATAACATTACATACGCAACTTTAACCAATAACATTACATACGCAACTTTAACCAATAACATAACATACACAACTTTAACCAATAACATAAAATACACAACTTAAACCAATAACATTACAGACACAACTTTACCAAATAACATAACATACACAACTTTAACCAAGAACATAACATACACAACTTTAAACAATAACATAAAATACACAACTTTAACCAATAACATAACATACGCAACTTTAACCAATAACATAACATACACAACTTTTACCAATAACATTACATACACAACTTTAACCAATAACATTACAGATACAAATTTAACCAATAACATAACATACACAACTTTAACCAATAACATAACATACACAACTTTAACCAATAACATAACATACACAACTTTAACCAATAACATAACATACGCAACTTTAACCAATAACATTACATACGCAACTTTAACCAATAACATAACATACACAACTTTAACCAATAACATAACATACACAACTTTAACCAATAACATAACATACGCAACTTTAACCAATAACATTACATACGCAACTTTAACCAATAACATTACATACGCAACTTTAACCAATAACATAACATACACAACTTTAACCAATAACATAAAATACACAACTTAAACCAATAACATTACAGACACAACTTTACCAAATAACATAACATACACAACTTTAACCAAGAACATAACATACACAACTTTAACCAATAACATAACATACACAAATTTTACCAATAACATTACATACACAACTTTAACCAATAACATTACAGATACAACTTTAACCAATAACATAACACACGCAACTTTAACCAATAACATAACATACACAACTTTAACCAATAACATAACATACACAACTTTTACCAATAACATTACATACACAACTGTAACCAATAACATTACAGATACAACTTTAACCAATAACATAACATACGCAACTTTAACCAATAACATTACATACACAACTTTAACCAATAACATAACATACACAACTTTAACCAATAACATAACATACGCAACTTTAACCAATAACATTACATACGCAACTTTAACCAATGACATAACATACACAACTTTTACCAATAAGATAACATACACAACTTTAACCAATAACATAACATACAAAACTTTTACCAATAACATTACATACAAACTTTAACCAATAACATTAGAGATACAACTTTAACCAATAACATAACATACGCAACTTTAACCAATAACATTACATACGCAACTTTAACCAATAACATTACATACGCAACTTTAACCAATAACATAACATACACAACTTTTACCAATAACATAACATACGCAACTTTAACCAATAACATAACATACACAACTTTAACCAATAACATTACAGATACAACTTTAACCAATAACATTACATAAACAACTTTAACCAATAACATAACATGCACAACTTTAACCAATAACATTACAGATACAACTTTAACCAATAACATAACATACACAACTTTTACCAATAACATAACATACACAACTTTTACCAATAACATAACATACGCAACTTTAACCAATAACATAACATACACAACTTTAACCAATAACATAACATACACAACTTTTACCAATAACATAACATACACAACTTTAACCAATAATATAAAATACACAACTTAAACCAATAACATTACAGACACAAATTTACCAAATAACATAACATACACAACTTTAACCAATAACATAACATACGCAACTTTAACCAATAACATTACATACGCAACTTTAACCAATAACATTACATACGCAACTTTAACCAATAACATAACATACACAACTTTAACCAATAACATAAAATACACAACTTAAACCAATAACATTACAGACACAACTTTACCAAATAACATAACATACACAACTTTAACCAAGAACATAACATACACAACTTTAACCAATAACATAACATACACAAATTTTACCAATAACATTACATACACAACTTTAACCAATAACATTACAGATACAACTTTAAACAATAACATAACATACGCAACTTTAACCAATAACATAACATACACAACTTTAACCAATAACATAACATACACAACTTTTACCAATAACATTACATACACAACTTTAACCAATAACATTACAGATACAACTTTAACCAATAACATAACATACGCAACTTTAACCAATAACATTACATACGCAACTTTAACCAATAACATTACATACGCAACTTTAACCAATAACATAACATACGCAACTTCAACCAATAACATAACATACACAACTTTAACCAATAACATAAAATACACAACTTAAACCAATAACATTACAGACACAACTTTACCAAATAACATAACATACACAACTTTAACCAAGAACATAACATACACAACTTTAACCAATAACATAACATACGCAACTTTAACCAATAACATTACATACGCAACTTTAACCAATAACATTACATACGCAACTTTAACCAATAACATAACATACGCAACTTCAACCAATAACATAACATACACAACTTTAACCAATAACATAAAATACACAACTTAAACCAATAACATTACAGACACAACTTTACCAAATAACATAACATACACAACTTTAACCAAGAACATAACATACACAACTTTAACCAATAACATAACATACACAACTTTTACCAATAACATTACATACACAACTTTAACCAATAACATTACAGATACAACTTTAACCAATAACATAACATACGCAACTTTAACCAATAACATTACATACGCAAATTTAACCAATAACATAACATACACAACTTTAACCAATAACATAACATACACAACTTTAACCAATAACATTAGGGACACAACTTTAACCAATAACATAACATACACAACTTTAACCAATAACATAAAATACACAACTTAAACCAATAACATTACAGACACAACTTTACCAAATAACATAACATACACAACTTTAACCAAGAACATAACATACACAACTTTAACCAATAACATAACATACACAACTTTTACCAATAATATTACATACACAACTTTAACCAATAACATTACAGATACAACTTTAACCAATAACATAACATACGCAACTTTAACCAATAACATTACATACGCAAATTTAACCAATAACATAACATACACAACTTTAACCAATAACATAACATACACAACTTTAACCAATAACATAACATACACAAATTTTACCAATAACATTACATACACAACTTTAGCCAATAACATTACAGATACAACTTTAACCAACAACATCACATACGCAACTTTAACCAATAACTTAACATACGCAACTTTAACCAATAACATAACATACGCAACTTTAACCAATAACATAACATACACAACTTTAACCAATAACATAACATACACAAATTTTACCAATAACATTACATACACAACTTTAACCAATAACATTACAGATACAACTTTAACCAATAACATAACATACGCAACTTAAACCAATAACATTACAGACACAACTTTACCAAATAACATAACATACACAACTTTAACCAAGAACATAACATACACAACTTTAACCAATAACATAACATACACAACTTTTACCAATAATATTACATACACAACTTTAACCAATAACATTACAGATACAACTTTAACCAATAACATAACATACACAACTTTAACCAATAACATTACATACGCAACTTTAACCAATAACATAACATACACAAGTTTAACCAATAACATAGCATACACAACTTTAACCAATAACATAACAGACAATAACTTTAACCACAACAACATAAACATACAATAAATTTTACCAATAACATTGCGAGCACACAACTTTAACCAATAACATTATAGATACAACTTTAACTAATAACATAACATACTAACTTTAACCAATAACATTACATACGCAACTTTAACCAATAACATTACATACGCAACTTTAACCAATAACATAACATACGCAACTTTAACCAATAACATAACATACACAACTTTAACCAATAACATAACATACACAACTTTAACCAATAAATATTAGGATACAACTTTAAACAATAAATATTACAGATAAGTAACTTTAACCAATAACATAACATACGCAACTTTAACCAATAACATAACATACGTAACTTAACCAATAACATTACATACGCAACTTTAACCAATAACATAACATACGCAACTTAACCACAACATAACATACGCAACTTTAACCAATAGCATAACATACGCAACTTTAACCAATAACATTACATACGCAACTTTAACCAATAACATTACATACGCAACTTTAACCAATAACATAACATACACAACTTTAACCAATAACATAAAATACACAACTTAAACCAATAACATTACAGACACAACTTTACCAAATAACATAACATACACAACTTTAACCAAGAACATAACATACACAACTTTAACCAATAACATAACATACACAAATTTTACCAATAACATTACACACAACTTAACCAATAACATTACAGATACAACTTTAAACAATAATACAACATACGCAACTTTAACCAATAACATAACATACACAACTTCTTAACCAATAACATAACATACACAACTTTTACCAATAACATTACATACACAACTTTAACCAATAACATTACAGATACAACTTTAACCAACAATATAACATACGCAACTTTAACCAATAACATTACATACGCAACTTTAACCAATAACATTACATACGCAACTTTAACCAATAACATAACATACGCAACTTCAACCAATAACATAACATACACAACTTTAACCAATAACATAAAATACACAACTTAAACCAATAACATTATGACAACTTTACCAAATAACATAACATACATACAACTTTAACCAAGAACATAACATACACAACTTTAACCAATAACATAACATACGCAACTTTAACCAATAACATTACATACGCAACTTTAAACGCCAATAACATTACATACGCAACTTAACCAATAACATAACACAACTTCAAACCAATAACATAACATACACAACTTAACCAATAACATAAAATAGCACAACTTAAACCAATAACATTACAGACACAATCACCAAATAACAGCAATATACACAACTTTAACCAAGAACATAACATACACAACTTTAACCAATAACATAACATACACAACTTTATCAATAACATTACATACAACTTTAACCAACAACATTACAGATACAACTTTAACCAATAAATATAATATACGCAACTTTAACTAAATAACATTACATACGCAAATTTAACCAATAACATAACATACACAACTTTTTAACCAATAATATAACATACACAACTTTAACCAATAACATTAGGGACACAACTTTAACCAATAACATAACATACACAACTTTTAACCAATAAATATAAAATACACAACTTAAAACCAATAACATTACAGACACAACTTTACCAAATAACATAACATACACAACTTTAACCAAGAACATAACATACACAACTTTAACTAATAACACAATACAATATCCTTTACCAATAATATTACATACACAACTTTAACCAATAAACATTACAGATACAACTTAACCAATAACATAACATACGCAACTTTAACCAATAACATTACATACAAATTTAACCAATAACATAACATACACAACTTTAACCAATAACATAACATACATAAATCTTCTTTAACCAATAACATAACATACACAAATTTTAATTAAATAACATTATAATAATTCTTTAGCCAATAACATTACAGATACAACTTTAACCAACAACATCACATACGCAACTTTAACCAATAACTTAACATACGCAACTTTAACCAATAACATAACATACGCAACTTTAACCAATAACATAACATACACAACTTTAACCAATAACATAACATACACAAATTTTACCAATAACATTACATACACAACTTTAACCAATAACATTACAGATACAACTTTAACCAATAACATAACATACACAACTTTAACCAATAACATTACATACGCAACTTTAACCAATAACATAACATACACAAGTTTAACCAATAACATAGCATACACAACTTTAACCAATAACATAACAGACACAACTTTAACCAATAACATAACATACACAAATTTTACCAATAACATTACATACACAACTTTAACCAATAACATTATAGATACAACTTTAACCAATAACATAACATACGCAACTTTAACCAATAACATTACATACGCAACTTTAACCAATAACATTACATACGCAACTTTAACCAATAACATAACATACGCAACTTTAACCAATAACATAACATACACAACTTTAACCAATAACATAACATACACAACTTTAACCAATAACATTAGGGACACAACTTTAAACAATAACATTACAGATACAACTTTAACCAATAACATAACATACGCAACTTTAACCAATAACATAACATACACAACTTTAACCAATAACATAAAATACACAACTTAAACCAATAACATTACAGACACAACTTTACCAAATAACATAACATACACAACTTTAACCAAGAACATAACATACACAACTTTAACCAATAACATAACATACACAAATTTTACCAATAACATTACATACACAACTTTAACCAATAACATTACAGATACAACTTTAACCAATAACATAACACACGCAACTTTAACCAATAACATAACATACACAACTTTAACCAATAACATAACATACACAACTTTTACCAATAACATTACATACACAACTGTAACCAATAACATTACAGATACAACTTTAACCAATAACATAACATACGCAACTTTAACCAATAACATTACATACACAACTTTAACCAATAACATAACATACACAACTTTAACCAATAACATAACATACGCAACTTTAACCAATAACATTACATACGCAACTTTAACCAATGACATAACATACACAACTTTTACCAATAAGATAACATACACAACTTTAACCAATAACATAACATACAAAACTTTTACCAATAACATTACATACAAACTTTAACCAATAACATTAGAGATACCTTTAACCAATAACATAACATACGCAACTTTAACCAATAACATTACATACGCAACTTTAACCAATAACATTACATACGCAACTTTAACCAATAACATAACATACACAACTTTTACCAATAACATAACATACGCAACTTTAACCAATAACATAACATACACAACTTTAACCAATAACATTACAGATACAACTTTAACCAATAACATTACATAAACAACTTTAACCAATAACATAACATGCACAACTTTAACCAATAACATTACAGATACAACTTTAACCAATAACATAACATACACAACTTTTACCAATAACATAACATACACAACTTTTACCAATAACATAACATACGCAACTTTAACCAATAACATAACATACACAACTTTAACCAATAACATAACATACACAACTTTTACCAATAACATAACATACACAACTTTAACCAATAATATAAAATACTACAACTTAAACCAATAACAATACAGACACAAATTTACCAAATAACATAACATACAACTTTAACCAATAACATAACATACGCAACTTTAACCAATAACATTACATACGCAACTTTAACCAATAACATTACATACGCAACTTTAACCAATAACATAACATACACAACTTTAACCAATAACATAAAATACACAACTTAAACCAATAACATTACAGACACAACTTTACCAAATAACATAACATACACAACTTTAACCAAGAACATAACATACACAACTTTAACCAATAACATAACATACACAAATTTACCCAATAACATTACATACACAACTTTAACCAATAACATTACAGATACAACTTTAAACAATAACATAACGCCACCAACTTTAACCAATAACATAACACCTACAACTTTAACCAATAACATAACATACACAACTTTTACCAATAACATTACATACACAACTTTAACCAATAACATTACAGATACAACTTTAACCAATAACATAACATGTAACTTTAACCAATAACATTACATACGCAACTTTAACCAATAACATTACATACGCAGCTTTAACCAATAACATAACATATATAACTTCAACCAATAACATAACATACACAACTTTAACCAATAACATAAAATACACAGCTTAAACCAATAACATTACAGACACAACTTTACCAAATAACATAACATACACAATAACCAAGAACATAACATACACAACAACCAATAACATAACATACGCAACTTTAACCAATAACATTACATACGCAACTTTAACCAATAACATTACATACGCAACTTTAACCAATAACATAACATACGCAACTTCAACCAATAACATAACATACACAACTTTAATAATAACATAAAATACAACTTAAACCAATAACATTACAGACACAACTTTACCAAATAACATAACATACACAACTTTAACCAAGAACATAACATACACAACTTTAACCAATAACATAACATACACAACTTTTACCAATAACATTACATACACAACTTTAACCAATAACATTACAGATACAACTTTAACCAATAACATAACATACGCAACTTTAACCAATAACATTACATACGCAAATTTAACCAATAACATAACATACACAACTTTAACCAATAACATAACATACACAACTTTAACCAATAACATTAGGGACACAACTTTAACCAATAACATAACATACGCAACTTTAACCAATAACATAAAATACACAACAGAAACCAATAACATTACAGACACAACTTTACCAAATAACATAACATACACAACTTTAACCAGAACATAACATACACAACTTTAACCAATAACATAACATACACAACTTTTACCAATAATATTACACTTACAACTTTAACCAATAACATTACAGATACAACTTTAATAATAATAACATAACATACATGACATAACCAATAACATTACATACGCAAATTTAACCAATAACATAACATACACAACTTTAACCAATAACATAACATACACAACTTTAACCAATAACATAACATATACACAAATTTTACCAATAACATTACGCATACACAACTTTAGCCAATAACATTACAGATACAACTTTAACCAACAACATCACATACGCAACTTTAACCAATAACTTAACATACGCAACTTTAACCAATAACATAACATACGCAACTTTAACCAATAACATAACATACACAACTTTAACCAATAACATAACATACACAAATTTTACCAATAACATTACATACACAACTTTAACCAATAACATTACAGATACAACTTTAACCAATAACATAACATACGCAACTTAAACCAATAACATTACAGACACAACTTTACCAAATAACATAACATACACAACTTTAACCAAGAACATAACATACACAACTTTAACCAATAACATAACATACACAACTTTTACCAATAATATTACATACACAACTTTAACCAATAACATTACAGATACAACTTTAACCAATAACATAACATACACAACTTTAACCAATAACATTACATACACAACTTTAACCAATAACATAACATACACAAGTTTAACCAATAACATAGCATACACAACTTTAACCAATAACATAACAGACACAACTTTAACCAATAACATAACATACACAAATTTTACCAATAACATTACATACACAACTTTAACCAATAACATTATAGATACAACCTAACAACTTTAACCAACTTTAACCAATAACATTAACATACGCAACTTTAACCAATAACATTACATACGCAACTTTAACCAATAACATTAACATACGCAACTTTAACCAATAACATAACATACACAACTTTAACCAATAACATAACATACACAACTTTAACCAATAACATTTAGGGACAACCAACTTTAAACAATAACATTCAGATACAACTTTAACCAATTTAACCAATAACATTACGGGCAACTTTAACCAATAACATAACTTTAAACGCAACTTAACCAATTAACATTACATACGCAACTTTAACCAATAACATAACATACGCAACTTTAACCAATAACATAACATACGCAACTTTAACCAATAGCATAACATACGCAACTTTAACCAATAACATTACATACGCAACTTTAACCAATAACATTACATAAACAACTTTAACCAATAACATAACATACACAACTTTAACCAATAACATTACAGATGCAACTTTAACAAATAACATTACATACGCAACTTTAACCAATAACATAACATACACAACTTTTACCAATAACATAACATACACAACTTTAACCAATAACATAACATACACAACTTTAATCAATAACCTTACATACACAACTGTAAACAATAACATAATATACACGACTTTAACCAATAACATAACATACACAACTTTAACCAATAACATAACATACACAACTTTAACCAATAACATATCATACACAACTTTAACCAATAACATAACATACACAACTTTAACCAATAATATAACATACACAACTTTGTAATTATTAACCGCAACCTACGAAACCCAATAGTCAGAATGCTGAAGATAGAATGAATATCCTAAGCACAATTTTATTACTTATATATATATATATTAAAATAATTATTAGTATTATTATTATCATCATTAATTATTATGTTAGATCATGTGTAAACTACAGACTACTACATAATTGTACATTTTGTTTCGACATTAAAAGAACGACGTCTCATCAGGTAGTTAACAATACCTGATGAGACATTGTTCTTTCAATGTCGAAGCAAAATGTACAATTTTGTAGTTTGCACATGTTCTAACGTAATAATTAATAATAAACATTCACTGCTCTATTTTTATATTGAACACTGTTTTAAATTAATGTTTTGAGCGTTGTATGTATTTTTTCGTTCTTATTCATTTGTATATATATATATATATATATATTGAGAGGAAGCTCAACACAATTGTGTGCGTATATATATAAATCATCCACATACAAGCCTGTTTCGCTATATCACAGCTCATCAGTGTGGTTAGACACATCTACTTGCTTTATATCTGGGATCGAAACTCGACTGATTTGGTTTCAATCGGAGTCACTACCCCCTAAGACATAGGCGCATGTAATCAGAGAAGACAAATTTCAACGTGTTGCATATAAGCAGTGTATACACACGCAAGTCACCGGAAGAACTCAATTCATTTCTGAAAAGTCACGCATAAATCGCAGAAGTGGAAACTGTTTTTAAAATTCTCTTCTCGAGAGAGCTCAATCATAATGAGAGCATAATATATTAGTCATCCACATGCAAGCCTGTTTTGCTGTATCACAGCTCATCAGAGTAGCTAGACACATCCACTTGCTTTTGGGTGGGATCAAAACTCAACCGATATATATATATATATATATATATATATATATATATATATATATATTGAGAGGAAACTCAACACATAATTAAACGCTTAGAAATCCGGAAATTATTTCTGCAGTCTAAAAGAAATGGTTTGAACGAAGCAATTGCTAAAAGATCTTTACATTGTTGAAATAAATCCTGAATTTATAACCGTTTAATATTATGTTGAGTTTTCCTCTCAATATATTTGCTCTGGATAATATTCACTGAGCTCTCTATTCTTATCTAATTGATATTTTATATTAATTAGTTAAAGTCTTTTGGATTATCCTCTGCGTCTTCACTGGTTGACATTCCCTCCTATATATAAGTGTGTGTGTGTGTGTGTGTGTGTGTGTGTGTGTGTGTGTGTGTGTGGAGAGAGAGAGAGAGAGAGAGAGAGAGTAAAAGGCGAAAAAAGAAAAATAGGTAATCACTTCCGTCTATTTTCACTTTGGTTGTGGTTGTACTCATAACTTTTCGGCTTCTAACAATTTGATAATTTATGTCTGAAATTTGAGATTAGTAATAAACGGCTTATCTATTCGGCTCGTGCCGCTTTGATATAAAACTGATTTGTTGTTGTTATGGTGCTCTCCTACGAGTAATGGATATTTCCTCTTGTTATATGTGATTACCTGCGTGACTTCCGGAGAGCAGTTAACAGGAGCAGTTGACCAAAGAAGTTAACATCAGTTAACGGCAGCTACTATTCAGGCAATACGCAGCGTAATAATACTTTCGGACTTATTTCTATATTACTTATTATTAACACTCCCTTCGAATATTTTGTTATGCTAATACACTGTTTCAATCCTACCTTCCGACACAAACTAGTCACTACAACTTTGCGGCGACGTTTCGCCACAACTCCACAACAAATCAGCGACGAAAATCAACAACAATTGGAATAAGTCTGAAAATATAACTGCTCTATGTATTGTCTGAATAGTAGCTGTCATTAACTGTTGTTAACCGCTTTCATCAACTGCTCCTGTTTACTGCTCTCCAGAAGTCACTCAGGTAATCACATATAAGAAGAGGAAGAGTCCATTCCTCGTAGGAGGGCATCATAATTGTAGAAAAGAGGGAAACCTCGTCACGCCGGTGACCAAGTGTCTGAAGGCTCAAGTACTCTTGAGAAAGTTATGAATCCATCTCTTCTCCCTCCAGCTATGTGTTAAATAGCAAGCTAGATTGGGTTCTGTAGCCTTGGTTGGCAATCACTCTACCGCAGAAAAAAATGGCAACCTTCTCAGGGAAAATCTTCTGCGTAGTAGGACATGGATGTAAAGAGACATTGTTCCTCAGGTATGTGTCACACGAATGCACTAAACTGACTGACTGATTATTACACACCATACCCTCAATGTGTAACCTTACCAACAGCAATGAGCGATATATATATATATATATATATATATATGTGTGCAAATCAGCTTAAACAAAACGAATAATGTATTCCTAGAATCATTCATACTTTCCTTGATTATGTATCCGTGGTCTTTTGGGGTAGTTTTTCTTTTCTGGCTGCATTTTTTTAAAGTTTTGGACTTATGGATTCAGTTTGTTTCTTCGCCTTGATGACATTACTGACAATTGAAAGGTAGATATCAACAATATCTGCGATCACTCAGTAAGGCTTGCCAGTGTGTTCGTGCAGCGTTACAATTTACGTACGCTTCCTTGGGGTAACATCCATCGCAGACGATGGTTCTAAAAACAACTAATCGACAATAGAGACAATAGTGTCTGAGCGTAATAAAAAAATCTGATGCAATATCGGACGACACAATATTTTTCAAAGCCAAACTTCATCATACACCCCGAAAATAGATTCATATTACTGCATAACACTGCAAATGATCTAATCTGAGGAGCAAACAGAAAACGATTACACCCTGTACTCCAGTAAGCCTAAAACTGACAGTATGTTGAAAAAAAGGAAACTATAGCAGTTGTTTCAATTAATTTGCACAACAATATATATATATATATATATATATATATATATATATATATATATATATATTTTAATTCAGATACTTCAATCCAAGCGAAAAAAGCAGGAAGGTAAATTCCAAAAACCCGATCCTAATTAATATAAAAAATTTTATTTTAATATTAAAAAATGATACAGGAAGAGAGCTCCATGTAATAAAATATTACAGAGCAAATATAAATTTAAAAAAGGATTAATTCAATGATGTTGGATGATCATCCAACATCATTGAATTAATCCTTTTTTAATTTATATATATATATATATATATATATATATATATATATATATATATATATATATATATATATATATGCGTGACTCTTCAGAAATGAATTGAGTTCCTTCGGAGACTGGCGTGTGTATACACTGTTTATATAAAACAGGTTAAATTTCCCTAACGCCATGCGCCCATGGCTTAGGGAGTAGCGACTCCAGCTGACACCAAATCAGACGAGTTTCGATCCCGGCCAGAAACAAGTGGAGCAGGCTTGTATGTGGATGACTTATATATTTTCAGTACTGTGCAAAGATATTAGGATAAGAACTATTTTATCTTTTATGAGGCATCAAAATAAAGTTTAAAATCACCCCTGTCCTAACACTTTTGCACACTACCGGTAATGTGCAAAAGTATTAGGATAGGAGTGATTTTCCGAAAACCTTACTGAAATTCAAATACGAGGTAAAAAGGCAAGTAAATTGCTAATAAATATTTATTATTTAAAACTAGTTCTAAAAGAAATGTATTTAAAAAAAAAAAACGTGTGTTTAATTTTTTCTTTTTTCTATTAAAGAAGTTATTTTGAAACTACTTATTATTCAATTATCATTTTTTCTGATTCCACCATCTCGAATTAAGCTATAAATAGTGCCAACATAGTTTAAAGGTTACTTTTTAAACTTTATTTTGATAATAGTTAGCAGTCTGACCTCGTGTAGTTCATGCAAAGGCTCTTTATTTTTGATTTTGGCAGATTATTTAATTTTTAAAGCAGCCCCCAGTGCCAAAGATATCATAGCTAACAATTGCACAAGGGAGCAGAATAAAGGCTTTTATTTATCAACAAGACAATGACCCTAAACATACTTCAATGCTTTGTAAGAATTATTTAACTAAAAAAGAAGAGGAAGGAAGGCTTCGGAATTTGATTTGGCCCCACAACGTCCTGATCTCAATCCTATTGAACATCTATGAGATATTTTCAATAAGAAAATTGACAAATCTAATGTTACTTCGCAAGACACACTTTGGGAACAAATACAAGCTGCTTGGCAGGAGATACCATTAGATACATTGAAGAAGCTTGTGGTGTCAATGCCTGACAGAATGAAGGCTGTGATCAAAGCAGAAGGCTATTATACTAAATATTAAATTTATTTTGTAGCAAGTATTTTTCTTGTTAAAGCATTTGTTGAGTAAATCAAATAAAATTACTCTAATTAAATTGTTTATTTTCTGTCGATATGCCTCATAAAACATAAAATAGTTCTTGTCCTAATAATTTTGCACAGTACTGTATATATATATATATATATATATATATATATATATATATATATATATATATATATATAAATTATCACTACAAAGGTAGGTATTTTGTTTCGACACTTCTTGTGCCTTGTCAAGTGATGTGGCTTTATCAAAACCACATCACTTGCCAAGACACAAGAAGTGTCGAAACAAAATAGCTACTTTTGTAGTGATATTATAATATATCCATGTTATAATTTCTGAATAAATATTATTAGCTCTACTTTGTATTGAGCCCTTTTTTAAGAATATTGTTTTTTGGATAAGGAATATTATTACATCCATAAGTGTCCTATACTCGGACATATATATATATATTGATTGATTGATTGATTGATTGTTTAATTACTTAGTTTTTGGTCATAATAAAATTAGACCAGTGCACATTTGTATTAAAAAGTGTTCAATACAATTATATTGTCGAACTTTTGAATACTTTGTATTTGTAAACGAGTTATTATTTTTATATTTGATTATTACAACTTTTTCCTCCAAGCCTAGAAAAAACCGTAATAATCAAATATAATAATCCCGCTAAACTATTAAACCAGAGGAATGAACTCATTTTCAAATGCAAACAAAGAATAGATATAATATTCCATAACAAAATGGAAGTTACACTTAATAGTTTGATTCGGAAAAAAATCCCGTTAAAGATTTTATATCCTTTAATTTATTTGTCTATTTATTAGTTAATTATCGTTGTTATTATTATTATAATCTTATCAATTATTGCTATCAGGATTATTATTATGTCATTTTTCATCATATTTTGATTTCTGCTTTGGTCTCACTACCAACCAAGTCTGCGGGGAGACCTAAGGCAGGTCGTGGCGTGTTGTTATGACTCCATTTCATGTTTTTTCTATCTTCCCTATCATCCCTAGCATTACATAGATAAAGTTTTCCTTAGTGTGTGGGCTGTACTTAATAAGACAATTTTTTGTATATCTCTTGGGGTTTCCAGGGATTCTTTCAATGTGTTGTTTTGTTCCATTTTTTATCATTCCAAGTGCACCTACTATCACTGGCACAACTCTTGTTTTCAATTTCCACATTGTTTCTATTTCAATTTCCAGGTCTTTATATTTTGACAGTTTTTCAAATTCCTTGATTGCTATGTTACAATCCGCTGGACAAGCCATATCAATTAATAGACAAGTTTTCTCCTTCTGGTTTTTAACAATAATGTCTGGCCTGTTTGCTTCAATTTTTCTGTCTGTGTAGATGGTGTAATCCCATAGAATGGTTACATCTTCTATTTCTGTAACCGGTGCTGGGTGATGTTCATACCAGTGTTTGTTTACAGCTTTTCCATAATGTTTGCACATTGCCCAATGTAAATATTGCCCAACTCTATCGTGACGATTTTTATATTCATTTGGGGCAAGTACAGAACAGCCTGAGATTACATCTTCTTCTTCTTCTTCTTCTTATTATTATTATTATTATTATTATTATTATTATTATTATTATTATTATTATTAAGTTTTATGAAATAGCATTATTGGTATCGTTTAGACTAATAATTAGCACTTATCCCCGTTTTTTTTTTGTAGCGTTCTTATCCTACACGATAAAAATATTATTGTCATAAAATCAAAAAGATAGAAATTTATTACTTACAAAATGAAGATATTATTATTACCGTTAGAATTAATATAAAAAGCTGACAATTAATTCTTCTAGTGAAAATACGACCCCTAAAGTTACTGTCATGTATTTGAGAATGACCAACTAAAAGTTCAATCTTATCGTTTGGAATAAAAATAGACTCCAGGATAAATAAACACTGTAAATCTACCCCACTCACCAGGTTTTCTTTTTCTTTGTTTTGTCCTCCCCTGATTCTTTTTGTCTGGTTAAATCTAACCCATTCATTGGTGTGAGAAATTTGGTCTGGAGAGCGGCCTTTAAGAGCTTCGCGAAATAAGCTATTACCAACGGAATTATAAAACATCCAACTTATTTTCATTATATATATATATTCTTTATATATATATTCTTTATCACACACACACACACACACACACACACACACACACACACACACACGCACGCATCTACCGAGCGCCCATAGCTCAGAGGTAGAATCACTGACTGACGCCAATTCGGTCGGGTTTTAATCCTGGGTAAAAAGCAATCGGCTGTCTAACCGTACTGATGAGCTTTGATACAGCGAAACAGATCTGTCTGCGGATGACTATATATATATTTCCGCACAAGACTGAAAATGACTTAACCTGAGGAAAAACAGAAATCGATTACACCCTGCCACTTCAGAGTGGGACTAAAACTGACCCTATAGCAAAGGGGACGAAACGAAAGCGGTTGTTTCAATTAATTTGCACAAGGGTGTATGCAATAACAACCAGTAACAAGATCTGTAGCAAGTTCGGCTTCGCGTGAATGGTCGTAATTAATATGAGAATATTTGGCCCTGTTTCTTTCTCCGTTTTCTCTCTAAATCGTCCCTGAGGGAAGGGCACTGGCGGAAGATTTGGAAAGGGTCCATAGAAATTCAGCCTCACAATTCCTGCTAATTCCTTACCATGTTTTCAATCCCTCTCTTCCTCTTCCTCTTCCTCCGTGACATATTCGGTCGATAACTGCGCAACTGACCAACAGACGCCAATAAATATGAACTGGCACAGTTTATCACTTATTTACTTGTTGGGAATACTCAAGGGGGAGGTGGTAAACGGTCGTATTGTGTCACATAAGGATGTAAGAAGGCCCAGCTGAAAGAGTTGTTGATTAATCTATGGGTTAAGAGGGTGAAGGTATTGTTGATTCGAGTGCATCAAGGTATGTATAAGTAACATTAGCGCATGCGTAAAATCGGCCCGTCAAACTGAAGAACATCAGTGACAGTCTTATTTGCTTACAAGCGAAGGCACACGTATTTACGCACAACAGCAAAAGAATGGAATAACATATTGATTAGTTCTATTTATCTTTTATTTAGCAGTCTATCGATCTATCCCCTTCATTATCATATCTATCTATCTATCTATCTATCTATCTATCTATCTATCTATCTATCTCAGGCTGTTTATATCTATCTATCTATCTATCTATCTATCTATCTATCTATCTATCTATCTATCTATCTATCTATCTCAGGCTGTATTTATCTATCTATCTATCTATCTATCTATCTATCTATCTATCTATCTATCTCAGTCTGTCCATATCTATCTATCTATCTATCTATCTATCGCAGGCTGTTTATATCTATCTATCTATCTATCTATCTATCTATTTATCGCAGGCTGTTTATATCTATCTATCTATTTATCTGTCTATCTATCTCAGGCTGTATCTATCTATCTATCTATCTATCTATCTATCTATCTATCTATCTATCTATCTATCTCAGGCTGTTTATATCTATCTATCTATCTATCTATCTATCTATCTATCTATCTATCTCAGTCTATTCATATCTATCTATCTATCTATCTATCTATCTATCTATCTATCTATCTCGGTTTTTTCATTCTCTCCCTGACTTTTTCCATCTATCTAAATACCCACTAAACGAAATAAATAGAAAAAATTCCACTTTAACTTTCATTTTGCAGTTTTTCTTCCCGAAATCAGCACAGTGCCAGTGGCAATATATTTACAAAAGGACAAATGTGTAAACACTACGCAATATACCGTTTACATGCGTCGAAAGTGGTAGGAGTAGGTCACAGCACCGTGAAAACGGTTGCTGCAACTAAACTTGCTTAATTAAAATCAGAGAAGGAAAAATGTTTTAAAATTCGTGAAAGGCAGAATCCCCAAAACTTAAAGCTATCAACTGCTCACCACAAACTACACCAAGAATAAACATGTAAATATCATTTTTAGTTCTGCGCCCTGTCCCTTTAGGACGTGGGTGATTATGGTTCCTGACTTTCTGTCCTTTGCAGCTGAAAGTAAGGTTTTTTTCTTTTTGACATTTCCACCCAATTTCTGTCCTGCCATTCATTTACACAAGTTCGTTATAGAGGTTACTCGTAGATTTTCTTTGTCTTTGTCTTCAATGCCTTGTGTAAATGGGTCATGATTTGGTAGCCTTATTAATACGTGCATTTGTAAAGGCTAAACGAAATTAGAAAGACTTGCCTTTAGAAAAGAAGTAACAAGAGGTCGACGGCTTTGTGGAACAGACTCCCAAGAGGATGCTTTCCTGGTCACGACAATCTTAACCTGTTCAAGTCTAGTGTTAACCGTTATCTTCACCACATACCCACCTAAACTGTGCCTCTTATTCTGTAACCCACTACCTCGAGTGGCTGTCGGGCCTTGTAAAATTTTTTTAAAATGTCATAATTTGGTACGCTTATCAATAAATGCATTTCTAAATGCTAAATTAAATTTGAAATACTCGCCTTTAGAAAAGAAGTCTTAAGAGGTCGGCGTGCTCTTCGGCTTTGTGGAAGTGACTCCGGAGAGGCTGCTTTCTCGATCCCTACAATCTAAACCTGTTCAAGTTTATGGTTAACCGCTATTTTCCCCTCATATCCGCCTAAACGGTGCCTCTTACTCTGTAGCCCTCTATGTGAATTCGTAAATGCTAAACGAAATTATAAAGACTTGCCTTTAGAAACGAAGTTTCAAGAGTTCGTCGTTCTCTTCGGCTTTGTAGCCGTCACTCTGAAGCGGATGCTTATCCGATCACTACAATCTTAACCTGCATTTTCGAAAAAAATATCAGCAGCTACACATTTTCGAAGGAAATGAATATTATCAGCAAGACATTTTTGAAAAAGTATTACCAGCAATATATCGCTTTATTATTACCAGCAATATATATTTGAAAAATTAATTTTCCAGCAATCAGTCAGTCAGTTAAGTGCCATATGTGAAACACGCTTGGTCGATCATGTCTCGAAAGAGACATGACTGACTGGGCAGAGATTATCCCGCAGTAGGTTGCCATTACTTTCTGCGGTAGACTGGTTGCCAGCCAAGGCTATAGAACCCAATCTGTCCTATTATTTAACCCATAACTGGAGGGAAGAGACAGATTAATATCTTTCCCAAGTGTATTTACGCGTAAGTGAATGCAATGAATTCAACTGGAATTCGAACTCGGTTCCCCGATTTCTCATTCCGAGCCGATATCCACTGCACCACAACCAGCAATGCACTCTTGAAAAAAATTATATTATCAGAAATACATTTTTTAAATAGAAAAATATTAACAGCAATATATTTGAATCTCGGCATTAAATAACCTCTTGACGATAATATTTTTTAACAATCACCTCAAGTAAGTTAGGATCGGCTCTGGTGCGCAAGGGGTTCGTCTTTTTCTATATGCCGTGTCCCCTCAGGGCTTTAGGCGTTCATGGTCTTCCACACCTCCCTATTCCTTGTAGTTCTTAACATCCTTTCTCCCGTTACCCCGCCCAAACCCTGTTCTGCCATCCATTTGCTCTAGCCCATAAATCTAGAATATAAATGTATAGAAACTAGCATGGCCACAAAGTGAGGGATCAGTTTATATATTGATTGCAATATAGAATTGAATCCACACTTTATATTTTACTGGAACATTAATAAGCTTTCTGGTTCTAGGAAGGCTTCTTTATCTTCCATGTGCCGTGTCCCTTCAGGACGTAGGCAATCATGGCCTTCCAAATCTCCCTATCTCTTGTAGCTCTTAACACCTTTTCTCTTGTTACCCTTCCGAAAAACCCTGCTCTGCCATCCATTCCATAAATCTAGAATATAAATGTATAGAAACTGGCATGGCCACAAAATGAGGGATCAGTTTATATATGGATTATTATATAGAATTGATCACCCACTTTATATTTTACTGGCACATTAATAAGCTTTCTGAGTCTAGGAAGGCTTCTTTATCTTGTATGTGCCGTGTCTCTTCAGGACGTAGGTAATCATGGCCTTCCACATCTCCCTATCTCTTGTAGCTCTTAACACCCTTTCTCTTTTTACCCTTACCAAACCCTGCTGCTCAGTCGGTTACAGTGAGAGAAAAAAGACAGGGTACAGAGGATACCGAAGAAAGAATAAGAGGTGGGTGGGATTTAGGGAGATAGAAGAAATAAAATGAACGAAATAAAAGAAGAGGGACTCAACAACTAGCTGACCTTGAACACTAAATTCAATCACCCCACCCCCCACATTCCTTTTTGTGTCAGGTGTTTGTCTTCCGGTTTACAGCAAATGCTAAACAATATACGCCAGGCAGAAGAATTTGGAGAGTGCCCATTTTCGCTGCCTACGACGTCTAGTCGGGATCGCATGTCGCTACATAGTCCCCAAAACTTCTGCAGCTGAAGCAAGAAGGAAATTTGAACATAAATCTCTGTCAGCGTCGACTACAATGGTTAGGATATATGTACCGAATGAAAGACACTCACATACAAAAGTATGTCAATTATGAAGAGCTGGCCACAGGACACCGACAAGCAGACCGCCAATACTACACTTCAAGGATGTCTTCAAGTGCGACCTAGATCGGGGAACTTCTTGTAGACTACCGCAGCGGATAGCTCCACGCTTATTAAAAAGCGAGGAAAAGCGTAGCATATAGCTGGAGAGCAGAAGACAATGCAGGAAGCAGAGTCAAAGAATTCAGTCCTTTGATTTACGCTTCAATTTTGTCTGCAATACCTGCAGAAGAGACTGTCTTGCGGCGATCGTGAGTCGTTCCAGACGATGCTCTCAGCAGGACTGATCGTGGCCAACCAAAGCGATACCATTAATTTACGAGGTAGACAAATGCTTCCCGATATTCTTACTTCACACTATTACCCTATCCATTTTCAGCTGAAGTTTTTACTTACTTAGAGCAGTTAATTTAATAGAAATGCCAAAAAATCCTGCGAAATTACAACTTTTATTTAACCCCTAAACAGCTAATATCAACGGTTCTACAATACCAAGAGGTTATTAAATATCTGGGCATTCAGTCGCGTCAACTTCCAAGAAAATAATCATTCCTATTCTTACCATTATCTTGGTTCTAATAATGAAATCATCAATCTGGGTTGTATTTTACAAGTATCCCAGTCACTAGGTACGTTCTAATTATTAAGAATTCTTTTGGTTTGTGTACGTAATAATGTTACGCTTTCTAAACTGGACTGAAATTATGACTGTTGTTTAACTGACATCACAGATGTGTTTAAGTAGTGTCACAGTGGTTTAGCTTTTTGCCATTCTTTCTCTCGTTCTTTCTTGCTTTATTTCTTTCTTTCTTTCGTCGTAATATCTACCGACTTTTCGTTTTTCTTTCTCGGTATTTCTTTACACTTTATTTGTTCCTTTCTTTTTTTCTCTCTTTTTTCTTCTTTTCTTCGTTCTTTCTTCGTATTATCTACATGTGTATTTTTTCCATTATTCCCAATTTTTATATATTTGTTTGTTTGTTTCTTTCTTTTTAAAATATCGCCCCACTTTTTCTTTGTTTGCTTGCTTGTTTGTTTGTTTGTTTGTTTCTTTCCTTCTTTCTTTCTTTCGTTCTTTCCTTCCTTCCTTCTTTCATTCATCCATTCATTCATTCTTTCTTTCTTTCCTTCTTCGTAATATCTACTGACTTTCCATTTTCTTTCTCGTTATTTCTTCATATTATATTTGTTTGTTTGTTTGTCTCTTTCTTTCTTTCTTTCTTTCTTTCTTTCTTTCTTTCGTTCTTTCCTTCCTTCCTTCTTTCATTCATCCATTCATTCATTCTTTCTTTCTTTCTTTCTTTCTTTCTTCGTAATATCTACTGACTTTCCATTTTCTTTCTCGTTATTTCTTCATATTATATTTGTTTGTTTGGTTCTTTCTTTCGTTTTAACATATCGCCCTACTTTTTCTTTTTTTCTTTTTTCCTGTCTTTCTATCTTTTTTCTTTCTTTTTTCTTTCTTTCTTCGCAATATCTACTGACTTTTCGTTTTCTTTCTCGTTATTTCTTCACACTTTATTGTTGATGTGTTTGTTTATTTTTAACATATCGCCCCACTTTTTATTTTTTCAATTTTTCTTTCTTTCTTTCTTTCTTTCTTTCTTTCTTTCTTTCTTCGTAATATCTTCCTACTTTTTTCTTTTTCTATAATTCGAAATTATTTATATAATTGTCTGTTTCTTTTTCTAATATATCACCCCACTTTTCCTTTCGTTCTTCCTTTCTGTATTTATTTATTTATATCTTTATTCCTTCTTTCTTTCTTTCTTTCTTTCTTTCTTTCTTCGTAATATCTACCTACTTTTTTCTTTTTCTATAATTCGAAATTCTTTATATAATTGTCTGTTTCTTTCTTTCTTTCATTCTTTTTAACATCGTTCCACTTTATATTTATTTCTTCGTAATTTCTACTGATTTTTCGTTTCCTTTCTCGGTATTTCTTCACACTTTATTTGTTTGTTTCTTTTTAATATATCCCTTGACTTTTCTTTCTTCCTTCATTTCTTTTTTCTTTCTTTTTTTTCTTTTTTCTTTCTGCCTTTCTTCGTAATATCTGACTTTCTGCGTTCTCCCTCGGTATGTTTTCACACTTAGTTTGTTTCTTTCTTTTTAACATATCGCCCCACCCTCCACTCTTTCTTTCTTTCTTTCTTTTTTCTCATTTATTTATTTGTAATATCTACTTACTTTTTGTCTTCTTTCTCGACATTTCTCGACACTTTCTTTGTCTGTTAGTTTGTTTATTTGTTTGTTACTTTCTTTGTTTTTTAATAAAAATCATCTCTTTTTTCCTTTTTCTTTCTTTCTTTATTGATTTATTTCTCTGTAATGTCTACTGACTTTTTGTTATTTTCGTTATGTCTTCACACTTTTTAGTTTCTATCTTTCTTTTTAACATATCGCCCCACTCTTTCTTTCTTTCTTTCTTTTTCCTTTAATTCTTAGTAATATCTACTAACTACTTTTCATTTTCTTTCTCGATTTTTCTTCACACTTTATTTCTTTGTTTTTTGGGGTTTTTTTCTTTTTAACTAATCGCTCCACTCTTTCTTTCTTTCTTTCTTTCTTTATTCGTAATGTCGATCTACTTTTTTTTTCTTTAATTTCTAATTCTTTATACAATTATTTGTGTCTTTCTTTCGTAATATCTCCCATTCCTTCTTTCTTTCTATCCTTCTTTCTTCTTCTTAATAACCCCACGAGTATTTCTTTTTTTACTCTATATTTCTCCCAGTTTGTTTTGTTTGCTTCTTTCTTTTTTTAATACATTGCAACTCTTTCTTTTTTCTTTCTTTTTCTTCCAAATTAATATTGTTTTCGCTCTCCATAATTCCTAGTTTTTTAATATCTTCCCTTTCTTTCTTTCTTTCTTTCTTTCTTTCTTTCTTTCTTTCTTCATCTCTCGAGTTTTTCTTTTTCCTTCTTTAGGTTTCGCCATTCTTTAAGTGTTTGTTTCTTTCTTAATATATCACCACTCTTTCTTTCTTTCTTTCTTTCTTTCTTTCTTTCTTTATTTTTAATATCTCTTGACGTTTTCATTTTTTCTCTCCATATTTCGCTATTTTTCTTTCTTTTTTTTTCTTTATATCTACCGACATTTTTCTTTTTTTTTTCATAATTTACTTTCGTTTGTTTATTTGTTTGTTTGTTTAGTTGTTTGTTTATTTATTTATTTATCTATTTATTTATTTTCTTTGTAATTCAGCTTATTTATTTTTATTTGTTTATTTTATTAATTATATATGCATATAAATTTATACTCAATAAACATAAACATTTACTCTTTTTACATAAATATATTCATGAATAATGATATTTTATTCCATATTGTTCAGGTGCTTGAACGTATTTTTGTGTAGTTACTATTGTTAAAAATTCAATCGATACATTTACCATAGAAAAACACGTATAATCCGAACAATTTTGGAAATATTAATGACACTTCACGTAGATATGGACAATAATTATATCTCAGATGCAAACTCCCGTGGAATTTACATTGTAGAGCCTATTTGACAAACTGAAGCTTTGAAAGAATTTGACGCTCTAAAAAATATATTAGTATTTTCTAAAAGCTAAATATTATATTAAATATTTTTAAACGCTAAATATTATATCGGGTATTTTTAAAAGTTAAATATTATATTAAAGTATTTAATATTTAAGAAAAATTTCCTTTAAATAATTGAAAATATACACAGCAGAAATAAAGTCTACTTTTAAAAGAATAAAAGAAAAATAAATTGTTTTACTGTTTTTTTATATCTATCTATCTATCTATCTATCTATCTATCTATCTATCTATCTATCTATCTATCTTTTCCAGTTTATTTGCATCTATCTGTCTGGCTAGCTAGCTATTTCAGCCTTTTTATATCTATCTATCTTTCTATCTATTGCAGTCTATTTATATTCGAGTTTTTGACTTGTTCCGCTTTGATTTGTGTATTTGTTCTGAAATCAAATTTAGAATTAAAACCAATAGTCATCTCCTATCTCACTGAGTTGTATCCTCTCTCTCTCATGCTCCCTTCTCCGTTCACTCCAATCTCATCAGTATTCTTATCCTTCTCTTACCCACTTCCTGACATCTCCTATAACCTCTCACTCTTTCTCATAAATTTCCTCCTATGTAACCCCCTGCACACCGGTGGCAGTAAACTGCCTTGCTTGGGGCGATATGATTTAAAAAAAAAAAAGGATTTAAAAGCGTTATCACAAATTTTGAAGAAAAAAAGGACGATTTAATTTTATATCAAGGAACAACGCACCCCTTACTGCAAAAACTTAGTAACCCGTCTTCCCACTCCTACCTTTTCGCCTTTCTTTTTCTTCCTCCCCAGCCGGGAACCCACTTATTCCACCATGTCACGCTCTTCCATGAGACTCATATCGTGTCACTTAAATGCAAATTCAGAAAGAGAATCGATTAAAATCCGATCGGCCGGCATATTGTGTGATCAGGGAGAATCACGTGACCTACTGGTTACCAAAATCACCCTTTGTTATTTCTGTTTATTTCATCGGTCAAAATCAATTTTCTTCTCCCTCTCAGCTCCTCACTATATATTAATATTATTTATATCCCTCTCCTACACACTCTCCTTCTCTGTCTATCTGTCTGTCTGTTTTTCTCGTGCTATATATATATATATATATATATATATATATATATATATATATGGCTAGAAGCAAGTGGATATGTCTAGCCACACTGATGAGCTGTGATACAGCGAAACAGGCTTGTATGTGGATGACTAATATATTCTGCTCTCATTACGATTCAGCTCTCTGGAGAAGAAAATTTTAAAAACAGTTTCCACTTCTGCTATATGCGTAACTCTTCAGAAATGAATTGAGTTCTTTCGGTGACTGGCGTCTGTATACACTGCTTACATACAAGACGTTAAAATTTCCATTCTCAGACCCCATGCGCCGATGGCTTAGGGAGTAGAGACTCCGACTGACACCAAATCGGTCGAGTTTCGATCCCGGCTAGAAGCAAGTGGATATGTCTAGCCGCTGTGATGCAGCGAAACAGGCTTGTATGTGGATGACTAATATATATATATATATTTATAAGCATCAGGAAACCTACTAAACTATGCAGAATAATTTCACCTTGTATTACGTTCTTTTATAATTTTCTTTCTAATCTTTTTATTTTCTAGTCAGTTATACTTTTATTTTATGTCTCTCTTATTCCTTTCTAAAACCCCAAATAACTATCTGATCATCAATCTCCTACAAAGAATCAACCTCATCACCCAAAGCAAAAAAAAAAACATTATTTTATGGTGGATTCCTAGCCACATTGGTCTCAGAGGAAACAAAAAAGTAGACATAGCAGCTAAAAGATCATTAAACATCTACATTAGTGATATAAAAATACACCACACAGAGTACAACAACTTTATTACGACCAAATGGCAAGAGTTATGGAACTGCTGCAAAAATAACAAACTCTACAAAATTAAACCCATCCTCAAAGAATGAATAGAAGTTAAAATTTCCAATAGGAAAATGCCAAGAAGTGAAGAAGTAGTAATGACTAGACTTCAAATGGGCTACACCGCTGTGACCCATTCACGCCTACTAAAAGCTGAGGAGGCACCAATTTGCATTCCATGTCAGGAGCTCTACACAGTGAAACATATACTAACAAGCTGCATAGATCTTGAACAAATGCGATTAAGATACTATCAAGAAAACAATCTGAAAGACATCTTCAACAAAGCCGACCAAAATGACCTTTTAGAATTTCTAAAAGCAACAAAATTATATAACAAAATATAGTTGCAAAAGAAGATAGCATTTAACCATCACACATCAAATGACAACACCTCTACTTATATCTCGACAGTTTTTTTTTCAATTGAAGTAGATAGACTAAACTATCGCCCGGTTCACACTCCACCCACGTCTATTGAACAGGTGAAGAGGCTCATCCCTTGTTCCCTGTTTAGGACGTGGTTTCCGGCTTTCTCTTTTCCAATCTTTCCACTTTTCTTTTTTGTTTATTTTTTTTCAGTTGGAGTAAATAGACTGAACTATCGCCCATTTCACACTCCACCCACGTCTATTGAACAGGTGTAGAGGCTCATCCCTTGTTCCCTGTTTAGGACGTGGTTTCCGGCTTTCTCTTTTCCAATCTTTTCACTCTTACGTAGCCCCCTGCACACCAGTGGCCTTACCGCCTTGCTCGAGGTGATATGATTAAAAAAAAATACTCACAAAAGATCAACAAGCAGTAAACAAAAACCAAATAAATTCTTCAGCAATTATTGACACAGAAGGGTAGATATGCTGGTAAAACAAAAAAATAAACTAATCTTTCTTTCTTTCTTTCTTTCTTTCTTTCTTTCTTTGGTATTACTTATTCATTTCTGTTCCTTTCTTTTTTTCTTTATTTCTCTTCAGTTTTCTTTCTTTCTTTCTTTCATTCTTTCTTTCTTTCTTTCTTTCTTTCTTTCTTTCTTTCTTTCTTTGGTATTACTTATTCATTTCTGTTCCTTTCTTTTTTTTTTCTTTATTTGTTTCTCTTCAGTTTTCTTTCTTTATTTCTTTCTTTCTTTCTTTCTTTCTTTCTTTGGTATTCTCTATTCATTTCAGTTCCGTTTTTTACTTTATTTGTTTCTCTTTAGTTTAGTTTTCTTTCTTTCTTTCTTTCTTTCTTTCTTTCTTTCTTTCTTTCTTTCTTTGGTATTACTTATTCATTTCTGTTCCTTTCTTTTTTTCTTTATTTCTCTTCAGTTTTCTTTCTTTCTTTCTTTCTTTCTTTCTTTCTTTCTTTGGTATTACTTATTCATTTCTGTTCCTTTCCTTTTTCTTTCTTTATTTGTTTCTCTTCAGTTTTCTTTCTTTCTTTCTTTCTTTCTTTCTTTCTTTCTTTCTTTGGTATTCCCTATTCATTTCAGTTCCTTTTTTTACTTTATTTGTTTCTCTTCAGTTTAATTTTCTTTCTTTCTTTTTTCTTTCTTTCTTTCTCTTTTTTATTCATACTTTTCTACTTTGTATTCTTTTCTTCCTGTTCTTCTCTGTCTTCTACTTTTTGTTCATTTTATTTTTAATATAATTCATTGTAATTGCTTTTCTTCTTCTTTCCCTTTGCATTGTGTATTTGGTTGTTTTCCTCGTTTTCTTCCTCTTCTTTTTCTTCTTCTTTTTGTATTCTTTTTTTTCTTCTTTTTCTCCTTCATCTTATTTCTCTTTCCAATATCTCTCCTCCTCCACCTTCTTCTTCTTTTCATTGTCTATTTGGTTCTCTTTCCCAGTCTTCTTCATCGTCATGTACTTCTTCTTTCTTCTTTTTCTTGTTCTTCTGTTTCTTCTTCCTCCTTCTTCATCTTCTTTCCACGTCAATATCTCTTCTTTCCCTTTCCATTGTGTATTTGCTTCTTCTTCTTCTTCTTCTTCTTCTTCTTCTTCTTCTTCTTCTTTCTATTCCCTTTCTTAATTTTTCTCTTTCCTTTACTCACCTTTACAATTCTTTTTATTCTCGTTCTCTTTCTTTCTATTTTCTTTTTCGCTTTTTTTTTCATCGTAATTATACCTTTTTTATTTCATTTTATTCTCTTCCTATCTCGTCTCTCCATTCACTTCAATTTCTTAACCTCTTTGGGGATCTGAAAAACATCCTTCTCCTTATGAAGAAACCTGTTCCTGACCTAAATATCTAAATCATCGTCCAGAAGGCATCCCTCACATCAAACAAAAAAATCAAAAAACGTTAATCTGAGAACAGCCGTTTGCTTGAACACCGACAAATAAAGAGCTCTATTTGAAATTCCTTAGAGATTACCCGTATTTATCGACACTAAAAGAAGGCTGGAGAGCATAACGACCGAAACGTTGTTTATTAACAACGAAGACAAGGACAATAGTTTTAATGTGTTGTATCGTGGAATGAAAAGATACACAGTGAGATGTAGATAAACTATTTTTCTGTTTCACCCCATGCAAGGCGTTAACGTCACTGATGCGCAGGGAGCTACTTAAGAGTAAAAGATTTGACAGGAGGGAAGTAAAGAGAAAGACGAACCACTTACATGGAGCTTCAGAGAAAGAGCAAGAGAAGGATGGGAACACAGGTGTGATGACAGTTTCAAAGGTAGAGATAAAGGAAAAGATGTATAGGGTGTTGTAGAAAGAACTGGAGTCAAGTGGATATGAGATGGGTATTGATATTGCATTTAAATTCCTGGAGGTTGTAGCCATCAGGAAAGCAAGAATATGAAAAGGAGTTCCAGAGGCTGCAAGTGCGAGAAAAGAAGTAGAATTGTCGGCTGCATTTGGTTGATCTAACTGTAAATGGGCGGGACTCTTGTGGTAGGGGCATCAGTGACTTAAATCCTAAATTCGCAAGCCTCTCACTTCCCTATCACTATTTCCATGGAAAGTGCTCAGACAAACTACAGTCCAACATTACTAACCGTCACGTTTAAGACCCGCCTTGCTATGTACATTATAGCGAACCACCCTAATTCCTTACCTATATCATTATTAAGAAGTTAGTTCCACTCGAACAGCTTCTTACCACAAACCACTGCTCTGTGAAACCGACTCCCAAGAGGGTGCTTTCCTGATCACTACAATATTAATCTTTAAAATCTAGGGTTAGTTGTTATATTTACCACAAATCAACACAAACTGTGCCTCTTATTCTGTAACACTCTACCTCGAGTGGCTGTCAGACCTTGTAAAAATTAAAATTTTTTCATAATTTGGTAGGCATATCAATATGTACATTTGTAAATGCTAAACCATATTAGAAAGACTTGGGTCCAAAAAAGGAGCCTTTAGAGGTCGATGTGCTCTTCGGCTTTGTGGAACCGACTTTAATCATAACCTATTCAAATCTAGGGTATTCTCTACATCCGCATAAACTGTCCCTCTTACTCCATAACCTCCTACCTCGAGTGGCTGTCGGGCCTTGTAAAAAGTTTTACAATTATCTAATTTGGTACGCTTTTCAGTACGATCATTTGTAAATGCTACACGAGATTAGAAAAACTTGCCTTTAGAAAAGGAGTCTTAAGAAATTGACGTGACCTTTGCCTTAGTGGAACCGACTTGTACAGTGTGAACCTCATTGTTAAAAATAAAAAATAAAAAACAAAATAAAATAAAATAAAATTTCTTGCAATTTATCAATGTTTCTAGAAAATTAAATCTGGACGCGCGGATTCTGGAGAAGTGGGGACACTGGAAGTCGGTGGTTGTGAGCAATGTCAAAGTCGCACAGTGACGCTGTTCTCTTCGAATGTTGATTATTTGAAGCGTCCATCAATTGTCCTGTCGGCAAATGGTCTTTCGTCGAACCGTCGGCAAACACATAGAGATATACCGCTTAACAAAATCAACCAACCAACCAAACAATCGCTCAGACAAACTACATTCTTTAGTTCCACAAGTATAGGAGGTATAAGCCGTGAACTTGTGGAACTAAGTAATATTATCGTGCTACTAAAATACCACCCTCATTCCTTTCGTATTCCATTGGTGAGATGAAAGTTCCACTCGAGCAGCTTATTCCCATGAATCACTGCTCTGTGGAATCAACTTCCAAGAGGATGCCTCCCTGACCACTACAATCGTAACTTGTTCAAGTCTTGGGTTAACCGTTATATTCTCCACATATCCACACAAACTGTGCCTCTTACTTTGTAATATTCAATAACACGATCACTGGCTGAGTCCAACCAACCTTTGATTGATTCCGCGCACGTTGTGTTGTTAATCTCGGATCATTCAAAGGAGGATCACTTGTCATCACCCGACTAGGTTAGCGCAGATACATGAAGGAACGTATATTATAAAAAACAGATTTAAGACTGCCACGCCACGGTGTATATATATATATATATATATATATATATATATATATATATATATATATATATATATATCGAATCGATACCAAATCATAAGCAAGTCAAAGTTAAGTGACGCAAAAAAAATCAGTCAGCTGGTATTTCAGTAGCACGCTATTATCTCCAGAGGACGATGGTTTGTTTAATTTGCAGCTCACCAAATTTAGACAGACCGTCACCTGCAATATGTCTGGTGGCAGGCTATTTCAGCTTGACCGCATCAATTCATCGCTGGTCCCCGTCTCACTAAATTTTGTTTTCCACCCCCAGTTTTATTAAAAAAAAAGAACAAACCGGGGTGTTGAAGTTAGGTACGGGATTTCTATTTTCCCCCTCCGTATATACGTCTTAGCATCTCGAAATGTAAGTAATATCATTTAATAATTTCGATTTGTAATGGAAGGGGAGAAAACTTACTCTTTGCTATTATATGCTTGTTCTTACTAGCCGTCCTGATAATCAGTAAACGGGAAATCCTCAAAATCCAAATTTTGACCTTGGGTCACAAATCGTCAAAATCTAATGACGAACTAGCTTTGATAAATTCGCTTACTTCTCACGACAAAAGTAATTTTGCACTCATTGTGACTGATTCACCACGACAATACACTTGCTCACAACGCCCTAAGCATCCGGCAGTTCCTGGCTGAGATGAACATTGCCGTACTGGAACAACCTCCCTTTTCACCTGATCTTGCTTTGTGTGAATTTTTTCTTTTCCCTAAGATCAAGGGTAAAATCAAGGAGCCCGTTTTGAAGGCGTGGGGGCCGTGAAGAAGGTCGTAACGTCGAAGCTGACTTTTCATTTAAGAATTACCCTTCCAGCAAGTCATAGAAACGTGGTAGAAAAGGATGGAAAATTGCAGTAGATTCTATCTATCTATCTATCTATCTATCTATCTATCTATCTATCTATCTATCTATCTATCTATCCTTTTCTATTCATATCTATCTATCTACCAATCCTTTTCTATTTATATCTATCTATCTATCTATCTATCTATCTATCTATCTATCTATCTATTCCGGTTTATTTGCATCTATCTATCTGACTAGCTAGCTATTTCAGCCTTTGTATATCTATCTATCTATCTATCTATCTATCTATCTATCTATCTATCTATCTATATTCGAGTTTTTGACTTGTCAGTTCGATTATTTGTAAATGCTAAACGAGATTAGAAAAACTTGCCTTTAGAAAAGGAGTCTTAAGAGTCTTAAGAGATTGACGTGACCTTTGGCTTAGTGGAACCGACTCCCAAGAGGATGCTTCAAGGCCAGGTGAAAATATAGAGTGTTGTTTGTAATTGAAGCGAGTTGTTTACGACAATAGACTCATTACTTTTTTCAGGCAGACCTCGTATATCCGTTTTTTCTTTACTTAAAATAAATCTTTTTGTATCTCCACCATAAAAAAGTTTCGTAAGCAAAAGGGCTGCGTTCAGTAAATCTGTAAAAGTCATGGATCGATTTGATAATTTATACGTATTATTATTACAGTGGGTTATCCGTTATAGTGAAGTATATGCGTGTTGAAACAGATTAGTTTTGTTTGATTTGCCCCTGTTAGTTAGATAGCCCACTATAAGAGGGGTACAAAACAAGAAAATCAAATTGTATATAGAAACAACAATTTTATATCTATATAAATCAATTAAGGTTTTTAAAAATAAAGGTAATGTCTTTTGGCTGATACAACGTCGTTAAAATGTTCGTAGTCGTCCTTACAAGAGTGAGTTTATGTGAATGTGCGAGTGTTATTGTTGGTAAGAGTGTCTTTGACGTATTCGCTCAGTCTTAAAGGGTTCCATCCTGTTATTAAGTATAAGAAATAGCAGACGGGTAAACTGTGAGAATAAGGAGGTGAGAGGTGAGAGGTGAGAGAGAAAGATTGTGACAATAATAATACGATCGCTTGACGTTTGTCGAGGGACATGTTAAATACGCTCGTATTTTTCTGACTGTGACTGTCGTCTCGTTCGGTCTTTTTATTTCGTTTTCTGGGGTTTCGAACAGGTCATTTGGGAATACACTCCCGGATGTAAATCTGGGCTTTCTATTGGACGACAAACAAACTTCGCGTTTGCTCGCGAAAAGTGTCCGTAAAAAGAATTTTTTTTTTTTTTTTTTTTTATAATTAAAAGTTATTTTATTTTTTTTAGATGTTTCCTAGTTTTCTATTGGCCGAAAAATTTTTTACATCGAGCTGTGAAATTTTGTGAATATTTGTGTGTACTAAAAAAGTTTGTAAATTCGAGAAAATTCGTTTTCTTTTTCCTAACAATCAATGAGTCAGATTTGAATTTTAAATTTAGAACTTGTTTTGTTCACTACATTATAAACAGAATCCCTGTTAAATTGTTTTTTATTAGTATTTTTTCTAACAGATGTCTCGGGCTAAGGGAAGACTGAAGAAGGTTAATCTGCAAAAATTATCCCCCAACAAATTGATTTCCATATTTTGTATGAAAGGACTTGTTTATTTAAATAGTTCAAGGCAAACACAATCTTCATTTGATGTACATCACTTTTTATTCTTTAATCAAAAACGTAGAGCACTAAAGTAACGTATTCATATATTTGTTCTTTAATGTTTTTTGTAAAAGAATGAAAAAAAAATTACTTCGACAAACAAATATTTTGTTTAAGAAGTCAGAGATCGATTTATATTATGAACAGGGACCTCCTTCTAAAATAATACAAATCAATATTTTGATAAATGTAGCTTGAAATTTCTTTTAATCATTTCACCCCAAGCAAAGTAATAATGCCATTAGAACGCTGGAGGATTCTTCTTCTATGTGCCCTGTCCTTTCAGGACGTAAGCGATCATGGCTTTCTATGTCTTTCCCTGGTGGCTCTTAGCACGCTTTCTCCTGTTACACCACCCAGCCCTCGTTCTGTCATCCACCTGATCAGGCTCTTTAAATATGTTATCCGCTACTTTCCCTTGTCTCTTTTCCCCTCTATCTGGGACCTGTTAGTATCAAGTTCTCCAAGCCCTCCTTCCTCATTGCATGTCCCAGGAACTTTAGCTTTCTCTTTTTGATACTCAGTATTAATTACCTTTTCGTTTCCATCCTTTCCAAAACCTCGTCATTGCTCGGTCCATGACATCCGCAGCATCCTTCTGTAGAACCACATTTCAGTTGCTTTAAGTTTTTCCTTCATCTTTGATGATAATGTCCAGCATTCACTGCTATATTGAAGAATTGACATCAGATAGTATGTTTGAAATATTTTTTAAAATGAAAGATAAAATTAATTATATCCGTTTGTTCTTTCTTTAAAAGAAATCATTTAGAAAAATAAAACAAAGTCTGCCTTCGTACCAATTAGAAATTATGTATGGCGACTTTCTATGGGTAGTTTGTTAGAGGTAGCACAAGACTGAAATTCTGAAGCACCCACTGAGGATCGAAGGAACTAATCAGTCGTAATTGGTCTGGCGAAACAAACTTGCTGTCCATTATACCACGTCGAGATGCTCAAATGACCTTTTATGTATAGCTTACGATGTGGCACAAGGCCGATAGTATAGTGCACCCAGGGAAGATCGATCAGAGAGGATCGTAATTGGTCTGAGACAAACTTGCTAACCATTATACTACTTCGAAGTTCCCAATATCAATGACGTATACATATTTTCAACACACGCCACCTGTAAATAAAACCTAAGTGTAGATAACTCGTAATAGGTCGGGGATCAATTTGATACTGCATTAATATTATGAACATGGCCCTTTTTATAAATTGATAAAAATCAAAATTTTTCTATTCTGACAAATGTCGTATCTTAAGGATGGTCTATTTACAAATTTCAAAAAATTATTTCCAAAACAAAATTGTCCCTATTTTTCTTACGAGTGAACCTGTATATTTGATCAGCCCGCTTTATGCATTTGACTTAAGTTTGGGAAAGATTCGGTCCGAGAATGGTTCAGCATTTCATGACTTTCAATACCCTCAGTGAAAAAGCCGATATTGAACTAGATATAGCATATGCGTTTTGGTGCAATGGATATCGACCCGGAAGAAGAAATCGGAGATCCGAGTTCAAATTCTAGTTTAATTCATTGCATTCACTTACGCTCAAATACCCTTAAAAAGGGTATGAATCCATCTCTTCATTTGCCTGTCCGTTTCCAACAGTCCACTAGTTCAGGATAGGAAATTCTCACAGTTCAATTTCAACCTAGGGGGCACAATTTGTCAAAACAGGATAACAATATTATGACTAGAATAGTTTTACCCGGATTCAATCAATTCAGTTACTCTTCTCGACTAAATAATTGTATTCTCCCATTTTAGAGAAATCTCTTATCTTTAAAATTGATAAAAAATTAATACCAAACATCTGGAAATAGGATTACACATGGTTTATTCGTCTTTGACCAAAGACTGGATTTCCCAGGTGGCACCTTTGCTGCCAACGCACATTTTATGCAAGTTTTTAAAAGATTTTGTTTCTTTGTTTATGTCATACCAACAGACGTACCTCCTCATGAGAGCTTTCATTCTTGATATTCCTGGATGCCCGGTATAAAAATCCTTCAAAGTTTTCCTTGTTAAAACTTCTGGTATTACCACACGATCTTCATTTAATAATTTACCATTACATATAGAAAAAAATATTATCCCCTTTATTCTAAAAGGTAGTCTATTTAATTTTGTAGAGTCCCTTGTGTGGATCGATCGTTAATATTTCAATACGTTTTTATCGACTGGTATTAGAAGATAAGTCTCTGATAAATCCAACTTTGAAACAGCGATTAATTTTTTTTAAATTTCGTCTGCCGATGGGAGAGGATAATTAGTTTGTTTCGAACAGTCGTTTTGTTCTTTCGAATAATCTGCACGAACCCTTATTTTGTCGTTTTTCTTTTTTACATATACGGTCGAACTTGCCCAGGGACTATAATTGTATTTTTTCGATTACCCCCAATTTCTCCAACCGTTCAATCTCCAATGCCATAAAAAGTCCTTATCTTTTTGGTTGAAATATTGGAAGCACATTCTCTTTTTAATTCAAATTTTGCTTTTAATTTGACTAAAATCCAAGATCAGATGAAAAAAATTTGGAAAAAATTTGAGTTCCCTTTTTAAATTTTTTTGATGTTGGTTGACGATACATCTACATTATTCCAAAACGTGTTTATTGGTATATTGAATAAGTCGAACGATTTCATCCAGTTTGTTCTAAAAGGGTTTTGTGATCGATCCATGACGAATGCTTTCAATTTTTCTCTTTTCCTGATAAAATAACAAAAAACAGTCATGACGATTTTTCCCAAGAATTTAAATTCTCCACCTGTCAAAGCTTTGGCCATTTTCTTGTTTTAGAAGGCATTAATGATTCTATTGTGGGATCTCCCCCTTTTGTACATGACAATGGACTCGGCTGAGTGTATATATAATCCTGCCATATAGAGAAGAGTGGAAGGTCTGGAATCTCAGTTGTAGGTTACAGTGGAGAGTAATTCGTAGAGATCCGTTACAGTTATCGAAGAGTTCTGACAGATACCGAAGTTACCCAGAGACTAGACTAACTCTGAGCTCCACTCAGCTAGAATAAGTTACCCGGACATACTATTTCACTTCAAGATTTGTATATATCTATTTCTAATAATAGTATTCCTGAATTAAGGATAAACTATGCGATATATACATTACCCCGACAGTAGTATCCCGTGTAATATCAAAACTTGACCCCCATAAGGCGAGCGGTGGTGATGGAATCCCGGTGATTTTCCTTAAGAAATGTGCCCCTGAACTCTCCTCTGTCCTCTCTAAACTCTGTAACTACTGCTTCTATGCTTCCTGTTTTCCTACATACTGGAAGTCCTCTTCTGTCTTTCCTGTATTTAAGAACTCTGGCGAACCCTCAGATCCATCCAGCTATCGTCCTATCAGCCTTCTACCAATTTTCGGGAAGGTGTTCGAGGCCATTATTAATGCTGAAATAGTGCAGCATCTTACTGCCCATACACTTTTCTCCGACAGGCAGTATGGCTTCCGCTTTGCCAGATCCACGGCCAACATGCTAACGACCATTACGGAGTACATGTTCCAGACCCTTGAGGAGTCCGTCGAGGCTAGTGCTGTTGCTCTGGACATCTCCAAGGCTTTTGACAGGGTTTGACACTCTGGCCTTCTATGCAAGCTACGAGGTTACGGTATTACCGGGCGTTTGCATGATCTGATCCAATCTTTTCTAAATAACCGCATAATGAATGGGCATGCCTCCACACCATACTGTACAAACGCTGCTGCCCCTCAGGGCTCTATCATAGACCCGACGCTCTTCCTTATTTTCATAAATGATCTCCCAGACGAGATCAAGAGCCAAGTAGGCATATACGCAGATGACACCACAATTTACTCCCGTATCAGTAAGAAACCCGGCGTGGCGGATAAACATAATCTCGCTGCTGATCTTGAAAGGGATCTACATTCTGTGGGGAACTGGGGTAAGAAGTGGCTTGTAAATTTCAATGCGTCTAAGACAAGCTGCTTTCTGTCAATCATCACAGGCAACCTCTCCTGCCTCCCATAAGTATAGACCAAGAGAGTCTCCCCGAGAGCAATACTCTGCGCCTCCTCGGCCTTACCCTCTCTTTTGATCTCAAGTGGAACCACTACATTGAGTCAATAACTAAATCCACTGCTAGGAAGGGTGGGTCACTGTGTCGGGCCAGGATGTTTTTCCCGTCTGAAACCATCCTACATATATACAAATCAACCATTCGTCCGTGCATGGAGTACTGCTGCCATATATGGTCAGGTATTCGTGTTTGGTGACTTTAACGCCCACCACACCAAGTGGCTGAAGAACGCTGTCACTGACCCTGCTGGTGTCCACACCATGAACTTTTCAATCACCCAATCCCTTACGCAAGTAGTGGACTTCCCCACGCGTTTCTCCGACAACCCTAACGGAAGGAACTCACTTCTAGACCTCTGCTTCACTTCCATCCCAGACTCTTGCACTACCAGACAACTCTGCCCACTTGGAAACTCTGACCACACTGTAGTGTCCGTCAATATTTCACTCCACTCCCGCCCGACCCATGAAACACAGATAAGTAGAATATCATACTGCTATCAAAGAGCAGACTGGGATTCGTTCAGAGACTTCCTCTGTGACATCCCTTGGAACAACGTCTTTAGTCTTCCCATCGAAGAATGTGCATCCGAGGTCTCCTCCTGGGTTAAGGCTGGCATTGATGCCTTCATCCCTGCTAGGAAATTCCAGCTTAAATCTCATTCGTCTCCATGGTTCTCACCCGCTTGTTCGGCTGCCATTGCCCACCGGAATCATTTCTTCCGACTTTATCGTAACTATGCGTCGGAACAAAACAGGCGCCTTTTCACTTCAGCTCGTAATAAGTGTAAAAGGGTACTTAACGAAGCTAAGATGTTGTTTGCTGCCAGAATGAAGCAACGCATAGCATGTTCTAAATTCGGCTCTAAAGACTACTGGCGACTCTGTAAAAGAGTACTTAAGAAGAGCAAGTCCACAATACCCCCGCTAATCAACAAATTTGAGGTCCTCACCTCCCCAGCAGATAAGGCTGAATGTTTTGCCCGCAGATTCTCGAACAATTCGAGTCTGGACTCGTCTGGAGTTTTTACACCCGACTTCTCACTTAGAACCGAGGCACAACTGAATGATGTCCACATTACACCTTCGCTTGTCTCTAAGATTATCTTAAAACTTGACCCTCACAAAGCGAGCGGTGGTGACGGAATCCCAACCATAGTCTTAAAGAAATGTGCCCCTGAACTCTCCTCTATCCTTTCTAAGCTCTACAACCTCTGCCTATCTGCTTCCTGCTTTCCTGCCTGTTGGAAATCTTCCTCTATAGTTCCTATATTTAAAAACACTGGAGAACCCTCTGACCCTGCAAATTACCGCCCTATCAGCCTTCTTCCGATCTTTGGCAAAGTGTTCGAAGCCATTATCAACGCCGAGGTGGTTCAGCATCTCACAGCACACAGGCTCCTCTCGGACAAGCAATATGGTTTCCGCTTCACCAGGTCTACTGCTGATATGCTAACGACCATCACCGAGTACATATACCAGGCACTCGACAGGAATGGCGAAGCTCGAACCGTTGCATTGGATATATCTAAGGCGTTCGACAGAGTTTGGCATGCTGGCCTTCTATGTAAACTGCGGAGCTATGGTATAACTGGACATTTGTTTGAACTAATCCAGTCATTCCTCTCTAACCGCACAATGAAAGTGGTATTAAACGGACATGCCTCTCAGAACTACCATACAAACGCAGGTGTCCCCCAAGGCTCCATCTTAGGTCCTACACTCTTCCTGATATATATTAATGATCTCCCTGATTCCATAAGAACCCAAATAGGTTTGTACGCCGATGACACCACAGTTTACTCTCGCCTCCAACAAAAATCTGGTGTAGGCGTCAAAGCTAAACTTGCAGCCGAGATTGAAAAAGACCTCCAATCCATATTGGACTGGGGTAAGAAATGGCTAGAAAATTTTAATGCTTCTAAAACGAAGCTACTGTCAATTAACCATCATCGACAATCTCACCTACCTCCCATTAGCATGGACCAGGCTTGCCTCCCAGAGAGTAAAACACTACGCCTCCTTGGTCTCACACTTTCAGCGGACCTCAAATGGAATGACTATATCGAATCCATTGCTAAATCCGCTGCTATGAAAGTCGGTTCTCTGTGTAGGGCCCGGAAGTTTTTTCCGTCTAAATCTATCCTGCACATTTACAAATCTACCATCCGCCCGTGCATTGAATACTGCTGCCATATCTGGTCGGGTGCCCCTGCTGTTCTCCTCGGGCTTCTCGATAAGGTTCAGAGGAGGGTCTGTAATGTGATAGATACCGACTTGGCAGACCGCCTGCAGTCTCTCTCCCACCGGCGAGACGTGGCTTCGCTGTGTCTCTTCTATAAATACTTTCACGGCTTCTGCTCCGATGAACTTAGATCACTGGTGCCCCCTAAATACGAATTTGCACGAGATACTAGATTAGCAACTAGATCCCACCCTTTTACAGTGAAATCGATAAAATGCAGCCGTAACTTCTACTCCAACAGTTTCTTTCCTCGCACTTCCCGACTGTGGAATTCTCTTCCAAAAGATTGCTTCCCCGACGGCTACAATCTCCAGGAGTTTAAATGTAAAGTCAATAGACACCTCCTAACACACTAACCTGCTCCCATTCTATCAAACACTCTTCCCATCTGCCCGACACTCATCCTCGCTATCCTTACTCATCTATCACCTTTCTCCTGACATTCCCTATGTCTATCCACTCCTTCTCTTTACCTTCCCATATGTAGCCCCATGCGCAATAGTGGCAGTGGAATGCCTTGCTTGGGGTGAGATGATTAAAAAAAAAAAAAAAAAAAAAAAAAAAAAAGGTGCCCCCGCTGTTCATCTCGGTGTTCTTGGCAGATTCCAAAGGAGAATCAGTAATGTCATTGGTACCGACTTGGCGGCTCGAATACAGCCACTTTTACACCGACGGGATGTGGCTTCCCGTGGTCTGTTCTATAAATACTTCCATGGCTTCTGCTCCAACGAACTTAAGTCACTGGTGCCTCTGCAACAGATTTTTACTCGTGCAACCAGACTGGCAACTGGGTCTTACTTATTCACAGTTAAATCAACCAAATGCAGACAACAATTCTACTCCTGCAGCTTCTTTTCTCGCACTTCCCGCCTGTGGAACTCACTTCTTTATTCTTGCTTTCCGGACGGCTACAACCTCCAGGAATTTAAATTCAGGGTCAATACTCATCTCTTAACCACTTGACCCAAGTTCTTTCCACACCACCCTGTATATCCTTTCCTTTTTCTCCACCTCTGCAACTGTCATCACACCTGTATACCCATCCTTCTCTTGCTCCTTTCTAACTGGTTCGTCCTTCTCTTCACTCTCTTCCATCTAATCTTTTTACTCTTACGTAGCCCCCTACACATCAGTGGCGTTACCGCCTTGCTCGGGGTGATATGGTTAAAAAAAATCGACTTACCCGCGTTCAATATAACCTATTTTCTATCTCCATACCGGTTTTTGTTGTTCATTATTTTGGCAGTTCCTCCTTCGGAATCCACAACAGATTCTTTTCCAGGTTTCAGCGTTTATTATTATTATTATTAAATCTGAAGTCGTGTCTAATTGAAATCTGACTTTTTTTTATTATTTATTCGAATCTTTATATATTTTCTTTTCGTTGTTTTGATTGCTTTTTTTTCCAATAGTACAATAGACAAAATTTTTATTTTTCGTTTTACTTTTGTGTTTCTTTCTATAATGAGAAAATTTATTTCCCTTGTCACCACAACTGTGACACTCTTTGTTTTTAAAAGGGCAATTTTTAATTAAATTTAATACACTGCAACCAAAACAAGGATGAAGTTTAAAAGAAGTTTTTTTTCTACCTTGTGATTTATTCTAGTCTGCGAGAATATGGGGCACATCGCGTTCTTCAATTTCAAATGGAGGTCTTAGAAATAATCTGCTTAATAGAAGTCTTGTTGATTATGGGTCTTACAAGAAATCTGTTTCTTGTATCGTCGAGGGGAATGATACACAAAGAAGAATGGTGCTTAACATATTTATTCAGCATAGTATCCGATGCTAATGGATGTATACAAAAATATAGAACAATAAATTACAAACAGTTATCAAGACAAACTTACGGGCAAAAGAGAAGAAGGACTAAATGGTGAATAGCAGACGAAGTAAATCAGTCCTAATATTAATCTTCTTGTCGCAATTTATCAAAAACGACCCTTTAAATAAATATTCGTACACTCTTTCAGGTTATGAGCAGTCCATCGGTTATTGTACTGAAGGGGTGCTACCTACTCTACAATACTGTTCAATGGATGTCTTAGAAAAAACCAGTTCAATGGATGTCTTAATCATGAACTAAATTCATCCTCTTGAATCAATTATAATCAATTTTCATATTTTGATTTCGGCATTAAATAATCCATAGATGTGTTGATATGTCGCCATACAGACTCAACCAACTATTGGAGGTATAGAGTGTGATATTTTCTCAGTTTTAGGAATTTCGTGGTTGGTGGACAATTAAAAAAGTCTTCAAAAATGTGCTGAATGGAGGTCTCCGAAAAAATGTGTTGAATGGTGGTTTTAGAAAAAAAATCTCTTGAATGGATGTCTTATAAAAACCCATTGAATAAATGTCTTAGAAAACTGCTATCCATCTGTCCAAAAGAAAATACATTAATAGATAAATAAATGAAAACATTTGAAAATAAGTGACAACAAATCAGTCGTTTAAGACTTATGTCAATGATCAAAGTTGGAATTGGTAGTAGTTCTGAAACGCCCTTCAGACTGTTCTGTGAAGTAGTCACGATGCCACCTGTTGGAGTTGACAGCCGCGTATTTTGATATAGAGACGAGCAGAGGTGTAATAGGAGTGAATTAGAGTTCTTTTTAATTGAAGGCAAGAGCTTATCTAACAGAGTTGTCCCAAGTGTCAATCAGACCGTGCAAGTGAATTCCTGAAGTAAAAAACAGGAATATATATTGGAAATATAGTGCCAGTTTTAATTTTCTACTGTGGCGTATATTTTCACCTTTCGTTTCCTTCTAAGCGTGCAGCAGAACTTCCCCAGGTTTTGTGCATCCCGACACGAAAGGAATATAGATGCAATGTGAGGTTTCATTGATTGGTCGGCGAGGAGCTTAAAAAGGACCCGGTTGTATGTTTCAGTCTGTATCTGTGTATTTGTGACTATTTTTTATCAACTACGAAAGGAAATTAATCTAAAACAATGTTACACAGCATGCGCTTTGTTATAACATTATCATTTCTCTTTGAGATGAAGAAACGAATGAACAACGAGTCTGACACAGAAAATGAACATGAAAAGCCATGAAGACTTCTTCTAAGTGCCTTGTCTTTTCAGGACGTAGGCGATCATGGCTTTCCATGTCTCCCTATCCCTGGTGGCTCTGAGCACGCGTTCTCCTGTTACACCCCGCAACCTCCGTTCTGTCATCCACCTGCTCAGGCCCTTCAAATATGCTATCCGCTACTTTCCCCTGTCTCGGTTTCCCTCTATCTGGCCTGTTAGTGTCAGGTTCTCCAAGACTTCCTTCCTCATTGCATATCACAGGAACTTTAGCTGTCTCTTCCTGATGCTCAGTATTAATTTCCTTTTCGTTTCCATCCTTTCAAAAACCTCATCATTGCTCACATGCTCGATTCATGATATCCGCAGCATCCTTCTGTAGAAGCATATTTCAGCTGCTTCTTTTTTTTCATCGTTGATGTCCAGCATTCACTGCCATATTGAAGAACTGACATCACGTAGCAATCCAGCACTCTTGTGTTTCTTTCTAGCAAACTTTTCCTGTTTCTTAATACTCTACTCAGCTTCTGGAACACGTCCTTCGCCATGCCAATTCGAATTCAGATCTCTGTGTCTTACTTTCCGTCTTCTGTTAGAACATTTCCCAGGTATTTACATTTTTGTACCTGCTTGATTTTAGTATCCCCGACTTGTATTTGTCATTTTGAGATGCCTTTTTTTGCTGATAACCATGCATTCGGTTTTCTTTCAGTTTATTTGCAGTTCTTTCAAGGCCTAGGCAAGTTGCAGAGAGGCCTGTATCTGAACATGCCAAGATGTTCTGTTGCTAACGGGGAAAATCCGGATGTAATTTGTTTTGGCAGACTTTTGCGTTTGTAGTGACGCCCGTTTGTCATAAGAAGTTTTGAAGATAATGATAATTTACTCATACAAGATTTACTATTTAACCGGCAGCTGGGAGAGAAAAGGCAGATTATTAGATTTCCCAATTCCTAGCCCCTATCCATTAAAACTCTGCACATACAGAAAACACGAATGCAGTTTTGGGGCTATTCATAGTATTCCTTGTTAACTTTAAAGAATCAAGAAACAACACCATAAATAGCCCCAAAACTTAATGTGGATTGACTGTTTAAACTATATATTATATATAAAAAAGCCAAAAAAACAATCGGATTCTAACCGTATATATATATATATATATATATATATATACGGTTAGAATGCGATTGCTAAAAAAGCAAAAAAAAACAATCGGATTTTTGTGATAAAAAAGCAAAAAAAACAATCGGATTCTAACCGTATATATATATATATATATATATATATATATATATACGGTTAGAATGCGATTGCTTTTTTGCTTTTTTATATAATATATATATATATATATATACGGTTAAAATGCGATTGCTTTTTTGCTTTTTTATATAATATATATATATATATATATATATAATGGAACCTGTCGAAAGCGACCATCCATACTACCATCAATAAGTGGTCGCATACGGCAGGTGGTCGCTCACATCTACACCATTCCACTCACCAGAATGTACATATTAAAAATTTACCATGTAATCCAGTTATAAATAAATGTGAACATAAGAAGATGGCCTAACTTTAAAGAAAATTATTCAGCATAAATAATTTTAAAAATATTAAAATCGTATTTAGAATGATCAACAAAAGCCAGTTATTGCAGTCTGTGTGGTGTTTTTTGGTTTATTTGTTTTTGTTTCGTGTTGTTTTTATTTTATTTATTTATTTATTTATTTATTTTTTAATGTAACAAATTTCGCGAGCTATACGGTTAAATTTTTTTCTTAAAAGTGAATGATAGTAAAAGACAGTCGACAGTGAAAATATGGAAACGCTGGTGGAAAATCGCCGGACTGAGCTTAACACCGAAAGGGTCGAACACCTTCAAAATGAACAGCAAAAGACGAACTGAGGAAACGTCTGAAGAGGGCGAGGAAGAAAAGAAGGATATCCCAAGTTCTTTAATCAAAAAAATTAAACGCAGTAATCTATTTTATATTGATTCCTATGGAAAAATAGTTTCAGTTTACAAATATTTTGGATCACAAATGGCCTTCAGAAACGAATTAAGTTTGTGAACCGAGGTTTCGCTGTATATGTAATTAAATTGCTATTGTTATTGTTGCTGTTATTAATGTCATTATTTTGTAATTTTATCTTTTGTATGCCTTTCTCTTACCGTTGTCGGTGGGCGGGGGGGTATCTTAATGTGATTTAATGGTTAGCAAGTTCGTCTCGCTAGAACCCATTATTGAGTAGTGAGTTCAATCCATACTGGTTATCCTATACTTTTAGTCTTGTGCTACATCTAAGAGGCGCTTAGAAGATCAACTCTTAGATTTGGTGGGGTGAAATAATGAAGATATTGGAGGTTTTTCAAAACTGTTTTCTATGTATATTTCTTCTTTCGATAGATTCTTGGTACCCTTAAATAGAATCATACAATTTTTCCAGATTTTTTTTGTTGCAGTGGTGAGAATATAAATTAATAAGTTAATTCTTATAGGTATATTTGTGAAGGCTATTACGAGTGCTATATGGAATGACATCTAGGAATGGTAAAAGTGCTGTTAGTCTCATATTCAGAAGTTAGAATATATTGTGCGTTATCAAATTGGTTGTTTTTTTTTTTTATTCTTCATCAACGATATTTTTGGGGAAGTTATTGTTGATCGATTGCTTAATTCACTATAAAAACAACGTGTCCATAAGAGGAAATACCGTTACACACGGTAAATCAAGTTCGTTTTTGTTGTATCCTTGAGAAAGTTTACAATATACAAGGTTGTTACTTGAGGAGAAAGAACGAGCAACACGATTGTAGATTGAAAGAAGAAAGAGTTTTTGCAACAAAGAAGACTATAAATGGATAGACAGAGATTAATAAGGCATTATTAAACTCCGAAACAAACGCCGGTGAATGCGGTGCTCACTATGTACAGTTCTCTGTATTAGTAATTCCATATGGGGGAAAAGGAGATGTAGGATATTTTAGTACAACACCTCACCCTGAGATAATTTTCCATGAAATTCTGCTCAATATCTTTTCTTTTTTGGGTCGGAACACAACCGTTTCACCTTTTCTTCTCTTTAATGCTCTCACATTTCACCAATTTTTGTGCCGGTGGTAGTTGTGGTATTAGTGGGTTTTGAGGTACTTTCTTCATGAGTGGGGTTAGAGGGACTGATACTTCCGGCATTAGTGGGGCTAGAGAAACTGGTCTATCGAAAGCACCATGCAATACTTTCATCGACATTTCTTCATCCATTTTTTGTGTGACACCTTTAGTATGTCTCGGCCATAATTAGTTTAAGTGTCTCTAATGTTCCAATTTTTTACCCTCAATGTTATTCTGCCAAGATTTCTAGTGATTATTTCATCTTTCCAAAAATCCTTTCCACTTCTATAGTTTTTGAAAAAACTGTCTTTGGTCTTGAGAGATTTCTTCGCAAAACTTTCTTTTTTCACTTCTTTCTGTCAAATACCAAGCGAATTCTCCTTGTAAACATTAGTTTGCCTGGTGACATGCCTGAAACTCTGTTTGGGGTTAGGGTTAGGGTTAGGAGTTTGGGGTAGGAATGATTCTGTACACCGATAAAAAAAAAATTGAATGCTCCTCTCATCTGTGTCCACGCCATGATTCTTTCGTAATAGACTTACGGCCATATCACGTTGAATACACCGGTTCTCGCTCGATCACCGAAGTTAAGCAACGTTGAGCCTGGTCACTATTTAGATGGGTAACCACTTGGGAATACCAGGTGCTGTAAGCGTATAGTGACGGATGTGCGTTGTGGTGCAGTGGATATCAGCTCGGAAAGAAAAATCGGTGAGCCGAGTTCGAATTTCAGTTGAATACCCTGCATTCACTTAAGCACTGGTACCCTTGGGAAAGGTATCAATCCGCCCTTTCCCTCCAATTATGGGTTAAATAACAAGGGTAGGACTTGGGGATCCTACTCTTAAAAACAAATCCCAATGAATCTTGATACTCGAAAAGAAAAATGTATTACTAGACACAAAACTTATATAAAAAACAACAATAAATTGTTGAAAGAAAAAGATATTACCAACAATAAATAAATAAAGTTTAGTTGGCAATAAATGACCCGCTGAGGTTGATTTGCCATCAAAACCAAACAACCAAATCATTCTTAATGTTCTTTTTAAACTGTCCACAAATCTTTTCGATTGATTTGAATCTTGGTCGGTAAGGAAGTGTCACAGTGTGGTCAATGGCCAGAGATGTGCAAAAAAATTTGAATTAATTTCCGGTAACCTGTGTCCCACTGTCGGTTACTATTTTTAAAAAGTTCGTTCAGCATATTTATAGTAGAAGGCTAAAATTTTACCGATGGTGCTTTTGCCGATAGTTGGCAATCTCTACTCACTTTCACAATTTTTTCGGAGTTCTGGTTCATCCTAGGCCAATACATATAGCTAGGCATATGAAATACCCGGATGACCGATGTGAAATTCATTAGAAGGTTATTTCTTTTTTGTAGTAAAGAATTCTCTTTGCGAATAAAAGTACTTGATTATATATCGAAAAAATTGATATTTTAAATCCTTTTTTATCTCTTTTATTCAACGATACTTGCTTTTTCATTTTTCTAATGAATTCGTCCTTTTCTGTTTTTATCTTCCAAAGTGACTAGCAATTCACAGACAGTATTAAATAGTAACACTGATGTTTCTTTTTATTTCTTAGGACAGGTATTACCGAGACCTTTAAAGGATCTGCAAAATTCGGGATTAGTCTAAACAAACTATCGGCATATCCAAGATTCTTTGTAGGAAGAAAATTCATTTTGAAATCATAATTTAATAAAATTATTAACCCAACGCTGTAGCCTTCTGGCTGTGTGGGTAGGGATACCCTTCTCGGATCCGAAAACTGCCTCGGCCAAACGCTTTAAGGACAAATTCCTTCAACGCCAAATCTCGATCGACGCGCCGACCTTTGCCAGTACTTCTGACCAATTTTTTCCAACTGGAGGTAGGGCCCAAAACACGCTCCAAGAATGCGGACAGGGCCGTCCGTCCAGTTGAAGGGCCCCGGAAGGGTAACACCCTTCCAGGCACCTAACCGCAAGCCGGACGGCTTCTGGCGGTTAATCTTAGCCCCTGTCATCTATTCGTACCGTTCAAGCGCCTTCTGTACCACCTCGATGTCCCTGCGGGATGACACGAAAGTAGTGACGACATCGGCGTACGCGGAAACCCTGGATCGAGCACCACCAGGGACAGCGATTCCACGTAGGGCCGGATTGCACGCCCTGTCCCTTAGCCGGCGAAGGAGAGGCTCCAACGCCAAAGCATAAAGTAGGGGCAACAGTGGACGACCCTGTCGGACCGACCTAGACAGCGCCAGAACGCCCGACAACTTTCCGTTCACCTATACCACAACCGTGGGGGATTGATATCGGAGGCTAATACAGGGGTGGAAGTTGGTTTCGAATCCAGCGGCCTGCAGGACAGCCGCAAGGTAACAATGGTCAACCCTATCAAATGCCTTGGACTGTCCCAAATTGATCAGTGCAGCTTCTTCTTTTATCCCCTCCATTATCGTGCGTATCAGATGCATCTTGGTCTGAATTGTTCGGTCCTTCCCAGCAGTAGTCTCCTCAGGTCCCAACAGATATTCGGCAACTAATTACAAACGATTGTGCAAGATCTTGGCCAAAATCTTTAACTCTGTGTTTAGCAGAGTTATCGGCCGGTAACCCTCTAACACCTTCTCCACATCCTTGCCTTTTCTAAACAGCGTGATCACACCCCCGTAATCTCTCCCTCGCAGCTAGTTGCATCAGCCAGCAAAAGCCCGGGGAAGTCAGCCAAATAGCTGCGAAATTCCTCATCACGGAGACCAGGCTCCTTGGTAAACAATATCTCGAAATGCCGCCGAAACGTCTCGCACATGTCGTCAGTCGACCGAAGAGTATGTCCCTCCGGGTTGCGAACCTCTCGAATGTACCGGTCGCCGCCTCGTTCTGCGCCCATGTTCACAGCTTCAGAAGACATCTTGCTTAACCTATGTCTAATTACCTGACCCATGTAACGACAGCTAGTTGACCGTTCCAGGGCCTTCTTAGCTATGGCTATCTCTAAGGGATACCCACCAGCCATCTCCCGGGATTAATTAGCTCTAAGTGTCTTCACCTTGTCAGTCTTATCTAGTTTGAGCCGTTTGCTGAACTTGGTGGTGAAAGACCTAATCCTATTCTTAAGATTCTCCCACCACTTATTCCCAATGACTCCCCCAGTTAACGCCCGCTGCACTAAGTTAATTAGCTGGCACTGGAAGTCCCACCTGTCCAGTAATGACACGTTGAACTTTCAGTAACCAGCCATTCTAGGCCTATCTTCTAAATCTGGCCGGGCACAAACGAGTTTGTTGTCCGAGTAGCCTAACCAGTGAAACATGGGACAATCTAAAAGATCTATGTCGGCTTCACGAACTAACATTCTATCCAGGTAGCTAGCTACCTTGGTAGAAGGCCAACTATTAGCCCACGTCCGCATCCTCCCACCCTTGTAATCGACCCGGTATCTATCGACGAGACCGAAATCCTCGATGAAATCGACCAAGCTACGATCACATACCTTCCCGCTAGCTCCTCACCCTCTATCCAGCTTGGGATCCAGGATGACATTTCAGTCCCCCACTAAGACGAGTCGCGTTGAATCCACCGGGAAGGGCTCTAACCGCCGAATAAACGAGACGCGCTCCTCCCGATCGTTTGGCGCATAAACCGCAACCAGTCGAAACGCATTGCTTTTCACTGCAATATCGGTCACGATCAGCCGGCCCTCAGCACCGATATGGACAAGATCTACATTCCCGTCCAGGGTACGCTTAACCAGCAGAGAAACTCCTCTGGCCAGCCGGTTCCCATATGATGAATTGACGACAAAATGGTTAGACAGCACACAGGCATCGGCCTTGCAAACAAAGTGAGTCTCTTGGATCGTGACGACATTCACACCAAAGGACAAGAGGTCACGAAACAGGTGAACAAACTTACTCCGATCCCTAAGGCCCTTCGCATTCAAACTGGCTAACTTAATTGACATCTTTTAAACCTCTAAAGAGATAGCAAAAAATTACTCCTAGTCACATTCAGCGCGGAAATCAATGGCAGTAGGGACCCCAGTCTTCCTGGTCCGATATCGTCCATGGGGAATGTTAGTTTTGCTGCCCTATACAATGAGGGGTGGAGGATAACAGGGACCCTCCCAGCACAAAATTTTGCCAGTTTTTTTTAAATAATTAATGCCTGTTTGGGCCATTTTAATTTTTGGGAACGCCTCCACGGATCCATCTATGAAGTCCCAGACTTTGAGACCGCCCCCGGTGTTTCGGATAAGAGTCAGCATTCCAGGGGCTTTTGGGAAATTTTGGGGGTCTTCTACAGATAAGTCGTCTATCGTGTGGAGTTTGAAGAGTGGTCTCAGAAGAGCCCTCTTCTAAGCAGAAAGGTCACTTTCTAGCACGCTTCTGTCAATTTTACACACTTCTGCGTGTCTAAATATATTTTCTTTCCTTTCTCAGGCTTCGGGGTGGGCTTATCTACATTAGGGGAGGGTTAAGTAGTTTTAGGAGACGGGGAAAATGTTTCAAGTTGGGAAGGGGTTGTTTCTGGTCTGGAGAAGGGTGTGTGAAGGAGATGAAACATGTCTGACTGGGGAGGCAGATTGACTTTTCTCCTTAAGACAAACAGACGGGTGACGGGTGATGTAGGTGCGGATTGGGTCTTAGCTGTTACCATGACCCGTTCCGCCCTGCCACGCACTACAAACTCCTTCCCTTTTTTGGCGACACATTCTTCTTCTTCGTTCTGTCCACTTTTCAGGGATGAAGAGCGCGGTGGAGGCATTTCTGAAATCTCCACATCTTGTTGTTCTTGATGAAGTTGTTGCTGCTCTTGTTGCTGTTGTTGTTGCTGATGATGATGTTGGTTTACCTCTTTATGAGGATTCTTCTTAATGGGTGATGGAGGTTTCGCCGGTTGAGAGAGGGGGGAATCCACTTTCTTCCCCTTTTTCACAACTTCCGTCCATTCTTTGGCTGCTAGTGATTGGTCGGCCTTTTTCCATGTAGTACATTACTTTTGTCTACCGGCGGTGTTGCCGATGTCACTGGTGTTGCTGGTGTCTGTTCTTCGTCCACTTTCTTTGAGGGGCACACTTTAGTCAAATCGCCTGCCGTTCCACACAGCCAACAATGCGGCCTGCGTCCTTCCACCACCACAAAAAGCTTCCGACCCCTACACAGCAGGGTGTCTGGAATCTGTAGAAAGCTCCGCCTATCCACCACCACATGCAGTGCCACGTCCTCCGTGGGTACGCCCGCCTTGCTGTTAAAACGAGCTACATCATCAACCGCCCCAAATTGAGCGAAGAAAACCCCAATGTGGTCGTTAGAAATATCCAATGAAACACCGTGAATGATAATAAGGGTCCTACGGGTACCCATATACTCCGTCTGGAGCATGATTCCTCTTGTCATCAGGGTGGTGCCGGCCAACTTCTTGGCCTCTTCTTCCGTGTTTAGTAGCACGTCTCACATGGCCCGGGATCTACGTGCCAACACCTTTGGGTTGATTTTGAGGCTCTTAAGAGCCTCCTCCATGCTCTCCCTGCTGACCCCAATAAACTTTCGTGTTTTTGGATCCGAGGTCAGCATGGAGATCGTTCTTGCCGCAATAACATTCACAACTTCAGGGATGACGATTAGTTCATTCCCCGAAATGTAATCCTTAAATTTTCCTGCAAGTTTTTGTAATAGTCCGAGTCTATTTTTACAGAAGCGTTGTTCCAGGCCGACGGTGAAGGCGTCACCGTCAGCACAACTGTCTAAAAAGTAGACGTCTGGGGAGACGAAGCCATAATTGGGCCTGGACCCCACCCCTCACAAAACAAAAATTTTCACAAAAGTTCCAAAATAAAACAGACGAGCAACAAAGACAAACACAAAAATATTCAACAAAATAACGCACCCACGGGTAACAAAAATTCCACGTAAAAATTCCAAGCGCAACTTTTTGTACAAAGAGACAAAAAAGCTACTAGGCAATGACTCAAATCCTGGTAACAACTAACTATTCTCTTCACAAAACCTATTTTTATAGGGGCTAACACCTAATTTGCATATTTCTAGAAGTTTTCCAATTCTCTCGAATCTACTGGAATATTCTACAATCTTCCAAAACGTTCTATTCCTAATTTCTCTATTTAACAACTACTTCATGAATTAAAACTTTTTTGTAATAAGTAGGACTCAGTTGAATGCCTTACTACAACTTTTAGACATTATTAATATTATTTTTATATATAAATGCACCCTCGTAACACTTGCCCCCTCAAAGTAAAAGTTTTGAAATCATAATGAAAAACTTTTGTAAGACAATATCAGTCAATTTTTTATTGTTGTTAAGCAATAAATCATATCATAATGTTTTTTTTTAAAAGTTATGCTCTAGATAAAGCATCATTGTTCCTTTCTTTAGTGTGTTTTATAATAATGTCATATTCTTGCATGAGAAAACTCCACCTTGTACGTCTTGGAGTTTTATTAGTCATTTTTTGAAGGAAAGTTAATGGATTATGGTCAGTGTAAATCAGAACAGGATATACAGTAACATTGAGGTAAAAGTCAAAATGTTGTAGCGCTGATAACAACGTCAAGTTTTCTTTTTCAATAGTGGAATATTTCTTCTGGTAGGTGTTTAACTTTTTTGAGAAATATCCAATGGCTCTATCGACGTCTTCATCATCTTCTTGGATTAAGATGCCACCCATTCCGACATCACTGGCATCGATTTGCAATTTAAATTGTTTTGAAAAAAAACTGGAGTTGCAAGAGCTGCTCCACCAATGGGAGGTGACTTGATTCTGTTGAAAGCCTCATTGCAGGTTTCACTCCACTTGTGTTTTGCATCCTTTTTCAGGAGTTCGGTGAGAGGACTTGTTATTGATGAGAAATTTTTACAAAATTTTTTGTAGAATCCAGCCATGCCGAGAAATCTCATTAGTTGTTATTTTTTTTTTAAGATTTTTGAAATCATTGACCAAACAATGAATTTCTTTTCTTTTATCATTTGATAAATGTTCAAATTTTACATTTAAATTAGATAAGATTTCCAAGTTTTTATTGTTGTTTTTTTTACGAAATATACTTAACTATAGTTACTTTCTTTTCGTGAATTACGTATATTAAGTTTGTTTTGTTTGTTTTGTTTTTACGATATTATCGAGTTAGACGAGCCCTTAATTTTGTTATTTTTTTATGTATTTAGTTTATTTTATCGAGTGGTACGAGCTCCTAATTTTTGTTATTTTTGTATTTTTTATATTAATGTACGAGCTTCTAATTTGTTATTTATTCAATTTTTTTTATTATCGAAATGTACGAGCTCTTAATTTTTTTTGGTACGATATTAGCGTCGGACGAGCCCCCAATTTTATTCAGTGTTAAGAGTAACAAAAGAAAAAAAATGATTGACCAAAAGTCAGAGATAACTCACAGACAAATATTTCATTTACAAAACACACCAAATAAAATATTTACAAATGTACAATTTTTGTTGCATTCAAAACAAGAAACCTAGAGTTTACTACTGGCGAGTGTTACGAGGAGAGAAAGGGAAGGTAAGGTGTCAAGTATCTTTACCCAATTAAGTTGGCGAAGAAGTTATAGTGGGTTATCCATTCTTTTCCAGATTATAGTGGGAGTCCGTTCTAGTAAAGGGTAGTTGTGTATCGTTGTAGATTAACGGAATTTGGCCTTGTGGTAGATAGCCCACTATAAGTCATAAAATGATTACAAATCAAGAAAAGCAAATTGAGTTGAAAAATAACATTTTATATATACACATATCAATTACGGTTTTTACAATTCAACGGACGTTAAAATGTTCATGGCAATAAAATGCTGAAAAGAGAATTAATGCTTAGGAATGTGGGAGCGTTGTAAGTAAGGAATGTCTTTGATGTATTCGCTCCTTAGTTTAGTCAGTAGTTTTGAGACAGCGAAAGATAAGAGGAGAGGGAAGGGAGGCTAACATAGTAAGCCGCTTGACTTGGGTCAACGGGGATACTGATTACACTCCTTTCTCTCGAGTCAGTCTGCCTGTCTGCCTCGGTCGGTCTGTCTGGCGATGCTTTCTGTATCGGCTTTTTATATCTACTTTTTGGATCGCAGCAGATCATTTGGAAATTCATATCCGTATTTGATTCTGGGCTTCCCATTGGCCGATAAATAAAATTCGCGTAGGCTCGCAAACTGGAAATTTAATATTTAATTAATAATTTTCAACCGGAACATCTGCGCAAAGCCGGCGGCGCACCTATGACTTTTGGTCATTTGCTTTTTGGTCGTGAGTGTGCGAACATCCGGTCCCTCGCTTTTGCTCGGTTGGTATCACTACAAAGTTAAATGCTATGCTTTTTGTATATCCTTAAATGTGTATACAATAATAATCATTAGTTTGGTCAGCAAATTCTGGTAGCAACTACTCTCTTTACAACACCTATTTTTATAGGGGCTAATACCTAATTTTCACATTTCTAGAACTTTTCGAATTCTCTCGAATCTACTGGAATTTTCTACAATCTTCCAAAACGTTCTATTACTAATTTCTCTATTTAGCAACTATTTCATAAATTAAAACCTTTTTGTAATAACAAGTAGGACTCAATAGAATCCTTACTACGACTTTTTAGACATTATTAATATTATTTTTATATATAATTGCATCCTCGTAACATTGCTCTAAGGTCATACATTTTGAGGATGCAGATGCTGTAGTAGTTGGCAAACCCTAAAAATGTCTAAAGATTAATGACGTTGTTAGATGCTGGCATGTTCTTAATGGTTTCAGCTCTTTTAGGATCATGCCTTCTGCAATTTTTGTTTATTATTTGATCCAATTATCTGATTTGTTTAATAAAAATGACCAAACTGATACAATCTCTCATTTATTAACCAATCAGGATACAGAGAAAAATCTAAAAGTTGATCCGATTCTATCTTTCACAAACACATAAATAGCTTAGGCACACGTCATAGGCACTCGCCTGACGACGCTATGACACTGTCAGCACTCTGCCTTCGGGTAGAGGGCGCTCTCTGCTTCCGAGCAGAGAGCACAAACCCACTCGTGGTTCCGCCGAAGGGTAGATCCACGACTGGGGAAAAATAGACAGAGATTTTTTTGGCCCGGCTATATGGCCGGGAATACCCACTATAAAATGACCATGTGTCACATCTGGCCTTGCGTGGGAAGGCTAGTAAATACAACACATAAATAGCTTTTAATTTTTGCATTTCGCTTTAAAGAGCCACAAGTCTAGGCGCGAACTTATTGGCAATTGTATTCCTTACTGCCAGACGGTGCTCCGCCGAAAGTAGAACCGCGTCTAGAGAAAATCGACTGCAGCCATGACCCTGTCTTGTGCAGGGTTGATGGGAAAGTTTTGCCCGAGTCTAAGGTCTGGAACAACTCACTTTAGAATTGCCTTGTGCCGCATTCCGCCTACGTGGTGGGGCAGATGAATACTTAGCCATCTACAAGTCGTCTATCTCGACGCCTCGTTCAGACGAAATGCATTTTCTTACTCTCTCACCTCCTCTTTCGCACTGCATTCTCTTTCTTCCTCGTGTTCTGTCGGCAAAGAAACAAAGAAGATCGAAGAGACTACTTCCGTCCTCAGGTTATCGCTTACATACAGCAAAGCAGAGACGTATTTTCTGATGTTAAATTGGTCGAGTTTCAATTTCAGGCTGGAGGCAATCGGATGTCTAGCCGCAGTAAAACAGGACTGTAAGTGAATGACTATATATATATATATATATATATATGTGTGTGTGTGTGTGTGTGTGTGTGTGTGTGTGTGTGTGTGTGTGTGTGTGAAGAAACTGATAGATAGATAGATAGATAGATAGATAGATAGATACGAGAGAAGTTCAATAATTAGGTAGCCTTACACAATTTCTAGATTTAGATACTTTCATTAAGTATTATGTGTATATAGATATAAATATATAGATTGAAAAAGATATGAATGATTAGGTGGTCACTTACAGTTAATAGATTTAGATATTTTCCTTGCATAAAGTTTTATGTAGACAGATAGAGGGTAAATCAATACGAGGTATGCAAGCAAAGTGATTACTGTACTTACAACTGAAATTGATTGATAGTCAGACAGGCGAGTTGATCAATACACCACTAAATTTATACAGTATTTTCAGTGTATAATGTTAGATAGATAGATAGATAGATAGATAGATAGATAGATAGATAATGAAGTGAATATTATAGATAGATAATAATGTAGAGATTGTGATAGATAGATAGATAGATAGATAGACAGATAGATAGATAGATAGATAAAAGGATGAGAATAGATGAGATAGATAGATAGATAGATAGATAGATAGATAGATAGATAGATAAAAGGATGAGATAGATAGATAGATAGATAGATAGATAGATAGATAAAAGGATGAGAATAGATAGATAGATAGATATATATATATATATAGATAGATAGATAAAAGGATGAGAATAGATAGATAGATAGATAGATAGATAGATAAAAGGATGAGAATAGATAGATAGATAGATAGATAGATAAAAGGATGAGAATAGATAGATAGATAGATAGATAGATAAAAGGATAAAAGGATGAGATAGATAGATAGATAGATAGATAGATAGATAGATAAAAGGATGAGATAGATAGATAGATAGATAGATAGATAGATAGATAGATAGATAGATAGATAGATAAAAGGATGAGAATAGATAGATAGATAGATAGATAGATAGATAGATAATGAAGAGACTGATATATATGTATGTATATACACATACATTTACATATATATATAGAGAGAGAGAGAGGGAGAGAGAGAGATAAATCAATGTGTTTTCATATTTCATCGCTTATGCGTACATTAATGAAAATTACACGGTGGGTAATTCTCGGAGTCCATTTCTCTTTTTGCAATGTTATATGCGTTCTATAACATATGTTTGTAATTAAGGTCATTTCCCTCCTCCTCTCACTCTCTCTCTCTCTCTCTCTCTCTTTCCCTCTTTCTCTCTCTCTCTCTCTATCCTTTGTTTACATTCTTTCTTTCTCTATCCTTCTCGTGTGTTCTCTCTCATATCTAAGTATGTGCGTATGCGTGTTCGACACGTGATTTTGTATTAATCTATGTACTGACGAGTGTCAGTGTCTATGTGTGCGTCGACAGTGTGGAAGAAGTCGGTCTTGGGAGAAAGCGAAAGAAGTTAAACCGACAAAGTGAGAGTGGATAAGGAGAGAAAGAAGGTACATCAAGAGATAGAGAGAGAGAGAGAGAGAGAGAGAGAGAGAGATAAATAGTATGAAGAAGAACGAGAAAGAAAGAGAGAGTAACTGAAAGCAAGAGATTTGTTTGTTTGTTTCATTCGTTTTTCTTTTTTTGTCCACATAAAGAGCTCTCCGTGCAGTTCCTATAATTAAGGAAGTAACCACCGGTTCTCCGAGCGAAAATTACGGCAACACATCTCTGCGAAACTGCGCTCGCATTTAAACAAGGACAAATTACAGACGCGATGAAGATTCGTTGCGAAAATTCTGGACACGTTCCATCTTGGAACCATTTAGAACGGTTCCCCTGACGCCCTTCACCATCTTCTTCACTCTGTCTGTCACGATCTTTCTGTCTCTTTCTCGGTATCTTTCTCTCATTATGTAAATTCTATCTCTTTCTTTTTAATTCTTTCTCTCTCTTCTCTCTCCTCTCTCCCTCACTATATATATATATATATGGGGCGGGGGTATTTTCTTTCATTATCGTGCTATCTTTGGTGTTTATTTAATATCTTCTTTTTCCTTTCTTTCTCTTCATTTCTATCATGTTCTTTCTTTCTTTCAAATAATCTCTTCCCAGTGTAAACCCGATCTTTATTTTTTCTTTCTGAATATTAAACGAATGAAAACAGAAAGAGCACTATCTATTTCAACTATTTATTACCATTCTCCTCTCTCATTTATTCTTTCTTTGATTATCTATTTTTCATTCTCCAGTTCTCATTCTTTCCTTCTTACGAATAGTTTCCATTGTATATCTGTTCTTTCTTTTTCTTTCCACTCAAATATTTTATTTAATTTCATTTTCACACCATTCTTTCTTTCTTTCTTTCTTTCTTTCTTTCTTTCTTTCTGTATATTTACTCGTTCGTTTTCTCTCC
>JBBBDQ010000587.1:2265000-2375000 GCA_037127315.1 Ascarosepion bandense
TATTTGCCTCGATCTAAAAATCATATTTCAGGATGTAGTCGATCATGTACCTCTACTTACGCTTATCCCTTATCGGTACACTTTCTCTTGATATCTCTCCCAAACCCTGCTCCAACATCCACCTGCTCAAGTCTATCAAGTATGCCTTGCCTATGACGTCTTTCCCGCTATTCGTTCTGTGAGTATTAGATTCTCCAAGATTTCTTCGTCATCACGTGTCCCTGACACTTCAGCTGCCCCTTCCTGGTGTTAAGTATAAGTTTCCTTTTTTTCTTGTCTCCAAAACATCATCATTACTGACATGTTCTGACCATGGTATCATCAGCATCTGCTTCTTCTTCTATGTGCCTTGTCATTTCAGGATGTAGGCGATCATGACTTTCCACGTCTCCCTATCCCTGGTGGCTCTTAGCACGCTTTCTCCTGTTATAGCACGCAACCCCCGTTCTGCCAGTCAAGTACTTTACTTGCTGCTTTCCTCTGTGTCTCCTCCCCTCTATCTGCCCTATTAGTATCAGGGCCTCCAAGCCCTCCTTCTTCATTGCAGGTCCAAGGAACTTTAGCTGTCTCTTCCTACAGTCGTGTAATTTGTTTTATACCCCAGGAGTTTTCAAACTTTTTGACTTCCGAACCCCTTTATATTTCCACTATAAACGCTTATGAAATTTATACATAAATTTTTACTAAAAATAGCTTATAGTTTTGCATTAACGTCGTAAAAACTGGTTTGAAGCTTACTTTAGGCACAAGTGTTCAAATAAAATAAATTGTGCATGTTGATGCAAAATGTAACAAAATTAAATTTAAATGACTTTGAATTTCACGTTATGAGTTAATCCACGGACCCACTATCTTATCCTTGCGGACCTCCTGTGTCCACGGGCCACAGTTTGAAACCCCTGGTATACCCCACCCCCAAAATACTATAGATGAACTGCCCAAAGTTCTTGATATATTCTGTTTTAGTTTGGGTCTTTTAAACCCTCTCGGTCGTAAACAAGAAGTAAATGTTGTAAGCATCATAGACAGACGATTGGTTTAACCCTGTCTTGACACATATGGACGGGTGGGGTTTGGAGATACATACTTCTTCTTTATGCGCAGTGTCCGTTCAGGACGCAGGCGGTCATGGACATCCATTTATCCCTATCTCTTATCGCTCTGAACACATTTTCCTTTGTTATCTCTACAAAACCCTGCTCTGCCATTCACTTGCACAAGCCTTATAAGTATGTCCCACGTTGCTTTTTCTGTCCTGTGAGTATTTGATTCTCTAAGCCCCCTTTCCTTATTACGTGTATCGGAAGTCTCAGCTGTCTCTTTCTGGTGTTAAGCTTTTCTTTTTTGTTTCGATTCTCTCTCAAACCTCGTCGTTGCTCACATGTTTGATCCATAACATCCTTAGCATCCTCCTGTAGAACCACATTTCTGTTGCTTCGAGTCTTTCCTTCATCTTTGAGGGGATCGTCCAACATTCGCTGCCGTATAGGAGGACTGATATCACATAACAGTGCAGTACTCTTTTCTTTGTCTCCTGTCTCTCGGTATTCTCCTTAGCTTTTAAAATGCGGCCTTAGCCATTCCAATACGCCTTTGAATATCAGTGTTACAGTTTTCGTCCTCTGTCAGAAAACTTCTCAGGTATTAGTTCTGCATCTGCTTGATCATGAAACCTATACTTCCACATTCCTTTATAGATCTATAAAGACACACATTCAGTGTTCACGACAGGCTCCAAAGGAGAATCATTAATGTGATTGATCCTGAACTGGCAGCTCGACTCCAGTCACTTTCTCACGGGCGATGTGTAGCTTCCCTCTGTCTCTTCTATAGATATTTTCATGGCTTCTGCTCCGAAAAACTTAGGTTACTGGTGCCCCCTTCCCAAGAATTTACTCGTATAACCAGTCTGTCAACAAGGTCGCAACCTTTTACAATTAAATCAACCAAATGCAGCCGACAATTCTACTCCCACAGTTTCTTTTCTCGCACTCCCCTTCTGTATACTTGCTTTTCTAACGGCTACAACTCCAGGAATTTAAGTGCAATGTCAATTCCCATCCCTTATCCACGTGACTCCGGTCCTTTCTGCATCACCCCGTATGTCTTGTTCTTTTCTTTTCTCTTTACCTTCGCAACTGTCTTCACTCCTGTGTTCACATTCTTCTCTTGCCTTTTCTCTGACACCCCTTGTAACTGGTTCGTCTTTCACTCACCTCTTGCTTAAACTTTTACTCTCTTATGTAGCCCCCTGCGCTTCAGTGGCGGTACCGCCTTGCTTGGGGTGAAACGATAAAAAGAAACACTCATACGTAAATTTTTTCTTTCTTTGTTTTATTTTATTTTATTTTTTCGCAATGTCGTGTAATTAAGTTCCCATTTCACGACTCGAGAATTTCTTCTCAATTTCAAAGTAGCTTTGCTTATTTTCCGACATGGATTATCATTTCTCCGTCAGCTTCGACCACGCCTAACAGAACCCCCACCCACCCAGTATCAGGAGCAGCAGGCACCACCAACCACACAATCAATATAACCTTTTCCTTTTCACGCTAGATAATTTTATTACCTACATTAGATTTTTCACTATATTAACACGGTCTCTATCGGTACCGTTGCATACGTACGGTCGATAGTGTCTTTCATACGCACACACATATATAAACACATACACACGAACAGATACACGCATACACCCGCCTCCGACACACACATAAACACCCATTCATATGCATATATAAATATACATAAAAACGCACAGATATATACATGGTGGAAGTCGACTCGTGACCTCGTAAGACCACCTTCAAAACGAATTCCAAAACGAACGTTTTCAGGATTATTTTTATGTCACACACACACACACACACACACACACACACACACACACACACACACACACATATATATATATATATATATATATATATATATATATTCTAAACATATGCTATTAAATATAAGAGACAATGAATGTCTATTATGTTTGGTGGATAATTATTTATTGGTTTCCTTCTAAGCTTTCGGCTCACATGAGCCATCTTCAGAGAGGTTGTTTAAACTGAAATATTATAAAATCCACCATCACCGACGATTTTATTTTGTGTTGACATAAAACTCCGCTTGACAACGGCAATAGTTACCAAAAATAATAAACGCAATTCTTAAGTTTGCGATGCGGTTTTATGACGTCACACCGCGGATAGCGCGAAATGACAACAAAACCATGTAGTCAAATGCAATGTAATATGTTATTTCCTGTTTTAAAGTTGATTTTATTGAGTGTTGGTTGTTTTGATTTGATGTACATGACCTCCAATATCCAAATGTTGGAGAATTTTTGTCTTTATTTTCAACTGAAATTAAAGCAAAAATACGACGTTTAGAACGGCTCATGATTAAACATAATAGACATTCATTGTCTCTTATATTTAATAGCATATGTTTAGAAAATTACATGCTGCCTCGATATACTAAATATATATATATATATTCTCAGATAGAGTGTCTCAGCAGCAGAGACAAAATAAATAGCGAGTCGAGCGGAAAAACTATTCTCAGACGACGTCTTTCGTCCTCTGGTGAACTTTATCAATGCTTCACAGTACCTTGATAAAGTCTCTCGGAGAAGAAACGCGTCGACTTTGAAGAGATTTTTTACTCTTGTCTCTTTTTACTTAAATACACATATACACACGCACACAAACAAACAGATATATATATATTTAATTTATTTATTGAATCATTATTTTTAATAGATACTCATATTTGAATAGATACTCTTTTTTGTTTTTTGTTTTTTATTATTATTAAACGGTATGTTTATTTATATCTAATGGCCGACAGGCTCCAAAGTGATTGGTCCCGACCTGGCAGCTCGACTCGACCCATAGTTTACCTGGACTTACACAGCTTAACAAATCTTGTTAGGAAAATATGCCTCTTCCAGCAAGATTCAAGCCTGCGTCACCCAGAAGAAAAGGTCAATTGATCTGACGTGTTTTAGACCGCTCATCCACGAAGGATTTATAGTCAAACAGAGCACTAAATAATGCTCTTAAAAACAAATTTTCCTCATTTTTCGAAAAATTCATATCCGCCTTGTTTTCGTATCCTAATGTAAACAACTGTAAACAAAAACAATGTATTTACAAAATTTTACGAAATCCGTTACGAAAAAAATTAAATCCGATATATTTTTAATTTATTTGTTTAAACATTATCTTATTGGATACTCGATTATTCAGGATAGTAGATATAAATAGACAAATTTTTATTACTATAAAAAACAGTATATCTACTTAAATTAGCATATATTTCTAGAAATAAACATATAAATATACTGTTTCATTAAAACAAAATATCTACTCAAATACGAGTATCGATTAAAAATAATGTTCAAAAAAATAAATTAAATATGTCGGTTGTTAAAACCATTTCATTAGTCATCGGAGTTTCCGTTACCATATATATATATATATATATATATATACGAGTGAATAAGGAACGAGGAGAAATTTACAACGTCCGAAACATTAATTTAAAACAGTGCTCGATATATAATATAGAGCTGTGAATATTTATTATAAATTATATTTTAGAACATCTACAATTTTTTTTATAGATATCCTCTACAAATTGTAGATTTTGTTTGACATTGGACTTACAATGTCTCATCAGGTGATGTGGAAAGGAATGGGAGCCTTCTATTCCTTTCCATACCACCTGATGAGACATTGTAAGTCCAATGTCAAACAAAATGTACAATTTGTAGTGGATATCTATAAAAAAATTGTACATGTTCTAAAATATATATATATATATATATATATATATATATATATATATATAGATATAACTGTTATAGGTTTGATTTAAATTAGATTTAAATTAGAGCAGTAAAAAAGAAAGTGCTCAGTATATGTTTGAAAAGAAATGAAGTTTTAACATGTAGACAATTTTAAATATTTAAGTTTGGGGAGATCAGACGATTACGCTATCATGGTTTCGGCCTTTTCGGTTTTGTCAGACGATATGTATACAAATCGCTTGACGAAACAGAAATGTTCAAAATCATGGTAGCGTAATCGTCTGATCTCCCCAACTTACACACACACACTCACACACACACATACAGATATATATATATAGTGTATCGAGGCAGCAAATAATTTTCTAAACATATACTGCTAAATATAAGAGACAATGAATGTCTATTATGTTTAATCATAAGCCGTTCTAAACGTTGTATTTTGGTTTTAATTTCAGTTGAAAATAAAGACAAAAATTCTCCAACATTTGAATAATTTTTTATTAATTTGTTTCTAAGCTTTCGGCTCACATGAGCCATCTTCAGAGAGGTCACCAAGACGGTAACACAATAACATCAACCATCACCGACGATTTTATTTTGTGTTGACATAAAACTCCGCTAGGCAACGGCAATAGTTACCAAAAATAACAAACGCAGTTCGCAAATTTGCAATGCGGTTCTATGACGTCACACCGCGTGATAGCGCGAAATGACAACAGAACTATGTATTCAAATGCAATGTAATGTGTTATGACTAGATTTAAACGTGATTCTATTAAGTGTGGATTGTTTGGGTTTAATGTACAATATCTGAAGGTTCTTTTTATTGTGTGTATGACTAAGAATTATTGTATTATTGATTAAAATCTGTCTAATATTACCTCCATGTTTATGTTTTTTCAGATATTTAAACCATAACTGGAGGGAAGAGACGGATTAATAACTTTCCCAAGGGTAGTTGTGCGTAAGTGAATGCAAGGAATTCAACTGGAATTTGAACCTGGTTTCCAGATTTGTCGTTCTGAGTCGATATCCACTGCACTACAACCCACATCCGTTAGAAGGTGTAAGATCATTTTTAGAGAAGAATGTGAAGTATGATGTTACGAAAAGTGTGCCTCGCTGAACATGAAAAATATCTGAATTTCATTTTGTCGAATATTCCAGAAAAAGTGTCATTTAAGGAAAAGTGTCGATATTGTCAAACACTTTTGGTAAAAAAGACTTCACATTTTTTATATAGGTTGGCAGTCATGAACCTTCCTAATTTAGTCCGTCCTACGTAATCAGTGCCACACTGACATTTAAACTTATACAAACGAAAGGAGAAAACACAGATCTGATAGTAAAAATAGCACGTAACCTGACAGTAGTGAATCCGGAAGAGATTCAAGCGTTAATCTTTCGTTAAAGATGATGTCTCCAACTTATAAATGAGTTCTGTTGGACCAATCTGTGATTAAAAACCGGGATTAGTCAGATCAGTCGTATATCAGATCCTGCAATTAAGGTCTTCTTAGGAGGACTACACAAACTGTTCATGGCTCATCAAACGGTTATCACCTAATGAGGAGTTCAGATTGTGACGAGGCACATGAAAACAATTGGTTTTTCCGTCTTGTTAAAGGCTCGCTGCACCCATCATCTTCATGTACTCGAATCCGCTTGCATTAAAGTAGACAAACCTAGTCTCTGCAAACAAAAGAAGAATTTTTAGGTTCCCGTTTCCTGTGCAGCGGGTACTTTTTTGAGTAAGCTTTTTTTACTCTGTTGAAACCTTTTGTCTTTTATTCAAAGACTAGCAGTATAGCCCGGTGTTGCTCGGGTGTAATGAAAGCTTTAAAACTAATCCATGGTCCTGGAGCTCAGACACTTTGGACGTTGGCGCGAAAGACTAAAAAGCAATAGTTGTTTCCAGTCAAAACGAAACCGTAGATTGAAAGTAAAATTAATGGATGCAAGTCGAATTTTCATTTCCTGTATCGATGTCAAATAAGTTTTCCGTCCCAAACTGAATTTTGAAGGCTAAATAAGTCCTTTGAGTAAATGGTATCATGGCTGAGACTAAGAACCACAATTATATCTACTTAGAGCCAAACCTGAAGCAAAAACCAAAATAAAAGAGCTGAAAACCTGATTTTGATCAGACCCGATAGGATATCGGGGTATCGATTTCCAATATCGGGATCAAATAAGCCATCCAACGATAAACTAACCTAAATAAGTTCATGAAAACTTATTGTATTCATCAGGAGTAAAATTGGAGAAAATGAGCCGTATTGATGGCTGAATATCGGTTTTCGATCATATTCGATAGAATATCGGAGGTATCGATTTCCGATATCGGGGAAAATGAGTCGCATTAGGAGATCTACTAATGTTTGAGACTAAAAACTATAATTTTACCAAGTTAGAGCAAATTCTGCAGCAAGAACCGCAATAAAAGGGCTGAATTCCTGATATTGATCAGACCTGATCGAATATCGGAGTATCGGTTTCCGATATCAAAGGATATCGGAAAAATAAGTAATTAATGACCTGACCGGAAGCCTAAAGAATATTTGTGTGAAGTTTGGCGAGAATCGGATAAAAATTTTGGATTTGTATAAAGGACATACAGACACACAGACAGATAGACAGACACACGCACAAACATCTTGCCTTAAATATATATAGATTGTCTTTACAAATAAATTATATTTTTTAATCGTCTTTTAACTTTGCACCTCATCATTCCAGATGTATTCATGAGTTAACTCCTTATTATTCTCGTGTCAAGTACCTATGCCAACGGCCCCCTCCGATGAAGTGTTGGCCGAAAGGAATCTCTGGGTTTTGTTGAAAATATGTTTTCCTTATTTAAATCTGTGCTTGAATTATGTGGTAGTAAGCCTTTGTTCACATATTTATATATTCATTCATTGTTTTATTGACTAATGAAATCATACCTCAATCAACATACTGTCTCTGTGGATTTAATTTTTTTTTTAAATTTAAAAAGATTTTTAAATCATTCGTTTTCAAAAAAAGTCTCTAAAGAAGCTTGTTAAAGTGTTAGATTAAAGACGCTTTTTTTTTACTTGTTCTTATTCAGGTTTCGTTACATATATTCAACGCACACACGCTAACACACACACACACACACACATACACACACACACACATATATATATATATATATATATATATATATATATATATATATATATACTGGTTGTCTAAAGAACTCGAGTAATGATTCGAATTTTGTGTCTTCTATAATCCCAATGTTGGATATCAAATAACAAAAATGATGGAAGCAAAAATAAAAATAAAATTTAATAGGCTACATTATATAAAGATAAATTAAAAGTGTTTAAAATTCCTTGCATCCATCGCTTTTGCGCATGTGTAGTTGCACCAATTTAGTTTTACACGATGAAATGAGTGACACGAAAACTTTTTCCACAATGTTATATATATATATATATATATATATATATATATATATATATATATACACACACAGGGTGATTGAAAAGTATCCTCTCATTTTAAATACTTATGATTTGTTGACTAACTTTATTTTTTTTTTTTTGCCAGAAATGGATATGAAATAAAAGCGTTTAGCATGAGGTTTTATTTAAAATTTGATATACTCACCATAATTTTCATACCAGCTTCTTGAGCCGCCCAGGAATCGCGTCGACTGATCTTACCAGGAACTTTTGTAGTATAGAAGATATGACTTCTTGTATTCGCCCTTCAAGTTCTTCCAAATGTTTGGTTTTATATAGCAGACCTGTTTCTTTAACCAAACTCAAAGAAAAATATCATCATGTGTTAAGACAAAACTCTTGGCTGTCCACATATACATAAAATAGGGCGTTACTTCCAATCACCCCATATATATATATATATATATATATATATATATATATATATATAGTACTAGCAGCATAGCCCAGCGTTGCTCGGGTGTAATGAAAGCTTTAAAACTAATCCATGGTCCTGAAGCTCAGACTCTTTGGACGTTGGCACGAAAGACTAAAAAGCAATAGTTGTTTCCAGTTAAAGTGAAACCATAGACTGAAAGAAAAATGAATGGATGTAAGTCGAATTTTGATTTCCTGGTATCAATATCAAATAAGTTTTTTTCGTCGTAAACTGAATTTTGAAGGCTAAATAAGTCCTCTGGGTAAATGGTATCATGGCTGAGACTAAGAACTACAATTATACCTACTTAGAGCCAAACCCAAAGCAAAAACTAAAATAAAAGGACTGAAAAAAATACAGACATACAGGCAGATAAATAGACACACACACAAACATCTTGCCTTTTATATATATATATATTATAGCTTTTCTGCACTATAGTAAGAACTGCAACCTTAAAACTTCTGAATATCGTTTCTTGTGTCTTTGTCTATCAGTGTATCAACTTTGATTAAAATCGGACCACTCCTTCTATCACCCGATTTTTTCAATTAACAATTTTCGATATTTATGGGGGTACCTCGACACAAAACCTAGCTAAGAACACTCTCAGTTGCTTATAATACAACTGTGTAAATTTTCATGAAAATCGGTTCAGTCGTTTCGGAGTCTATAGGTAACGGACATGCACACACAGACAAAGTTCCATTTATAAATAAGTTTAGATTAGATTTATATATAGTATTTGGAAATTATTTCTGAAACCTAGGTTTCAACCTTTCAGTATCTTCAGGTGATTTATAATAACTGATTTTCTAACGTTTTTCAAACGTACAAACAGGGATATTTACGAACGCCCGATATTTTCAAAATGAGGGAGAAGTTACTTAAGAATATTAAAACACTTCCATCCAGGTTCGTATGATGCTAATAAGGTGTGATTGCATCCATACATTACTTCTACATATAAATATATTAAAGACTTTTTAATACAGCTGAGTATTGGTCTAATTTAATTATGACCCAGAAACTAACTAACTAACTAACTATATATATATATATATATATATATATATATATATATATAAAGATTTGTACCCACAGAAACACAAAATAGCTTTAAAAAGAGTAGACGTCATTTTGTTTTTTCCAAACTCGAGGAACCTTTCAGCCAACACTTGTCAAGGGTTTCGTTGGCACAAAATTACAAAGGGATAAAGAAGAGGACAAGACCAAAAAGGGGAATACTTGCAATACTGGAAGAAGATGGAATTCGTTTAAAAATAAATTTATTGAAAAATATTAAAATGTGAGGGGGGTGTAAACATATAAATTCCACAAGAGTGAAATAAAAAAGAAAAATGTTACACTCACAAACTCGCCAGTAATTGCAAGGAGCGCAGGAACTGCTCTTTCTGCCTGCACAGGCTTGGCTGCTGGATTTTTAGGCAAATGGCCTCCAAAACACGTAAATGGTATGCCGATCGAGCACTGTGCAGGACAGAAAACCAATTGTCCTCATAAGAGGAGGCACAAGCTTGACTATCCAGCAGGTGTTGGCCGATTGCTGAATCCAACACAGCTTGAGTTGTTCTCATATTCCTATGAGAATTGAAGTAAAAGTATTCCCCTTTTTGGTCTTGTCCTCTTCTTTACCCCTTTGTAATTTTGTGCCAACGAAACCCTTGACAAGTGTTGGCTGAAAGGTTCCTCGGGTTTGGGAAAAACAAAATGACGTCTACTCTTTTTAAAGATATATATATATATATATATATATATATATATATATATATATATATATTCTAAATTATATTTTAGAACATGTATAAATTTTCTTATATAGCCACTACAAATCGTAAATTTGTTTCGACATTGAAACTACAATGTTTCATCAGGCGGTGTGCTGATGAAACAAATGTACGATTTGTAGTGGATATATAAAAAAAATTGTTCATGTTCTAAAATATAATTTAGAATAAATATTCACAGGTCTATATATTATATATCGAGCACTGTTTAAATTAATGTTTTCGACGTTGTAACAAAAACTTTTTTTCTTCGTTCCCTATTCACTCATATATATATATATATATATATATATTCAACTACCCCCCAAAAAATGGGTAATTCGGTTAACTCACATTATAACCTTCAAAATATAAAGACGAAATCATTGTCAAATGTTTAGGGTTTTGTAATTAAATTAGAATGTGCATTCAAATAACAGTAGTATAGGCTCATAACCTCTCCTGAGTCTGTAAGATGTATCCATGAGTTCAATCTATTACATTTCAGTTGGCATATAAAGAAACGGCAACCTACTGCGGGAATATCTTCTGCCTATCTAATCATGAATCGAAAGAGGCTTGATTATGCCACTACCCGGTCGGACGCTGTTGGCTTCGATCCAGATAGCTGGTCTTAGATTGACTCTGTCACGGTGATCTCCTTTGTCCCACGCTGTGTTGATTAATCACAAGGTAGTCACGTGAGTTCTCCACTAGCTGTCTCTCTGCCGAACTAAACCAAACCGGGAAGCCTGCACACAATTAAGTAATAAAAGAAAAAAAAAACAGCACCAAGAAAAATTAGTGGACCGACGTTTGAAGTGTTGTAAAATAACGTCTTTATATACAGAATATACACAATAGTCTCTTGGATAATTCCCAATCCCTGCTTCTATCAAACTGGTAGCGGAACGGAAGTCTCTTAAGTAAATCGAATTATTCTCCTAAGTAATAACGAGAAATCTGGCTGGCCGCGGCTCGCTGCTCCGAACAGAGTTCTAAGTTCGTTATAAGTCTAGTCAACTTGATTTTTGTTTTCCGGAATGTCGCGGAAATTGCCGTAGTGCTGGGTTATGGGTAGGTTGGCGCGGTTCGTCTTTGGATCACTCTCACCAAAAACTCTCTTCATTTGGCAATTTCAAAGTTTGTCTGCAAAGTCTCTTCGTGTCTGTCTCTTAGCTCTGGTTGGTTGATTGGCGACAGGCTTCTCTACGGTCGGCACCCAACGGCATGGCCATCATCTCTCTATCTGTTTACTTCTTCAGCTGGGAACTGTCTTTGGCAGGCAGCGATTTTCTATGGTTGCCACCCGACTGTGTGGCAATTATCTCTTTGTCATTACGTCTCTGGACCGGGAACTCAAACTCTCTGCCAGTCGAACTGCAACTGATCTCCAACTCAAAACTTTGTCTGCAAAATCACTTCTCGTCTGTCTTTAACTCTGGTTGGCCGGCATCAGGCTTCTCTGCGGTTGGCGCCCAACAACATGGCGCCTATCTTCGTCGTTACGTCTCTGGGCCGGTAACTACGAACTGGAACTGAACTGCAAACTGCCTTGAACCGCCGCTGGAACACTTTTGGTCCCTCGGGACCCTGTATTTATGCCCATGCCATGGTGTGGGGCCGACGGTCGCTGGGTGTCTAACCCCTCATCACGGCAACTATTAGAATGCTGATGTTAGCTGCTACTCGTTGTTGCCTTTGGTTTACCTAATAAGGTTAGTCTCCTTTCCATAACGTCAATTGTTGGTCGTCTCCCACTTTCGGTTTACAGGACCAATGGAATTCCTCTCAGTCTTATTACGTCATCGTCCCATACCCCTTTTCTTGGCTGGACTTAACCGGCGAATTTTTTTTCTCAGAATTTTCTTTCTCACGAAACAATTTCGGGGATTTTTTTTTCTTAAACAATCGCTATTAACCTTTTTGAACTGGCTCCGCCCAAAACAAGTTGACAAGAGTCCATTGGCATTGTTAATGAGATAAAAAAAATTTTCCGCACCTGTGTTTTTAATATCCATTTCTGAGTCACCGACATTTTCAGGCGACGGAAAACACCTTCGCCATCCGCTCCACCCCGATGTCAAGTAAAAAGGTCTCTTCTCTAAATTACTTCAACTCGGAACCAGATATTTGTTATCTTAATTCGTTTCACAATTCACGCTAGCAGGACAATTGGATACAATAATAAAAGTGAAATTTCTTTTTCGACTATTATTAATGCCCAACGAAAAATCAACAATGAATTTATCTCTTTCTTTTAGGTTTAGAATGACAATTGTTAGCCTTCATAGGTGAGCCGAAACCAGTGGCTATTGTTCATTAAAACATATCTAAATCTTTTCTTTCTTCCTGATCTTTCTCTCCTTCATTCTCCGGTTTAAAATAACAACAGAGAAATACCATTTGCTATTTTTCTTTGTTTTCTTATCCTTCGCTACTATTCGGAGAATAAAGAAAAATGTCTTTTAGTACGTTTTCCTCTGACTTATAATAGTAATTAGAAGTTTTTCTAGTTATAGTTAATAATTAATTAGTAAAATTAATTACCTCCGCTCCGCACCAAAATATTGTTATATGATCGCTCAAACGTGTATCACGTATGGCACTTAACTGATTGATATAATGAATATTATAAATGCTAATTGTTGCTAATCTTAGTTATTATCTAATATTATTATCATTGTTAAAATGTCGTAATTAACTCATTATGTCACATGTAGGGAATTGGTTTATTTTTTAAGACAAGCACTATTAAATTGTTAATTGAGTTTCTTTACATTGCGAGCTCATGCTAATCTAGTTAATTCTAAATGTAAAGCGACATATCGCGATAAAACAACCTCGATAACAAGGCAGACAGATCAAGTCTCTGGCTGGGGAAAATCCGCTTATTTGGTTAAGAACGATTGTGTAACGGTTTTCTACTTTTGTCGCTTTCGTTACCCTTTCCGTTTTTTATTTCCTTTATTTATTCATTTTTTAGATTTTCTTTTATCTTCTTTTTTTTCTTTCTTTCTTTCTTTTATCTTTATTTATTCATTTAGCAAATTTCGTTTATTTTATTTTTCTTTCTTTTTTTCTATCTTATATTGAATTTTATTTTCTTTCTTCCTTTTTTCTACTTTTTAATATCTTTGTTTTTATTTATTCATTTATTAGATTTTCTTTTTATCTTCTTTCTTTCTTTCTTTCTTCTTTTATTTATTCATTTAGCAAATTTCTTTTATTTTATTTTTCTTTCTTTCTTTTTTTCTTTCTTATATTGAATTTTATTTTCTTTCTTCATTTTTCTACTTTTTAATGTCTTTGTTTTTATTTATTCATTTATTTGATTTTCTTTTTATCTTCTTTCTTTCTTTCTTCTTTTATTTATTCATTTAGCAAATTTATTTTATTTTATTTTTCTTTCTTTCTTTTTTTCTTTCTTATATTGAATTTTATTTTCTTTCTTCATTTTTTACGTTTTAATGTCTTTGTTTTTATTTATTCGATTATTAGATTTTCTTTTATTTTTCTTCTTTCTATCTTTTTTTTCTTCATTTATCATATAGTGTTTTTATTTTCTTTCTTTCTTCTTTTTATTTCTTTGTTCTTATTCATTTATTATATTCTCTTTTCGTTCTTTCTTTTTTCTTTCTTTATTATATTGTCTTTTATTTTCTTTCTTCCTTTCTTTATTCTTAGTTCTTATTTAGTCATTTATTATATTTTCTCTTCTTTTCTTTTTCTTTCATCCTTTCTTTCTTTCTTTCTTTTTTGCTTTCTTTCTTATATTGTCTTTTATTTTATTTCTTCCTTTCTTTATTCATTCTTCGTTCTTATTTATTCTTTTATTATATTTTCTTATTTCTTTTACTTTTTTTCTTTCATTCTTTCATTCTTTCTTAAGTTTTGTATTGTCTTTTACTTTCTTTCTTTTTTCCTTTCCTTACTTGTGTGAAGAAAGTCAGCATCCCTATCAAGTTATCTAATGGAATACTGGTACATTCTCATAGAGATGAATCCGAGTCAAGTCTGTCCCTGACTACCGACTGTGCTTCCACTGTGGGTAGCTTAGTGAACAGAGTCGCCACATCCAGGCTCATCATCTGGTTGCATTGGATGGGAGCATCTTTGAAAAGTTCCACAAAATAGGTGAAGTTTCAAACATAAAATGGTGACTTTCCTATCAGTGATTCTATTATATCTACAAGGAAGTGACTCAGAGGGTGTCATACCGAGCCTTGGCCTGAGAGGAATACCTTTTCTTTCTTTTTGTGAATCTTAGGTAGAACATACGTGTGAGGTAGCTTGCTGTAGCGTTCAGACAACTGCCTGTATGACTTGGGCTGGAAGTGATACTTAGGGTCTGATTAGGGTCTGCGACAACTGTCGTTCAACGTGGGGTCTTTTGTTTTTCCTTACTATAGCTACTACTTCTTATGAGGTCTTCCAGTTTCTCGGTGTATTCTGTTTGTCCCTCACTACAGTTACATTGCCTTTGTCAGCTGGTAGTATGATGATGTTCTCATTCCTCTGTGGGGTTCTGATTGCCAGCCTCACCTCTTTTGTGATGTTTGGTTTGGATGGCTTGTCTTTCTCTAATGTCTGTCTCACTTTACATCATAGCTTATCCGCCTGAGCCTGAGGGACGTTCAAGGCTAATTCCTCGATGTGGGCAATGATATCTAAGTATGATATCCGCCTGATGGTAGTTGCGAAGTTGAGACCATTGTTCAGCACTGACTCTTCAGAGGCACTCAGCTGATGTTGACAATTGCCTTCAGAGAGGGGTGATGGGACCTCATGTACTGACCCTCAGATCATTTGATCTATTTAATTTTTGTACTTTGCGGACCTTGACTGTATCGAATTCTTGCGTGAAGATTTTTCCAGCTCTTTCTAGATCCTTTTTTTGGTCTTCTCTATCAGCGATCTTGCTGAGGAAGACCTCAAGCCTCTGGAAGATATCGGACTGTAATTCTTGTTTCATCCATCGATTATATTAGACACATTCTCGGACCAGGGCGTGACTAGCTTTTTCTGCGACCAGAGGGTTTTCCTTGAACTCACGGCACGTCACGGTATCAAGCCTGCAGGAATGAGTTGTAATCCCCTGCATCGGTGTAGAAAAGTCAGGTGGTTTGATATTCGTGGCAGCTTCAGGTAAGACTTTTCTATTGCTCTCCATAGTTTTAGTGTATCGGACCAGTCCGAGTTCGAATTCCAGCTAAATCCATTGTATTCACTTACGCGCAAATACCCTTGGGAAAGGTATTAATCCGACTCTTCCTTCAAGTTATGGGTTAAATAGCAGGACAGATTGGGTTCTATAGCCTTGGTCGGCAACCAGTCTACCGCAGAAAGTAATGGCAACCTACTGCGGGATAATCTTCTGCCCAGTCAGTCATGTCTCTTTCGAGACATGATCGCCCAAGCGTGTATCACGTATGGCACTTAACTGACTGACCGATCCTTCAGTATTTGTCGTAAACATGCAAGTAAAAATATGAACAATAGTCCAAACAATGTAAATAGTGTAAATACTACCTCATCTTAGAAATTGACTAATTATTAAGCTAATACATTTAACCATGTCATAGGGAACGAACTACGCGTATTTCATAGTCTTGGAACCTTATTTGTTCATACAGCAGAATATTCAACGAGCAAAACCATGAAATTTTCACGTGTGCTGTCAGTAATAAAATAACGCGAGAAACTTATTCAATCATTAACTTAAGAATTATTATTCAGTAGAAAATTCAAATGGGGAAAGCGTGAAAATTTTGTGGCTATTACTAGTTTATAATATTGGCGTTAATGATTGAAATTATAACAACATTGGCTGCCTTGTAGTCGTCGTCATGAAACAATGATAGCGGCCACAGTCAGACAATTATGATTTATGATGCGGGCAAGAATTCTCCAAGTGCGAACGAACGACGATCGTAGACGTGGATCTCATGATGGCGATGTTGGCTGCTCGGAAGATTGGCAGGTGTGGAGTAAATAATGAGGAAATATCAGAGGAAAAAGATGTTTAAAAAGCACTCGTTTTTGATTGAGACGAGGTAAAAATATCAAAATAAAGAAGTCATAAAATATCAATAGTAATTGAAAATCAATAATAATTGAACCGTTCGATAATTTCTTTTCCGACCATTAACACCAGATATTTTTTATTCCTTTTTTCATTTTGAATGGGAAGGCGTGGTTTCTGCAGTAAAATAATGAAATATTGGAAGAATTGCGGCTTTGGAAATTATCTGAAGAGTTTCTGCGTTGTGATACACAAGTATATATATATGTAGAGAGAGAGAGAGAAAAATAGATAAATAGATAGAGAGATAGAGAGATAGATAGATAGAGAGAGAGAGAGAGAGATATAGAAAAAGCGAGAGAGAGTTGAGATATATATATATATATATATATATATATATACCTAGTGCGATTGGTGAATTGTCGTCTAAAATACGTAAAATTGCAAATAACCCTGACATCTAATTTTAACAGATATATTTACCAAAATTACCCAAAACTATTTTGAAATACTAAAGAGTATATTTATTTAACAAAATTCACATTGGCTGCAACCACGAACTCTAGACAACTTCGAAATCTCCTGCAAATCTCCTGGGTGGTTTCATTGATTAAGTTGGTGAATGCTGCCATAATCCTTGGTTTCAGGTCATCTTTGGTGTTATAAGGAGTTTGTTGGTCTCTCGCCCAAATGCGCCCCACACATAATTATCAAGGCGTTTTCAGTCCAGGGATGTAAGTAGCGAGATGTAGCAGTTGATGTGATCGCAGAAATTGTCTTGCAGTACTGATTTGATTCCCCTGCTTGTGTGGTATAGTACAGAATCCTGATGCAAAACATAGGATATTCCAGCAACCAATCTCTTAAGCAAGGTCAAGGAACTTGATGTTGTCTTCCGCCGTGCTAAGTCTTCGGCCTTCACCAACAAGAGATCTTTTCTTGTCAGAATGATCAGAGTGAGTTTTCGAGCTGCCGTAGCTTCGCGTCCCCTGAATTCTATAATTTTACCTACATCAATAAGTATCCTTTATTATTCTATTATCGACACACACACACACACACACACATATATATATATATATATATATATATATATATATATATATAGTATATCGAGGCAGCAAGTAATTTTCTAGACATATTCTATTAAATATAAGAGACAATGAATGTCTATTATGTTTAAACATGAGCCGTTCTAAACGTCGTATTTTTGCTTTAATTTCAGTTGAAAATAAAGACAAAAATTCTCCAACATTTGGATAATTATTTATTGGTTTTCTTCTAAGCTTTCGGCTCACATGGGCCATCTTCAGAGAGGTAGTTTAAACTGAAATATTATAAAATCCACCATCACCGACGATTTTATTTTGTGTTGACATAAAACTCCGCTTGGCAACGGCAATAGTTACCAAAAATAATAAACGCAGTTCTTAAGTTTGCGATGCGGTTTTATGACGTCACACCGCGGGATAGCGCGAAATGACAACAAAACCATCTAGTCAAATGCTATTCCGCGGTGTGACGTCATAAAACCGCATCGCAAACTTAAGAACTGCGTTTATTATTTTTGGTAACTATTGCCGTTGCCAAGCGGAGTTTTATGTCAACACAAAATAAAATCGTCGGTGATGGTGGATTTTATAATATTTCAGTTTAAACTACCTCTCTGAAGATGGCCCATGTGAGCCGAAAGCTTAGAAGAAAACCAATAAATAATTATCCAAATGTTGGAGAATTTTTTTTCTTTATTTTCAACTGAAATTAAAGCAAAAATACGACGTTTAGAACGGCTCATGATTAAACATAATAGACATTCATTGTCTCTTATATTTAATAGAATATGTCTAGAAAATATATATATATATATATATATATATATATATATATATATATATATATATAGTAATTCAAAAATTTCGAAATTCTATTTCGTTGGATGGCCATCTCAGCGAGAAAACTCTAGCTTCATCAGCAACGGTCGAAAATAAAAACTTTATTAATTCAAATATGTTACAAAATTTCTACACCGGAAGAAGCCCCATAATATATCCATACACAGGAAGTTGAAAATGGGTGAGACTAAAGAATAAACACCCGATTTTTAACTTCCTGTGTATGGATATGTTTTTAGGCTTCTTTTGGTATTGTACAATATTTGAATTAATAAAGTATTTGTTTCGACCGTTGCTGGTGTAGCGGGAATTTTCTCGCTGAAATGGCCATCCAACGAAATTAAATTTTGAATTTTTTTAATTACTTTATATATTTGGCTCTGTAAATAGATAATACTATTTACCCTCCACCTTGATAAATTTTAATATTAATAAGATGAATATTAATAGGATCGGGTTTTGGGATTTTACCTATTTATTCATCCATTTTAGATTTAAAATAATATATATATATAATAAAAATGTTATCATATATAATACTCTACTAAGTATCAAGCACTCTAAATAAAGCAAATTACTACAAACATAAATAAAGTAAATCATTACAAACGTCAGTTTGTAATACTTCTAATATATATATATATATATATATATAGCTGTAGTGCTATTTTCGCTTCCAGCGTGCACGCACGTGTTCGCCAATCCTCCACACCACAAACAAAATAGACGACTACTACTATCGTTCGTCCGCGAACTTACCGTTACAACCAACACTATTTTCATAGTCGATAATGGGTGATGTAAGCCGAAAGCTCAGAAAGGATTAAGTAAAAACGTGTATCAATATTGTGATTTTCAACGATAATGCTATTAAGCTTATCAAACGATATGAAAAAATTTACATAAAATAAATCGACAGAACTTGTGTATAATATTTAATGAAACATTCATCAATATATATATATATATATATATATATATATATATAGTTACAAAGAGTTTATCTCTTCAACTGAGCAGATTCATGCCGACTTCGAAGTTTCGCGAGGGCACCGTTATGATGTTCTAATTCGTCAGGGCTAATTGTAAATCGCCCTGATGAGTGAGAATCGCTTGCCAAAACACATTTTTTATGTAAAATCACTGAAGAAATACAACAACATTGGCGATAAATATTATTACAATATATATAGTGTGTGTATGTAAATATATATATATTTTAATTTATTTGTTGAAACGTTATTTCGTAAAAATTCGTAAAGAATTATATATATATATATATATATATATATATATATATATATAGTGTAGATATTCTACAATTTCATTTGTAATACGTATTTCGCAGGCAAACCTGCTCGTCAGACCCAAATGATACAACAATTAATATTTAAAATAATCCAGAAAAGAACTTCATACAAACACTCACGTACCCATATTGAGAATTGACATTTGTAACGATAATGTACAAAAACACTTCCTCGCTCATTCAAAAATCACCAAAGAAAGAAAGAAAAAGAAAAATATAGAAAATTAATAAACGATAAGAAGAGAAAAAAAAAAAGAAAAAGATAACGAACAATATAAAGAGAAAGAAAATTGAAGTTAACGTTTCAGATCGACACCAGCGTCTATTGCAATTTATCTGCTTTCTTAGAAAAACATGACATGGAAATTTAACATTAAAATTTAGTTTTAAAGATAATGGGATGTATTTACGGTATAAACATAAATTGTAAACCATACTTTTTTCATACAAATTAAAATATAACCACTACTAGTATTATATTATAAATATAGTTAAAAATAATCTTTTAAAAAATTAAAAATTATATGAGAAAATGAAAAATAAAATATAAAAAGACAATCTTAAAAAGAAAGAAAAAATCTTAAATATTTACTTGTAGTTTTTGTAGATAATCGTTACAAACGTTTATTCTCGGTATGGGCACGTGAGTGTCTGTATCAAATTCTTTTCTGGATTATTTTGAATATTAATTCTTGTATCATTTGGGTGTGACGAGCAGGTGTGCCTGCGAAACACGTATTACTCATGAAATTGTAAAATATCTAAAAACTTGGTCTAGATTATATTAAATAGATTTAACATTGAATTCTTTTGAGTTCGTCTCTATCGGAATTTGCCTAACATAAATACTAAATATTCTACGTTATATATATATATATATATATATAAAATAATGTATATATATATATATATATATATATATATATATATATATATATATATATATATAATGTATTTAATATTAGATACACATATTATCCTACATCGTTGATACAAATCAGAGTTTTAGGCATTATGCAATCATCAGGTGCATATTAATATGCACCTGATAAATTAGTAATATATATATATATATATATATATATATATATATATATTCATGCTGCATTGAGTACTGTTTTAATAACAACTGAATAATAATATTATACATGTGAATACCCTCATATGTATCTTTTATTGATTTGCGTAGCTATATATATATATATAGGAGAGAATGGCAGACCCGTAAAGATGGAGAGGTTAATGCAAAATATTTATCCAACAGATATAAATTATTAATTAGATAAACGCAAAGAGCTCAATGGATATTATCCAGAGCGTTGTAAACAAATAATACGGTTTAAAAAATACAAGCTTTATTTCCTCTGTTAAAATTTTTTTTTTAATATTCTTACATAGTTTTTAACAGTCTGAATGAGACAATGTAAGTAAATTTACATTGTCGAAATAAATCCCAATTTATAACTGTCTATTTCCTGAATTATCCTCTCAATATATATATATATATATATATAAATTCATATGTCCATTTAGAGAATGTATCTCTAACAACCTCAATAATATCTACATCGGCCACACCACAAATTCGCTCTCACGGCGTCTGACGTTGCACTTAAATAAAAATTCAAATATTAGAACATTTAGAACAACACGGTTATCAACGCACACTTCTGAGAAAAACGCTTGTTGATAACACGTACATACTCAAACAAGAAAATAATAAGCAGAAACTAAAAATCCTCGAAGCACTCTACATTAAACAATTTAAACCTGGTTTGAATACAATCAATTTTGATATTTCCAATAACGTACTCAAATGTCTGTAATCAGACCAGGGACCACAACACCACAATTTTGTCACTGTCTTCGGCCATCCGCCACGGTAGGGATGGACTTATATTTTCAATTCAATTATCTTTATTGTTAATAGCTTAAATGTTCTATGTTTACTGTGTGTTAATATTTACTCTTTGATAATGGCTTATGTGAGCCGAAAGCTTAGACCCGATAAAAAATTCAACAAATACTGTGATTTTTTGTTGTCTTTCAACGACATCACCATCAAGTATATCAGACGGTATGAACGGATCCTACACAAAATTAATAGACAAAACTTGTCTATATTATTCAATGAAACCTGCATTAATGAAAAAATGCTGCCAAAATACACACAATATATATATATATATATATATATATATATATATATATATATATATATATATGTATGTATGTATGTATTAATGCTATATCAAACACTATAAATACAATGTCTGATTGACTTCAAAACGTTATCTGTCCTGTTCAGTGATAATGGGCACTTATGAGTGATGGAGTGGGGATTAACTAAACACATCAGTGCTGTCTGTCAGAAGAAAATAAACTGTCAGTCGTGGTCTACTGGATGTGCACTGGATTTATATATATATATATATATATATATATATATAGAGAGAGAGAGAGAAAGAAAGAAAGAAAGAAAGAAAGAAAGAAAGAAAGAAAGAAAGAGGGAATTGTTCAATGTTTGTTATATTTATGGCGAAAGAGGATCGATAATAGGAAGTGGGAATAATGAGAGACAATGTAAAAATAGAAGTCAACTCTGTAGTTTCAGGCCGTTATCTATCAGACCATGCGGCATTCCTCCCTATATATGGGCCGTTTTGGCTCACTCCGAAGAAAATCAAACTGGGTCATTCCGAATACAACGTATCAGACAATGTCTTCTTTGTTTGTCTACACTTCTTAGATGAGGTAGTAGTTTCACTATTTAAATAGTTCGGACTGTTGTCCTTATCTTTATCACCATGTTTACGACGTTTCGGTCGTTGTACGCTTCGGTCTTCTTCAGGTGTTTGGAATTTCGAACCGAACCCTTTACTATGATCACTGTGGTATATCATTCTCATTCCATGTCCCATGTCATTTGTAGTTATCTCCTCAATGACACATGGCTCCGTTCGTGAGTTCCAGTGACTTCATCCAAGGAATTGTGAGTTTAATGCCTGGCGACAATGGTGGTGAACAAATAACTTAGTTGATTTAAAGGGAGATAACTACATGGCAATGCTTTTGACCTATCAAGGTGAGACATTGGGGATTGCTACCTAAACTCTCCAGTGTTTGATTTCTCTTGCTTTTCTTTTACATTCTAAAGAGTATATTAAAGTTACTATGCCACTAACTTTTCTTTTCGTTGTCAGTGATGCGCTTGAAACGGACGTGCGTTGTGGTGCAGTGGATATCGGCTTGGAATGGGAAATCGCAGAGCCGAGTTCGAATTCCAGTCGAATTCTTTGCATTCACTTACGCGCAAATACTCCTGGGAAAGGTATTTATCTGTCTCTTTCCTCCAGTTATGGGTTAAATAACAGGACAGATTGGGTTCTATAGCCTTGGCTAGCAACCAGTCTACCGCAGAAAGCAATGACAACCAACTGCGGGATAATCTTCTGTCATGTCTTTTTTTTATACATGATCGCCCAAGCGTGTATCACGTACAGCACTGAACTGACTGACTGATGCAGCTGAATAGGTATCTCCACTAATTCACTGAAAAAAAAAACATGATTTTAAAAGGCCCCAAACTCAATAAAAATAAAGTTTTATCGTCAAAATGTTTATTTATTATTAAGAGAAAAATAAATGATGTTTTCAATATTTTTAGAGAAAGTTTAATCCTCGAAAATTTGGTTGAAATACTGTTTTTTTTTTCTAAAATTTGGTTGAAATATTGTTTTTTTTTTTTTGTCAGATAGTGACTAAAATTTACCAGTTTAATGATAAATGTAATATTGCGAAGGATGTACGGATGTAAGGACGTGCGTTGTGGTACAGTGGATATCGGCTCGGAACGAGAAATCGGAGATCCAAGTTCGAATTCCAGTTGAATCCATTGTATTCACTTACGCGCAAATACCCTTGGGAAAGGTATTAATCCGTCTCTTCCTTCCAGTTATGGGTTAAATAGCAGGACAGATTGGGTTCTATAGCCTTGGTCGGCAACCAGTTAAATAGCAGGACAGATTGGGTTCTATAGCCTTGGTCGGCAACCAGTCTACCGCAGAAAGCAATGGTAACCTACTGCGGGATAATATTCTGCCCAGTCAGTCATGTCTCTTTCGAGAAGTGCTCGCCCAAGCGTGTATCACGTATGGCACTTAACTGAGTGAATATTGCGAAACTCATTAATTTCCGTTGAAAACATTAATTAAGAAATTTTTGCAAAGATCAAACAATGGTCAGATTTTAATGAAACTTTCAGTACTAAATCTTAAATAAATAGAATTATCTTTGAAATCATTATTTTTGCAATATTATAGTTAAGCACCTCAGGTCCCAAACAAGATAAGCAAATTGACCTTTTTGACGCCAAATTTCTTAAATCTGACTTTTTTTTCATGTTGATTTGGCGTCTTTGACTTTCTACTGGCTTTTCCCTTTATGTAAAAACAGTATAGTCTTTTTTTTTATCATCATATCCTTTAATCCAAAAGTAGAAGGGTTTCCAAAAATTTATTATAAATAAATAAATAAACCATTTCTTTACTGTTCGACCCTCTTTTATCCTTCTTCAATTATTTTTTAAGCTAATAAATTCCATAAAATGAAAAAATGTTTTACAGTAACACATACTAAAAAAATGAGACTCTTCGCATGACGGTAAACTGCATCCGGCAGCAATGTCTCTGATTGGGAGGTTGTGAGGAACATGGAACCACCTCTTACTCTTAAATGATGTAGTTTTCATGTTCACCTTAACCTCGGAGTAATAGCACTTGTTAGGTGCCCAGTTATGGAATATATATATATATATATATATATATATATATATATATATATATATATATATTGTAAAACGTACCAAAAAAACACTAGCACTAATCACGACCGAAATCAGAAAAACCTACTGCTAACAAATCGGTAAAGTTAGTCGTCAAACCCAAAAGGTACTACCCAATGGGTAGAGGGGAATAAAAAAAAGGAAACAAACAAAGCATAAGTCGTGTTCGAAAGAAAAAAAAAACAAGACGAAAACCTTAACAAGAAAGAACTCAATACGAAAGTACGAAAGTAGAGCAAAATACAAACTAAATCTAAAAGTGAGCCAAAAGTCGACCGCGGTTTCACTCGGCGGATCGTCAGAGCCAAGTCCTGACGATCCGGCGAGTGAAACCGCGGTCGACTTTTGATAGATAGATAGATAACGGTCACAGATAGATAGATAGATAGATAGATAGATAGATGATAGATAGATAGATAGATAGATAAGGTCACAGTGAGATAGATAGATAGATAGATAGATAGATAGATAGATAGATAGATAGATAGATAAGGTCACAGTGAGATAGATAGATAGATAGATAGATAGATAGATAGATAGATAGATAGATGAACAGGATAGATAGATAGATAGATAGATAGATAGATAGTGATAGATAGATAGATAAAGCACAGTAGATAGATAGATAGATAGATAGATAGATAGATAGATATGAACAGACTGAGATAGATAGATAGAGATAGATAGATAGATAGATAGATAGATAGATAGATAGATATGAACAGGCTTAGATAGCTAGATAGATAGATAGATAGATAGATAGATAGATAGATAGATAGATAGATAACAGTCACAGTGAGATAGATAGATAGATAGATAGATAGATAGATAGATAGATAGATATGAACAGACTGAGATAGATAGATAGATAGATAGATAGATAGATAGATAGATAGATAGATAGATAGATAGATAGATATGAAGAGAAGGTTACTGGGCCATGAAACTTCATTTTGTGAATGTCTAGAACTCGAGTATTATAATCTTCAGAAAGTTACTTTTTCAGACACGAGACTCTCAGTCAATCCCCTCAGCCAAGTCCTGACGATCCGTCGAGTGAAACCGCGGTCTATTTTTGGCTCACTTTTTAATTTAATTCGTATATATATATATATATATACATTCTTCATATCTCGATGACATAACTATTTAAAAAAATAATAAGGCAGAGTTAGAAAGCAAACACGTGTCAACAGCTTTCATAACTGGTAGTAAAGTTTAATAATATAAAGACAAATACGCAACGATCTTTATTAAAATAGAAAAAATTAAATTTAAAAAATTAAATTTAAAAAATTAAATTTAATTAGTCGGATAAAAAAAAATAAAAATATTTCAATAAAAAATTATAATTTAATGATATTTACCTAAAAACCTTTTTAATCATAAACTATTATTAATATTCTAAAAAGAAAACAGTAAAAACACAAGGGTTTCCGTCGAATAAGATTTGTTTAACTACCGTTTTATCTAAAGTTATATTAAATTTACCTAAAGTAAATTAAATTTCCGAATTTACAGTTTAAAAAGAAGATCATTATAGAAATGTTTAAATTGAAAGAAATAATAAAGTGAAAATTTCATTATAAAACGCCTGGCTTGCGGCCATATCACGTTGAAACTCCGGTTCCTGTACGATCATGTAACTTAAGCAACGTCGAGCCTGGTCAGTACTTAGATGGTTGACCGCTTGAAAATACCAAATGCTGTAAGCTTCGATGTGCGTTTTGTGTACTGAATTATGTCTCGGAATTGTTATTTGGAGGGCCGAGCTCCAAGTTTTGTTGGGTTCGTTATGTTCGTTTACGCTCAAATACCCTTAGGAAAGATATGAATCGACCTCCTCTCTCCCATCTCTGGGTTAATTAGTAACACATCATTAAAACCATTATTATCTCAAAAACAAAATTGCATACAAAATAGTTAGATTTGTGCACTAAATACTCCATAGATGTTGATATGCCTTTAAACCAAAAACAACTAATATAAAATACCTGAAACCTCACTTAATAAATAAATAAATTACATTTCTATATATATATATATATATATATATATATATATATATATATATATATATTGCTTTTTTTGGGTGGGGCTTTTTATACGTATTATTTGACTTTAAATAATTTTTTTTCATCTGGCAACAATGATCAAGAACAATCGAAAAAATATAAAGTATAAAATGTTTTTTTTTCAGGTGAGAAGAAGTGCCTCAAAAAGAGCTGAGACGATAATATTAATTCTCATTAGAAATGTGCAATAATGACGTATCAGTTTTCAAACTGTGTGTACTACAGTCTGTTAACCTTTTAAAATGTAATACTTATATGACATAAATTATTACATTGTAATTAATAAAACTTAATAATGAACGGGTCAGCTCGCTATGTAAATTATAATGTGGCAAGCCTGTTAAAAGCGAGTCGTCGGACGCCCATGTAATATGTGCCAAAATTATTAAGGGTTCTTTTCTCGATCTTAGACTCTTTCGATTCTATACCAATGATATGCTTAAATATCTACTGCGATCTTTGGTAACTGTCAGCGATACAGCAGTTTATAGGTGCAACAGCATAGATTTTCAGCAACAGAAATTGGTGGATTTCTCCTCTGTGCAAACCATTATGGTTCACTGGAATAAGGTCTGGCTTGTAAAATCCTATCATGATGGATAAGTGTTCTTGCATTACATTGAACGTATACTGGGACTCAAGCTCACTCCAGACGTTGAGTGGAACTCATGTTAATGATATATTGATAAAGATTATAGGTAAATGGTGAGTTTATTGGGCCACTTCAGTAAGTATACGATTCAGCCTGCTGTATTCAGTGTAAAATAAATAGAATCAGATTGCAAACAGTAGTCAGATTGGCAGGAATAAACATCCTATATTATTATATATGATAAAAGATAGATAGATAGATAGATAGATAGATAGATAGATAGATAGATAGATAGATAGATAGATAGATATGAAGAGAAGGTTACTGGGCCATGAAACTTCATTTTGTGAATGTCTAGAACCCGAGTATTATAATCTTCAGAAAGTTACTTTTTCAGACACGAGACTCACAGTCAATCCCCACAGCTATGAGGATGACTTTCCTCCGTCGTCAGGATTTTTATCCGAGATAGATATGAAGAGAAGGTTACTAGGCCATGAAACTTCATTTTGTGAATGTCTAGAACTCGAGTATTATAATCTTCAGAAAGTTACTTTTTCAGACACGAGACTCACAGTCAATCCCCTCAGCTATGAGGATGACTTTCCTCCGTCGTCAGGATTTTTATCCAAGATAGATATGAAGAGAAAGTTACTGGGCCATGAAACTTCATTTTGTGAATGTCTAGAACCCGAGTATTATAATCTTCAGAAAGTTACTTTTTCAGACACGAGACTCTCAGTCAATCCCCTCAGCTATGAGGATGACTTTCCTCCGTCGTCAGGATTTTTATCCGAGATAGATATGAAGGGAAAGTTACTGGGCCATGAAACTTCATTTTGTGAATGTCTAGAACTCGAGTATTATAATCTTCAGAAAGTTACTTTTTCAGACACGAGACTCACAGTCAATCCCCTCAGCTATGAGGATGACTTTCCTCCGTCGTCAGGATTTTTATCCGAGATAGATATGAAGAGAAGGTTACTAGGCCATGAAACTTCATTTTGTGAATGTCTAGAACTCGAGTATTATAATCTTCAGAAAGTTACTTTTTCAGACACGAGACTCACAGTCAATCCCCTCAGCTATGAGGATGACTTTCCTCTGTCGTCAGGATTTTTATCCGAGATAGATATGAAGAGAAAGTTACTGGGCCATGAAACTTCATTTTGTGAATGTCTAGAACTCGAGTATTATAATCTTCAGAAAGTTACTTTTTCAGACATGAGACTCACAGTCAATACCCTCAGCTATGAGGATGACTTTCCTCCGTCGTCAGGATTTTTATCCGAGATAGATATGAAGAGAAGGTTACTAGGCCATGAAACTTCATTTTGTGAATGTCTAGAACTCGAGTATTATAATCTTCAGAAAGTTACTTTTTCAGACACGAGACTCACAGTCAATCCCCTCAGCTATGAGGATGACTTTCCTCTGTCGTCAGGATTTTTATCCGAGATAGATATGAAGAGAAAGTTACTGGGCCATGAAACTTCATTTTGTGAATGTCTAGAACTCGAGTATTATAATCTTCAGAAAGTTACTTTTTCAGACACGAGACTCACAGTCAATCCCCTCAGCTATGAGGATGACTTTCCTCCGTCGTCAGGATTTTTATCCGAGATAGATATGAAGAGAAAGTTACTGGGCCATGAAACTTCATTTTGTGAATGTCTAGAACCCGAGTATTATAATCTTCAGAAAGTTACTTTTCAGACACGAGACTCACAGTCAATCCCCTCAGCTATGAGGATGACTTTCCTCCGTCGTCAGGATTTTTATCCGAGATAGATATGAAGAGAAGGTTACTAGGCCATGAAACTTCATTTTGTGAATGTCTAGAACTCGAGTATTATAATCTTCAGAAAGTTACTTTTTCAGACACGAGACTCTCAGTCAATCCCCTCAGCTATGAGGATGACTTTCCTCCGTCGTCAGGATTTTTATCCGAGATAGATATGAAGGGAAAGTTACTGGGCCATGAAACTTCATTTTGTGAATGTCTAGAACTCGAGTATTATAATCTTCAGAAAGTTACTTTTTCAGACACGAGACTCACAGTCAATCCCCTCAGCTATGAGGATGACTTTCCTCCGTCGTCAGGATTTTTATCCGAGATAGATATGAAGAGAAGGTTACTAGGCCATGAAACTTCATTTTGTGAATGTCTAGAACTCGAGTATTATAATCTTCAGAAAGTTACTTTTTCAGACACGAGACTCACAGTCAATCCCCTCAGCTATGAGGATGACTTTCCTCTGTCGTCAGGATTTTTATCCGAGATAGATATGAAGAGAAAGTTACTGGGCCATGAAAATTCATTTTGTGAATGTCTAGAACTCGAGTATTATAATCTTCAGAAAGTTACTTTTTCAGACACGAGACTCACAGTCAATCCCCTCAGCTATGAGGATGACTTTCCTCCGTCGTCAGGATTTTTATCCGAGATAGATATGAAGAGAAAGTTACTGGGCCATGAAACTTCATTTTGTGAATGTCTAGAACTCGAGTATTATAATCTTCAGAAAGTTACTTTTACAGACACGGACACTACCGAGTCAATCCCCTCAGCTATAAGGATGACTTTTTACCACTCCGTCATCAGGATTTTCTCGAGATAGATATGAAGAAAGTTACTGGGCCATGAAACTTCATTTTGTGAATGTCTAGAACCCGAGTATTATAATCTTCAGAAAGTTACTTTTTCAGACACGAGACTCACAGTCAATCCCCTCAGCTATGAGGATGACTTTCCTCCGTCGTCGAGATTTTCGAGATAGATATGAAGAGAAGGTTACTAGGCCGAAACTTCATTTTGTGAATATCTGGAACTCGAGTATTATAATCTTCGAAAGTTCTTTTTCAGACACGAGACTCACAGTCAAATCCCTCAGCTATGAGGATGACTTTCCTCCGTCGTCAGGATTTTTATCCGAGATAGATATGAAGAGAAGATTATAGACGTAGGCTTCATTTTGTGAATGTGTAAGAGAACCCGAGTATTATAATCTTCGAAATTCTTTTCAGACGAGACTCACAGTCAATCCCTGGCTAACGGATGACTCCTCCGTCGTCAGGATTTTTATCCGAGATAGATGAAAGAGAAGGTTACTAGGCCATGAAACTTCATTTTGTGAATGTCTAGAACTCAGTATTATAATCTTTGAATTCCTTTTTCAGACACGAGACTCACAGTCAATCCCCTCAGCTATGAGGATGACTTTCTCTGTCGTCAGGATTTTTATCCGAGATAGATATGAAGAGAAAGTTACTGAACTGTGAAACTTCATTTTGTAGATGTCTAGAACTCGAGTATTATAATCTTCAGAAAGTTACTTTTTCAGACACGAGACTCACAGTCAATCCCCTCAGCTATAAGGATGACTTTCCTCCGTCGTCAGGATTTTTATCCGAGATAGATATGAAGAGAAAGTTACGGGCCATGAAACTTCATTTTGTGAATGTCTAGACCCAAGGTATTGTAATCCCCAGAAAGTTACTTTTCAGACACGAGACTCACGATCAATCCCTCAGCTATGAGGATGACTTTCCTCCGTCGTCAGGATTTTTATCCGAGATAGATATGAAGAAAGGTTACTAGGCCGCGAACTTCATTTTGTGAATGTCTGGAACTCGAGTATTATAATCTTCAGAATGTTACTTTTCCAGACACGAGACTCACAGTCAGTCCCTCAGCTGAGGATGACTTTCCTCCGTCGTCAGGATTTTTGTCAGATGAATATGAAGAGAAGGTTACCGACCACGTGAAACTTCATTTTTGTGAATGTCTAGAACTCGAGTATTATAATCTTCGAAAGTTACTTTTTCAGACACGGGCTAAAGTCAATCCCTCGGCTATGAGGATGACTTTCCTCCCGTCGTCAGGATTTTGTCGAGATAGATATGAAGAGAAAGTTACTGGAGCGTGAAACTTCATTTTGTAGATGTCTAGAACCGAGTATTATAATCTTCGAAAGTTACTTTTTCGGGCACGAGACTCTCAGTCAATCCCCTCAGCTATGAGGATGACTTTCTCAATCGTCAGGATTTTTATCCGAGATAGATATGAAGAGAAAAGTTACTGAGCCATGAGAAACTTCATTTTGTGAATGTCAGAACTCGAGTATTATAATCTTCGAAAGTTACTTTTTCAGACACGAGACTCACAGTCAATCCCCTCAGCTATGAGGATGACTTTCCTCCGTCGTCAGGATTTTTATCCGAGATAGATATGAAGAGGAGTTACTAGGCCATGACTTCATTTGTGAATGTCCTGAACTCGAGTATTATAATCTTCGAGTTACTTTCGAACTGAGACTCACAGTCAATCCCCTCATTATGAGGATGACTTTCCTCCGTCGTCAGGATTTTTATCCGAGATGAATATGAAGAGAAGGTTACTAGGCCATGAAACTTCATTTTCTTGAATGTCTAGAACTCGAGTATTATAATCTTCAGAAAGTTACTTTTTCAGACTGAGACTCACAGTCAATCTCAGCTATGAGGATGACTTTCCTCCGTCGTCAGGATTTTTATCCGAGATAGATATGAAGAGAAGGTTACTAGGCCATGAAACTTCATTTTGTGAATGTCTAGAACTGAGTATTATAATCTTCCAGAAGGAGATTCTTTTCAGACTGAGACTCACAGTCAATCCCCTCAGCTATGAGGATGACTTTCCTCCGTCGTCAGGATTTTTATCGAGATAGATATGAAGAGAAAGTTACTGGGCCATGAGCTGTTTTGTGAATGTCTAGAACCCGACGACTATAATCTTCCAAGAAGTTACTTTTTCAGACACGAGACTCACAGTCAATCCCCTCAGCCTGGGGATGACCTCCTCCGTCGTCGGGATTTTTATCCGAGATAGATATGAAGAGAAGTTACTGGGCCATGAAACTTCATTTTGTGAATGTCTGACCGAGTATTATAATCTTCAGAAAGTTACTTTTCAGACGCGAGACTCTCAGTCAATCCCCTCAGCTATGAGGATGACTTTCCTCTGTCGTCAGGATTTTTATCCGAGATAGATATGAAAGAGAAAGGATTACTGAGCCATGAAACTTGTTTTGTGAATGTCTAGAACTCGAGTATTATAATCTTCAGAAGATTACTTTTTCAGACACGAGACTCACAGTCAATCCCCTCAGCTATGAGGATGACTTTCCTCCGTCGTCAGGATTTTTATCCGAGATGATATGAAGAAGGTTACTAGGCCATGAAACTTCATTTTGTAGAATGTCTAGAACTCGAGTATTATAATCTTCAGAAAGTTACTTTTTCAGACACGAGACTCACAGTCAATCCCCTCAGCTATGAGGATGACTTTCCTCCGTCGAATCAGGATTTTTATCCGAGATAGATATGAAGAGAAAGTTACTGGGCCATGAAACTTCATTTTGTGAATGTCTAGAACCCGAGGTATTATAATCTTCAGAAAGTTACTTTTTCAGACACGAGACTCACAGTCAATCCCCTCAGCTATGAGGATGACTTTCCTCTGTCGTCAGGATTTTTATCCGAGATAGATATGAAGAGAAGGTTACTAGGCCACTGAAACTTCATTTTGTGAATGTCTAGAACTCGAGTATTATAATCTTCAGAATGTTACTTTTTCAGACACGAGACTCACAGTCAATCCCCTCAGCTATGAGGATGACTTTCCTCCGTCGTCAGGATTTTTATCCGAGATAGATATTGAAAGTTTACTGAGGCCATGGAAACTTCATTTTGTGAATGTCTAGAACTCGAGTATTATAATCTTCAGAAAGTTACTTTTTCAGACACGAGACTCACAGTCAATCCCCTCAGCTATGAGGATGACTTTCCTCCGTCGTCAGGATTTTTATCCAGAATAGATATGAAGAGAAAGTTACTGGGGGGCCATGAAACTTCATTTTTGTGAATATCTAGAACCCGAGTATTATAATCTTCAGAAAGTTACTTTTTCAGACATGAGACTCACAGTCAATACCCTCAGCTATGAGGATGACTTTCCTCCGTCGTCAGGATTTTTATCCGAGATAGATATGAAGAGAAGGTTACTAGGCCATGAAACTTCATTTTGTGAATGTCTAGAACTCGAGTATTATAATCTTCAGAAAGTAACTTTTTCAGACACGAGACTCACAGTCAATCCCCTCAGCTATGAGGATGACTTTCCTCCGTCGTCAGGATTTTTATCCGAGATAGATATGAAGAGAAAGTTACTGGGCCATGAAACTTCATTTTGTGAATGTCTAGAACTCGAGTATTATAATCTTCAGAAAGTTACTTTTTCAGACACGAGACTCACAGTCAATCCCCTCAGCTATGAGGATGACTTTCCTCCGTCGTCAGGATTTTTATCCGAGATAGATATGAAGAGAAAGTTACTGGGCCATGAAACTTCATTTTGTGAATGTGTAGAACCCGAGTATTATAATCTTCAGAAAGTTACTTTTTCAGACACGAGACTCACAGTCAATCCCCTCAGCTATGAGGATGACTTTCCTCCGTCGTCAGGATTTTTATCCGAGATAGATATGAAGAGAAAGTTACTGGGCCATGAAACTTCATTTTGTGAATGTCTAGAACTCGAGTATTATAATCTTCAGAAAGTTACTTTTTCAGACACGAGACTCACAGTCAATCCCCTCAGCTATGAGGATGACTTTCCTCCGTCGTCAGGATTTTTATCCGAGATAGATATGAAGAGAAATTTACTGGGCCATGAAACTTCATTTTGTGAATGTGTAGAACCCGAGTATTATAATCTTCAGAAAGTTACTTTTTCAGACACGAGACTCACAGTCAATCCCCTCAGCTATGAGGATGACTTTCCTCCGTCGTCAGGATTTTTATCCGAGATAGATATGAAGAGAAAGTTACTGAGCCATGAAACTTCATTTTGTGAATGTCTAGAACCCGAGTATTATAATCTTCAGAAAGTTACTTTTTCAGACACGAGACTCACAGTCAATCCCCTCAGCTATGAGGATGACTTTCCTCCGTCGTCAGGATTTTTATCCGAGATAGATATGAAGAGAAGGTTACTAGGCCATGAAACTTCATTTTGTGAATGTCTAGAACTCGAGTATTATAATCTTCAGAAAGTTACTTTTTCAGACACGAGACTCACAGTCAATCCCCTCAGCTATGAGGATGACTTTCCTCCGTCGTCAGGATTTTTATCCGAGATAGATATGAAGAGAAAGTTACTGGGCCATGAAACTTCATTTTGTGAATGTCTAGAACCCGAGTATTATAATCTTCAGAAAGTTACTTTTTCAGACACGAGACTCTCAGTCAATCCCCTCAGCTATGAGGATGACTTTCCTCTGTCGTCAGGATTTTTATCCGAGATAGATATGAAGAGAAAGTTACTGGGCCATGAAACTTCATTTTGTGAATGTCTAGAACTCGAGTATTATAATCTTCAGAAAGTTACTTTTTCAGACACGAGACTCACAGTCAATCCCCTCAGCTATGAGGATGACTTTCCTCCGTCGTCAGGATTTTTATCCGAGATAGATATGAAGAGAAAGTTACTGGGCCATGAAACTTCATTTTGTGAATGTCTAGAACTCGAGTATTATAATCTTCAGAAAGTTACTTTTTCAGACACGAGACTCACAGTCAATCCCCTCAGCTATGAGGATGACTTTCCTCCGTCGTCAGGATTTTTATCCGAGATAAATATGAAGAGAAAGTTACTGGGCCATGAAGCTTCATTTTGTGAATGTCTAGAACCCGAGTATTATAATCTTCGAAAGTTACTTTTTCAGACACGAGACTCACAGTCAATCCCCTCAGCTATGAGGATGACTTTCCTCCGTCGTCAGGATTTTTATCCGAGATAGATATGAAAAGAAGGACATAGGCTGCATGGAAAGCTGTTTGTGAATGTCTAGAACTCTCGAGTATTATAATCTTCAGAAAGTTACTTTTTCAGACACGAGACTCACAGTCAATCCCCTCAGCTATGAGGATGACTTTCCTCAGTAGTAAGGATTTTTATCTGAGATAGATATGAAGAAAGTTACTAGAGCCATGAAACTTCATTTTGAATGTCTAGAACTCGAGTATTATAATCTTCAGAAAGTTACTTTTCAGACACGAGACTCACAGTCAATCCCCTCAGCTATGAGGATGACTTTCCTCCGTCGTCAGGATTTTTTATCCGAGATAGATGAGAAAGTTGCTGGGCCATGAAACTTCATTTTGAATGTCACAGAACCGAGTATTATAATCTTCAGAAAGTTACTTTTTCAGACACGAGACTCACAGTCAATCCCCTCAGCTATGAGGATGACTTTCCTCTGTCGTCAGGATTTTTATCCGAGATAGATATGAAGAGAAGAGTTACTAGAGCCATGAAACTTGACTTTGTGAATGTCTGGAACTCAGAGTGTATTATAATCTTCAGAAAGTTACTTACTTTTCAGACACGAGACTCACAGTCAATCCCTCAGCTATGAGGATGACTCCTCTGTCGTCAGGATTTTTATCCGAGATAGATATGAAGAGAAAGTTACTGGGCCATGAAACTTCATTTGCCAGATATCTAGAACTCGAGTATTATAATCTTCAGAAAGTTACTTTTTCAGACACGAGACTCACGGTCAATCCCCTCAGCTATGAGGATGACTTTCCTCTGTCGTCAGGATTTTTATCCGGAATAGATATGAAAGAGAAAGTTACTGGGGCATGAAACTTCATTTGTGAATGTCTAGAGACCGGAAATTATAATCTTCAGAAAGTTACTTTCAGACACGAGACTCACAGTCAATCCCCTCGGCCCCAGGATGACTTTCTCAAATCGTCAGGATTTTTATCCGAGAGATAGATATGAAGTGAAGGTTACTAGGCCATGAAACTTCATTTTGTGAAATGTCTGGAACTCCAAATTATTATAATCTTCAGAAAGTTACTTTTTTCAGACTACGAGACTCACAGTCAATCCCCTCAGCTATGAGGATGACTTTCCTCCGTCGTCAGGATTTGTCGAGATAGATATGAAGAGAAGGATACTAGGCCATGAAACTTCATTTTTGTGAATGTCTAGAACTCGAGTATTATAATCTTCAAGTTACTTTTTCAGACACAGAGACTCACAGTCAATCCCTCAGCTATGAGGATGACTTTCCTCCGTCGTCAGGATTTTTATCGAGATAGATGAAGAGGATTGCTGGGCCATGAAACTTCATTTTGTGAATGTCTAGAACCCGAGTATTATAATCTTCAGAAAGTTACTTTTTCAGACACGAGACTCACAGTCAATCCCCTCAGCTATGAGAGTTGACTTTCCCTCCGTCGTCAGGATTTTTATCCGAGATAGATATGAAGAAGGATACTAAGGCCATGACTTCATTTTGAATGTCTAGAACTCGAGTATTATAATCTTCCGAAAGTTTCTTTTTCAGACACGAGACTCACAGTCAATCCCCTCAGCTATGAGGATGACTTTCCCTCCGTCGTCAGGATTTTTATCCGAGATAGATATGAAGAGAAAGTTACTGGGCCGCCCAAACTTCGTTGTTTTGTGAATGTCTAGAACTCGAGTATTATGTCTTCAAGTTACTTTTCAGACACGAGACTCACGATCAATCCCCTCAGCTATGAGGATGACTTTCCTCCGTCGTCAGGGTTTTTATCCGAGATAGATATGAAGAGAATTTACTGGGCCATGAAACTTCATTTTGTGAATGTGTAGAACCCGAGTATTATAATCTTAAGAAAGTTACTTTTTCAGACACGAGACTCACAGTCGATATCATGTGAGGATGACTTCCTCCGTCGTCAGGATTTTTATCCGAGATAGATATGAAGAGAAGGTTACTAGGCCATGAAACTTCATTTTTGTGAATGTCTAGAACTCGAGTATTATAATCTTCAAGAAGTTACTTTTTTCGAACACGAGACTCACAGTCAATCCCCTCAGCTATGAGGATGACTCCTCCGTCGTCGGGATTTTTATCCGAGATAGATATAGAGAAAGTTACTGGGCCATGAAACTTCATTTTGTGAATGTAGAACCGAGTATTATAATCTTCAGAAAGTTACTTTCAGACACGAGACTCACAGTCAATCCTATTTATGAGGATGACTTTCCTCTGTCGTCAAGGATTTTTATCCGAGATAGATATGAAGAGAAGGTTACTAGGCCATGAAACTTCATTTTGTGAATGTCTAGAACTCGAGTATTATAATCTTCGAAAGTTACTTTTTCGAACTGAGACTCACAGTCAATCCCCTCAGCTATGAGGATGACTTTCCTCTGTCGTCAAGGTTTTATCCGAGATAGATATGAAGAAAGTTACTGGGCCATGAAACTTTCATTTTTGTGAATGTCTAGAATAAGTATTATAATCTTCAGAAAGTTACTTTTTTCAGACACGGAACCGGTCAATCCCCTCAGCTATGAGAGTTGACTTTCCTCCGTCGTAAGGATTTTTATCCGAGATAGATATGAAGAGAAAGTTACTGAGGCCATGAAACTTCATTTTCATGAATGTCTAGAACCCGATATTATAATCTTCCAGAAAGTTACTTTTTCAGACACGAGACTCACAGTCAATCCCCTCAGCTATGAGGATGACTTTCCTCCGTCGTCAGGATTTTTATCCAAGATAGATAGCGTGAAGGTTACTGGGTAACAGACTTCATTTTGCAGATATCTGGAACTCGAGTATTATAATCTTCAGAAGATTTTTTTTTTTCAGACACGAGACTCACAGTCAATCCCTCAGCTATGAGGATGACTTTCCTCAGTCATTGTGATTTTTATTCACGAGATAGATATGAAGAGAAGGACTCTTTAGGTAAAAACAGGAAGCTTTCATTTTGTGAATGTCTAGAATAATTCAATCTTCTTGAAAGTTACTTTTTCAGACACGAGACTCACAGTCAATCCCTCAAATATGAGGATGACTTTCCTCCGTCGTCAGGATTTTTATCCGAGATAGATATGAAGAGAAAGTTACTGGGCCATGAAACTACGACGACGGGACATATCTGGGCAGTATTATAATCTTCAGAAGGTGAAAACTTTTCAGACACGAGACTCACAGTCAATCCCCTCAGCTATGAGGATGACTTTCTCCATTGTCGGTTGCGTGGGATGAGATGCATGGAGGAGGGGAAGATGCTAGGCCATGAAACTTCGTGTGAATGTGAACTCAGGCTGTTATAATCTTCAGAAAGTTTCTTTCAGGTACGGGCTCTACAGTCTCAATCCCTCAGCTGTGAGGATGACTTTCCCTCGTCGTCAGGATTTTTATCACAGGATGGGATATGGGAGGAAGATTCTGGGCCATGAGACTTGGGCTGTGCTCTAGAACTCAGGTATTATCTGTCTTCAGAGAACACTTTTCAGACTGCAGAGACTCAGTCGTCCCTCAGCTATGAGGGTGACTTTCCTCCGTCGTCAGGATTTTTATCCGAGATAGATATGAAGAGAAATTTACTGGAGCCATGAAACTTCATTTTGTGAATGTAGGAGCAGGTATTTATAATCTTAAGAAAGTTACTTTTTCAGACACGGAACGCACAGTCAATCTATAGCTATGAGATTGACTTTCCTCAATGTCAGTTTTTATCAAGATAGATATGAAGAGAAAGTTACTGGGCCATGAAACTGTTTTGACAGGATGTCCAATTTGATATTATAATCTTCAGAAAGTTACTTTCAGACACGAGACTCACAGTCAATCCCTCAGCAATGAGGATGACTTTCCTCCATCGTCAGGATTTTTATCCAAGATAGATATGAAGAGAAGGTTACTAGGCCATGAAACTTCATTTTGTGAATGTCTAGAACTCAGTATTATAATCTTCAGAAAGTTACTTTTTCCAGACTGAGACTCACAGTCAATCCCCTCAGCTATGAGGATGACTTTCCCTCCGTCGTCAGGGTTGCCCTCCGAGATAGATATGAAGAGAAAGTTACTGGGCCATGGAAACTTCATTTTGTGAATGTCTAGAACTCGAGTATTATAATCTTCAGAAAGTTACTTTTTCAGACACGAGACTCACAGTCAATCCCCTCAGCTATGAGGATGACTTTCCTCCGTCGTCAGGATTTTTATCCGAGATAGATATGAAGAAGGATACTAGGCCATGAAACTTCATTTTGTGAATGTCTAGAACTCGAGTATTATAATCTTCAGAAAGTTTCTTTTCAGACACGGAACTCACGATTAAATCCCCTCAGCTATGAGGATGACTTTCCCCTCCGTCGTCAGGATTTTTATCCGAGATAGATATGAAGAAGGTTACTAGGCCATGAAACTTCATTTTGTGAATGTCTAGAACTCGAGTATTATAATCTTCAGAAAGTTACTTTTTCAGACACGAGACTCACAGTCAATCCCTCAGCTATGAGGATGACTCCTCCGTCGTCAGGATTTTTATCCGAGATAGATATGAAGAGAAGTTACTGGGCCATGAAACTTCATTTTGTGAATGTGTAGAACCCGAGTATTATAATCTTCAGAAAGTTACTTTTTCAGACACGAGACTCACAGTCAATCCCCTCAGCTATGAGGATGACTTTCCTCCGTCGTCGGATTTTTATCCGAGATAGATATGAAGAGAAAGTTACTGGGCCATGAAACTTCATTTTGTGAATCATCTAGAACCCGGAGTATTATAATCTTCAGAAAGTTACTTTTTCAGACACGAGACTCACAGTCAATCCCCTCAGCTATGAGGATGACTTTCCCTCCGTCGTGGGATTTTTATCCGAGATAGATATGAAGAGGACACTAGGCCATGAAACTTCATTTTGATGTCTAGACTCAGTATTATAATCTTCAGTTGCACAGACACGAGACTCACAGTCAATCCTCAGCTATGAGGATGACTTTCCTCCGTCGATGATTTTTATCCGAGATAGATATGAAGAAAGTTACTGGGCCATGAAGCCCAGTACAGATATCTGGGAGCCATTATCAATCTTTGAAAGTTACTTTTTCAGACGAGACTCTCAGTCAATCCCCTCCAGCTATGAGGATGACTTTTTCACTCCGTCGTCAGGATTTTTATCCGAGATAGATATGAAGAGAAAGTTACTGGGCCATGAAACTTCATTTTGTGAATGTCTAGAACTCGAGTATTATAATCTTCAAAAGTTACTTTTCAGACACGAGACTCACAGTCAATCCCCTCAGCTATGAGGATGACTTTCCTCCGTCGTCAGGATTTTTTATCGAGATAGATATGAGAGAAGGTTACTGAGCTGCTTTGAAACTTCATTTTGTGAATCTGTCTAGAACTCGAGTATTATAATCTTCAGAAAGTTACTTTTTCAGACACAGAGACTCACAGTCAATCCCCTCAGCTATGAGGATGACTTTCCTCCGTCGTCAGGATTTTTATCCGAGATAGATATGAAGAGGTTACTGGGCCTTGAAACTTGTTTGTGTATGAATGTCTGGAACTCGAGTATTATAATCTTCGAAAGTTACTTTCCAGACACAGACTCACAGTCAATCCCCTCCAGCTATGGGGATGACTCCTCCGTCGTGGGATTTTATCCGAGATAGATATGAAGAGAAGGTTACTAAATACATGAAACTTCATTTTGGCAGATATCTAGAAGACGAGTATTATAATCTTCAGAAAGTTACTTTCAGACACGAGACTCACAGTCAATCCCCTCAGCTATGAGGATGACTTTCCTCCGTCGTCAGGATTTTTTATCGGAATAGATATGATGAGAAAGTTACTGGGCCATGAGAACTTCGTTTTGTGAATGTCTAGAACCCGAGTATTATAATCTTCAGAAAGTTACTTTTCGAACCCCAGACTCACAGTCAATCCCCTCAGCTATGGAGATGAGCTTTCCTCCGTCCTCAGGATTTTTATCCGAGAGACAGATGAAGAGAAAGTTACTGGGCCATGAACTTCATTTGTGAAATGTTCAGGAACCCGATAGCTATAACTTTCCAGCATGCTGACACGAGACTCTCAGTCAATCCCCATGAGGCATGACTTTCCTCCGTCGTCAGACTTTTATCCAGATAGATATACAGGCTGTGTGTTACCACAGCTTTAAAACTTCATTTTGTAACGTTCAGAACTTGAGTATTATGCAATCTTCAGAAAGCTACTTTTTCAGTATTAATGACTCAGCCAGATTCAGTTTATAGATGACTTCCTCCGTCGTCAGATTTTGTCCGGAGATATTGCTGATGGAGGCCACGGGGGCCATGAAACCTTCATTTTGTAAAATGCTCCAGAACCCTGAGTATTAATGCACTGCGCCATTTTCAGAGATACTGACCAGTCAAATAATCCCCTGGGCCATATATTTACCTCTCCGCCGTCAGGATTTTATCCGACGAGACAGATATGAAGAGAAGGTTAAAAAGCTGGCGAAACTTCATTTTGAACATGTCTGGAACTCGAGTATTATAATCGCAGAAAGTTACTTTTTCAGACACGAGACTCACAGTCAATCCCCTCAGCTATGAGGATGACTTTCCTCCGTCGTCAGGATTTTTATCCGAGATAGATATGAAGAGAAAGTTACTGGGCTATGAAACTTCATTTTGTGATTGTCTAGAACCTTATATTATAATCTTCAGAAAGTTACTTTTCAGACACGAGACTCAGTCAATCCCCTCAGCCATGATGACTTTCCTCCGTCGTCAGGATTTTTATCCGAGATAGATATGAAGAGAAGGTTACTAGGCCATGAAACTTCATTTTGTGAATGTCTAGAACTCGAGTATTATAATCTTCAGGAAAGTTACTTTTTCAGACACGAGACTCACAGTCAACTTTCAGCTATGAGGATGACTTTCCTCCGTCGTCAGGATTTTTATCCGAGATAGATATGAAGAGAAAGTTACTGGGCCATGAAACTTCATTTTGTGAATGTCTAGAACTCGAGAGTTATAACCTCAGAAAAGTTACTTTTTCAGACACGAGACTCACAGTCAATCCCCTCAGCTATGAGGATGACTTTCTCCGTCGTCAGGATTTTTATCCGAGATAGATATGAAGAGAAGGTTACTAGGCCATGAAACTTCATTTTGTGAATGTCTATAAACTCGAGTATTATAATCCTTCAGAAAGTTACTTTTTTCAGACACGACTCACAGTCAATCCCCCTCAGCTATGAGGATGACTTTCCTCCGTCGTCAGGATTTTTATCCGAGATAGATATGAAGAGAAGGTTACTAGGCCATGAAACTTCATTTTGTGAATGTCTAGAACCCGAGTATTATAATCTTCAGAAAGTTACTTTTTTCAGACACGAGACTCACAGTCAACTCTAGCCATGAGGATGACTTTCCTCCGTCGTCAGGATTTTTATCCGAGATAGATATGAAGAGAAAATTACTGGGCCATGAAACTTCATTTTGTGAATGTCTAGAACCCGAGTATTATAATCTTCAGAAAGTTACTTTTCAGACACAGACTCACAGTCAATCCCCTCAGCTATGAGGAACATTTTCCCTCCGTCATCCAGGATTTTTTATCAGGAATAGATGAAGAGAAAGTTACTAGGCCATGAAACTTCATTTTGTGAATGTCTAGAACAGGTATTATAATCTTCAGAAAGTTGCTTTTTTCAGACATGAGACTCACAGTCAATCCCCCTCAGCTATGAGGATGACTTTCCCTCCGTCGTCCAAGTTTTTATCTGAATGAATTGAAGAGAAAGTTACTGGGCCATGAAACTTCATTTTGTGAATGCTCCCAGAACCCGAGTATTATAATCTTCAGAAAGTTACTTTTTCAGACACGAGACTCACAGTCAATCCCCTCAGCATGAGATGGCTTTCCTCCGTGTCAGGATTTTTATCTGAGATAGATGTAGAGTAAGTTACTGGGCCATGAAACTTCATTTTGTGAATGTCTAGAACTCGAGTATGTAATCTTCAGAAAGTTACTTTTTCAGACTGGAACTCACAGTCAGTATTACCTCAGCTATGGGGATGACTTTCCTCCGTCGTCAGGATTTTTATCAGAGATAGATATGAAGAGAAGTTTACAAACCGCATGAAACTTCATTTTGTGAATGTCTAGAACTCGAGTATTTATAATCTTCAGAAAGATACTTGCACTAGACACAGGAGACTCACATGATGTGTCCTCAGCTATGAGGATGACTTTCCTCCGTCGTCGGGATTTTTATCCGAGATAGATATGAAGAGAAGGTTACTGAGCCATGAAACTTCATTTTGAATGTCTAGAACCGAGTATTATAATCTTCAGAAAGTTACTTTTCCAGACTGAGGTAGAATTAGTCTCAGCTGAGGATGACTTTCCTCAGTGATTTACTGTCGGAATGAATGAAGAGAAAGTTACTGGGCCATGAGAAACTTCATTTGTGAATATTAGAGCCAGTATTATAATCCTTCAGAAAGTTACAACTTAGACACAGGACTCTCAGTCGATACATAAACTGTGAGGATGACTTTCCTCCGTCGATGGGATTTTTATCAAGAGGATAGATATGAAGAAAGGTTACTAGGCCATGAAACTTCATTTTGTGAATGTCTAGAACTCAAGAGCCATTATAATCTTCAGAAAGTTACTTTTTCAGACTTTGGGAACTCACAGTCAATCCCCTCAGCTATGAGGATGACTTTCCTCCATCGTCAGGATTTTTATCTGAGATAGATATGAAAGTTGGGCCATGAAACTTCATTTTCTTGAATGTCTAAGTCCAGTATTATAATCTTCTCAAGTTACTTTTCAGACACAGGGCTACAGTCAATCCCTCAGCTATGAGGATGACTTTTCCCCTCCGTCGTCAGGATTTATCAAAGGACAGATATGTAGAGTAAGTTATTACTGGGCCATGAAACTTGATTTTGTGAATGTCTAGAACAAAGTATTATAATGCCAGAAAGTTACTTTTTTGAACCTTTTGAGACTCACAGTCAATCTCCCTCAGCTATGAGGATGACTTTCCTCCGTCGTCAGGATTTTTATCAGAGATAGATGTGAAGAGAAGTTTACTAGGTATGACTTCATTTTTGCTTGAATGTCTAGAACTCGAGAGCAATAATCTTCAGAGAAAGTTACTTTTTCAGACACGAGACTCGTGTCTATAAGCTATGAAGGTGACTTTCTCCGTCGTCAGGTTTTATCCTAGGATAGATACTTGAAGAAGTTTACTAGGCCATGAAACTTCATTTTGTGAATGTCTAGAACACAGTATTATAATCTTCAGAAAGTTACTTTTCAGACACGAGACTCTGGTGTTCTCAGCTATGAGGATGACTTTCCTCCGTCGTCAGGATTTTTATCCGAGATAGATATGAAAGTTACTGGGCATGACTGTTTGTGAATGTCTGAGGCGAGTATTATAATCTTCAGAAAGTTACTTTTCAGACACGAGACTCTCAGACCAATCCCCTCAGCTATGAGGATGACTTTCCTCCGTCGTCAGGATTTTTATCCGAATGATATCAGAAGAGAGGTTATAGGCCATGAAACTTCATTTTGTGAATGTCTAGAACTCCAGCGTACTTCTGTCCTTTAGAAAGTTACTTTTCCAGGCCACGAGACTCACAGTCAATCCCCTCAGCGCTATGAGGATGACTTTCCTCCGTCGTCAGGATTTTTGTCAGAACCAGATGAAGAGAAAGTTACTGGGCCATGAAACTGTTTTGTGAATGTCTGGAGCCCGATATTGTAATCTTCCAGAAGGTGCTTTTTCAGACTTTGAGACTCACAGTCAATCTGCTTATAAAGATGACTTTCCTCCGTCATGATGATTTTTATCCGAGATAGATATGAAGAGAAAGTTACTGGGCCATGAAACTTCATTTTGTGAATGTCTGAGCCAAATCCGTGTAATCTTCAAAGGGTCTTTCAGACTTTGAGACTCACAGTCAATCCCCTCAGCTATGGGGGTTGACTTTCCTCCGTCGTCAAGATTTTTATCTGAGATAGATGAAGAGAAAGTTACTGGGCCCATGAAACTTCATTTGTGATGTCTAGAACAGTCTTAAATCTTCAGAAAGTTACTTTCAGACACGGGGCCTAAATCCCCTCGAGCTATGAGGATGACTTTCCTCAGTAAGGATTTTTATCCGAGATGAGCTATGAAGAGAGAAGGATTGCTGAACCATGAAACTTCATTTTGTGAATGTCTGGAGCCAGTGCTGTTATAATCTTCTGAAGTTACTTTTTCAGACACGAGACTCACAGTCAATCCCACTCAGCTATGAGGATGACTTTCCTCCGTCGTCAGGATTTTTATCCGAGATAGATATGAAGAGAGAGTTACTGGAGCCATGAAACTTCATTTTTGTGAATGTCTAGAACCCGAGTATTATAATCTTCAAGAAAGTTACTTTTTCAGATGGAACTCACAGTCAATCCCCTCAGCTATGAAGATGACTTCCTCCGTCGTCAGGATTTTTATCCGAGATAATTGAGAAGGTTACTAGGCCATGAAACTTCATTTTGTGAATGTGAACTCGAGTATTACCGGCCTCTTCAGAAAGTTACTTTTTCAGACACGAGACTCACAGTCAATCCCCTCAGCTATGAGGATGACTTTCCTCCGTCGTGTGGGGATTTTGTCCGAGACAGATATGAAGAAAGTTACTGGGCCATGAAACTTCATTTTGAATGTCTGGAACCATTCTTCCTCAATCTTCAGAAAGTTACTTTCAGACACGAGACTCACAGTCAATCCCTCAGCTATGAGGATGAGCTTTCCTCCTCGTGAGTTTTATCCGAGATAGATATGAAGAGAAAGTTACTGGGCCATGAAACTTCATTTTGAATGTCTAGGGCATTCCAAGTATTATAATCTTCAGAAGATTACTTTTCAGACACGAGACTCACAGTCAATCCCTCAGCTATGAGGTTGACCTCCGTCGTCAGGATTTTTATCCGAGATAGATATGAAGAGAAAGTTACTGGGCCGCGAAACTTCATTTTGTGAATGTCTAAGAACCCGAGTATTATAATCTTCAGAAAGTTACTTTTTCAGACACGAGACTCACAGTCAATCCCCTCAGCTATGAGGATGACTTTCCTCCGTCGTCGGGATTTTTATCGAGATAGATATGAAGAAAGTTACTGGGCCATGAAACTTCATTTTGTGAATGTCTAGAACAAATTATTATAATCTTCAGAAAGTTACTTTTTCAGACACGAGACTCACAGTCAATCTCAGCCTGGGGATGACTTTCTCAAATCGTCAAATGGATTTTATCCGAGACAGATGAAGAGAAGTTACTGGGCCACTGAAACCTACATTTTGTGAATGTCTAGAACCCAGTATTATAATCTTCAGAAGTTGCTTTTCAGACACGGGAACTCGCAGTCAATCCCCTCAGCTATGAGGATGACTTGCCTCTGCGTCGTCAGGATTTTTATCCGAGATAGATATGAAGAGAGTTACTAGGCGCGAGCTTCCTTTTGTGAATGTAAGAACTCGAGTATGTAATCTTCAGAAAGTTACTTTTAAGACACGAGACTCACAGTCAATCCCCTCAGCTATGAGGATGACACCTCCTCCGTCCTCAGGATTTTTATCCGACATACAAGGTTCGTGATTGACAAAGTACAAAAAGAGAGATAATGTAGATGTAGCAAATGTATAGAATGCAAATCATAGATCAAAATCTGTGCCGTGAGTGGGACTGAGATGAAAAGGGATGGATAAGGCAGGATTTTGCTGTGCGATCAGTGGGGTATTTCCTACTGTCAGCATGTCCATCATTGATCTGTTGTGTAAAACAATTAATGTCCTTCTACTTGGCGAAACAACATCAACATCTCTCAAATATGTCGCCTTGTTTCATCTATAATCTAACCAAGTATGTTTAGGACAGCGATTCTTAAACTGGGGGGAAATTTCCCCTTGTGGGAAAATTTGAAGCTACCTTGGGAGAAATAATTACACTACCTACTAAATAAAAAAAATCTTAAGTGGATTTTCTCATGTCTGAGAGAATAGAGAGAGAGGGGCAGAGAGACGCAGAGACAGAGAGAGAGAAAGATAGAGAGAAAGAGAGAGACAGAGACAAACAGAGAGACAGAGAGAGATAGAGAGAGGCAGAGAAAGACAGCCAGAGAGAGTGATAGAGAGAGATAGAGAGACAGAGAGAGCCTGTTGTAGATGGGCGGTGCAGTACCTACCAGTCGGTTTACGTTTAAACATGAGCTCTGAAGGGAGGATTTTCTACTTTACTCACAATCAAGCCCAAAGCACGAAACCGACTGGAGAGGGAACATGACATACGCTGCGCGCTTGCCAAAACTAACCCTGATATTGATACACTCGTGTAGACGAAGCAGCATCACCCTTCTCACTATTTTAGTTCTAAAATTGAAGAGCAAACAAAAGTCCTTTTATTTGTTACTAACCGTTCTCTATGGCTATGCTTAGTTGTTACTAACTGCTCTCTATCCACTTTACTCTGTTACTATAAGTTTATCAGTATATTTGTACATTTGAAAAATAAATTAATAGTCTCAATGTGTTTTAACTGCTCTTTCTCTCTTACACATGAAGGGGGAAATCTGGATGGTTGAACTGGGTGTAGGAGGAAATGACAGAAAAAGTTTAGGAACCACTGGTTTAGGAGGTGCATTGTGGCACAGTGGATATCGGCCCAAAGCGAGAAATCAGGGAGCCGAGTTCCAGTTGAATTCGTTGCATTCACTTACACGCAAACACCCTTGAGAAAGGTATTAATCCATCTCTTCCCTCTAGTTATGGGTTAAATAACAGAACAGATTGGGTTCTATAGCTAGGGCTGGCAACCAGTCTACCGCAGAAAGCAATGGCAACCTACTGCGGGATAATCTTCTGCCCAGTCAGTCACCCAAGCGTATATCACGTATGGCACTTAACTGGCTATTCTTACTACTAAAGGACGTGCACTCTGGTGCAGTGGATATCGGCTCGGAACGAGGAATCAGGGAGCCGAGTTCGAATTCCAGTTGAATTCCTTGCATTCACTTACGCGCAAATACCCCTTGCAAAGGTATTAATCCGTCTCTTCCTTCCAGTTATGGAATAAATAACAGGACAGACCGGGTTCTATGGCCCTGGCTGGCTACCAGTCTACCACAGAAAGTAATCACAACCTACTGCCCAGTCAGTGATGTCTCTTTCAAGACATAATCGCCCAATCGTGTATCACGTATGGTACTTAACTGACTATTCTTAATACTAAAGGATGTGCACTGTGGTGCAGTGGATATCGGCTCGGGACGAGAAATTGGAGATCTTTTTTTTTTTTATAAGCGTTTCACCCCGAGCAAGGCATGTCACTGCCACTACTGCGCAGGGGGCTACATAGAGTGGAGAAAGGATGATTAAATATAGGAAATGTCAGAGGGTGGGTGATAGGCGGGTAAGGATACCGAGAATGAGGGTTGGGTAGATGAGAGTGTTCTGAGAATAATTGGGAGTTAGTGTGATAGGAGGTGTCTATTGACCCTATATTTAAACACCTGGAAATTGTAGCTGTCGGGAAAGCAGACTTGTGGAAGGGAGTTCCACCGGCGGGAAGCGCGAGAAAAGAAGCTGTTGGAGTAGAATTTATGGTTACATCTTATTTGTTTAACTGTAAAAGGGTGGGACCTAGTTACTAATCTAGTACCTCGTGTAATTCGTTCTTAGGCGGCACCAGTGATCTAAGCTCATCGGAGCAGAAGCCATGAAAGTACTTGTAGAAGAGGCACAGGGAAGCCACATCACGCCGGTGAGAGAGTGGTTGCAGCCGGTCTGCCAAGTCAGTATCAACCACGTTACAGATCCTCCTTTGTATTTTGTCAAGAAGCCCAAGGAGAGCAGCAGGGGCACCCGACCAGATATGGCAGCAATATTCAATACACGGGCGGATGGTAGATTTGTATATGTGCAGAATAGATTAAGGTGGGAAAAACATCCGGGCTCGGCACAGAGAACCGACTTTCATAGCAGCAGATTTGGCAATGGATTCGATATAGTCATTCCATTTGAGGTCCGCCGAAAGTGTAAGGCCAAGGAGGCGTAGTATTTCACTCTCTGGGAGGCTAGCCTGTCCCATGCTAATGGGAGGTAGATGCGATTGTCTATGGTCGTTAGTTGATAACAGCTTCGTTTTAGAGGCATTGAAATTTACCAGCCATTTCCTACCCCAGGTCTTCGCAGCTATTTGGCTGACTTTCCCCGGCTTTTGCTGGCTGAAGCGGCTAGCTGCGAGGGAGAGATTACGGAGGACAAAGTCTACGCGGCTTTGAAGACGGTCGGCAGAGGCAAGTCGCCGGGTTTGGATGGTTTGCCCTATGAATTGTACTTGAGGCTGTCGCACCTTTTTGTCCCGATCTTGACTGTCGTGTTCAACCACTGGTTTCGGCAGGGGTCCATCCCCGGTCGGATCACCAGGGGCGTGATCACGCTGTTGAGAAAAGGCAAGAAGGTTGGGCGGGAATTAGACGATTACAGGCCCATAACTTTGCTAAACACAGAGTTAAAGATTTTGGCCAAGATCCTGACGAATCGCTTGCGGCTAGTTGCCGAGTCTCTGTTGGAACCGGATCAGACTTGTTCTGTGAAGGGACGAACAATTCAGAGCAACCTGCACTTGATTCGCACGATCCTAGAGGGTGTAGAAGACGACGAAGAGGCCGCGCTGATCAATTTGGATCAGTCCAAGGCATTTGATAGGATTGACCATGGCTACCTGGCTGCTGTCCTGCAGGCCGCCGGATTCAAACCCGACTTCGGCCGCTGGATTAGCCTTCTGTATCGCTCCCCCAAGGCTGTGATACAGGTGAACGGTAAGCTGTCGAGCGCTTTCGCGCTGTCTAGGTCGGTCCGACAGGGTTGTCCGCTGTCGCCTCTCCTTTACGTCCTGGCGTTGGAGCCCCTCCTTCGCAGGCTTAGGGACAGGGCGTGCAGTCCGGTCCTACGTGGAATCAAGGTACCTGGAGGAGCCCGAGCCAGGGTTTCCGCGTACGCCGATGACGTAACGACCTTTGTGTCCTCCCGGAGTGACATAGAGGTGGTACAGAAGGCGCTTGAACGGTACGAACAGGTAGCAGGGGCCAGAATTAACTGCGACAAGTCGTCCGGCTTGTGGTTAGGTGCCTGGATGGGTGTTTCCTTCCCGGGGCCCTTCGACTGGACGGACAGGCCGGTCAAAATCCTCGGAATTTGGTCCGGTCCGGACTTACAGTTGGAGAAGAACTGGTCAGAAATACAGGCAAAGGTCGGCGTGTCGGTCGAGATTTGGCGTCGACGGAGTCTCTCCGTGAAGGGCCTGGCGGAGGTGTGTAACACATACCTCTTTCCCAGAATCCTTTACCGGCTGTCTGTACTTCCCCTTTGTGACGATCATGAGAAGGCGCTCGAGCGTTTGCTATTCTCCTGTCTGTGGAGAGGACGCAAACACATGGTCGACAAAGGAGTCTGTTGCCTCCGTCCGTGTCATGGGGGTCTGGGAATGCCGCACTTGAGGAGCCACGTGCTCGCTTCGAGGTTGGTATTTCTCAGGCGCGCGTTGTCGGAAGATCGGTTGCTTGCGGGGGTAGTGAGGGACATGTTCCCTAGCCTCACTATCACTCCCCCGGTCTTGAGGCTTAGCAATAGGCCTCGGGGGCGGCCGAAATTCCTGCTCGAATGTCTGAAGGCCCTGCGGGCCATTCCATGGTCCAGTGACCTTTCACGGCCTAGGAGAATCTTCTATCGGGGATTAGTGGAGGGCGCCGTGAAGGATAAGCTGCGGAGGAAACTCGGCATGTCGAGAGAGGAGTATCGCTCTCATTGGTCTTGGGCGCCAGGTGCGGATTGGCTCAGCAACTCTGAGTTCTCTCTGACCTGGCGATTGGCTCGGAATGGTTTGTCTCTCAATGACAAGCGTTTCGCAATGGGCCTGGCGGATTTGCCAGATTGTGAGCGTTGGAACCTTGGAATCAAGGAGACGTCTGCGCACGCCTTCTTCCATTGTTCGCGCGTTCGCCCGTTGTGGGAGCGTGTCGGCGAGTTGACTGCTCGTATCGCGCCGCGTGAACTCGTGCCCATTGATCGCGCATACGCCTGTGACAATGTGTCACCCCCGTACACTGGAGTGAAGCGGATGGTGTTTCTGTCGCTACTGGCCACGGCTAGAATGGTGATTTGGATGACGCGTCTGGAGGAAGTCTTGCGGGGCAGCCGTCTTTCGGATCAGGATCTGATCCGATATTTTGAGCACCAGCTCAAAATGAAGATTAGAACTGAACGGAAACGGTTGACTCAGACAGACTTTGGCGAAAGGTGGATATATGCAGCGAGCCTGGTTCGCGTGACCGGGGCTAGCCTTGATTTTCTCTTTTAGATCTGCTAGTCACATCGGGGTGGATTCCTTTGGAACCCCTCCCGTGGTTAAGGTAAGAATTCTTTTGTGTACCTAGTTAATGTGAGTGAATGTGTTTGTCCCGGCCTGTTCCCGGCTACATTGCTTTTGTTATGATCCAGTTCGAGATTCCCACTGTCCATTGTTATTTTGTCCCGTTTTTCATTCTCGTCTGGGTCAGTATTATACATTCTCCAGTCCCCCGTTATTTTTGTACCATGCTTCTCCATTCCCCTTAGAAAGAGAGCTTCTTGATTTTGTCTTTTAAGGCAGAATACAGCGGCCTCTTTATTTATGAGGGTGTGTTTGGGTCCAACTAACACTATGTATATGTTATTCATTTGAAATTGTTTTTTGTTTTGGGGATTTTTGTTTCTTCATACCCCCTTCCCATCATGTCATTTCATGTAAAATTTTTAAAGTTATTTTTGTAAAATATTGTACAAATTCACAAATTTTTATGTACATTTGGGGCGTTTTGTAGGTCCCCCGTGTGCTTTGCTGTATTTTGGTGCATGATAAGTATGAGTGTTGATGGACAAATTTTTATGGTGAGTGAGAAAAATTGTAACGTATGTATGGGTCGTGAATCTGATTAGCTAGGTATAGGATAGAGTACATGAAGACCAACCCAAGTTTTGTTCCCCCCCTTTTTCGGCCTTGTGCCATAATTCTGTAACTATAACGGAATAAATCGTTTCTACCCCAGGCCTTCGCAGCTATTTGGCTGACTTTCCCCGGCTTTTGCCGGCTGAAGCGGCTAGCTGCGAGGGAGAGATTACGGAGGACGAAGTCTACGCGGCTTTGAAGACGGTCAGCAGAGGCAAGTCGCCGGGTTTGGATGGTTTGCCCTATGAATTGTACTTGAAGCTGTCGCACATTTTTGTCCCGATCTTGACTGTCGTGTTCAACCACTGGTTCCGGCAGGGGTCCATCCCCAATCGGTTCACCAGGGGTGTGGTCACGCTGTTGAGAAAAGGCAAGAATGTTGGGAGGGATCTAGACGATTACAGGCCCATAACTTTGCTAAACACAGAGTTAAAGATTTTGGCCAAGATCCTGACGAATCGCTTGCAGCTAGTTGCCGAGTCTCTGTTGGGACCTGAACAGACTTGTTCTGTGAAGGGCCGAACAATTCAGAGCAACCTGCACTTGATTCGCACGATCGTAGAGGGAGTAGAAGACGACGAACGAGCTGCGCTGATCAATTTAGATCAGTCCAAGGATAGGGTTGACCATGGCTACCTGGCGGCTGTCCTGCAGGCTGCTGGATTCGAAACCGACTTCAGCCGCTGGATTAGTCTCCTGTATCGCTCCCCCACGACTGTGGTGCAGGTGAACGGGAAGCTGTCGAGCGCTTTCGCGCTGTCTAGGTCGGTCCGACAGGGTTGTCCACTGTCGTCCTTACTTTACGTCCTGACGTTGGAGCCCCTCCTTCGCAGGCTTAGGGACAGGGCGTGCAGTCCGGCCCTACGTGGAATTGCTGTCCCTGGTGGAGGCGCTCGAGCCAGGGTTTCTGCGTACGCCGATGACGTATCGGTTTTTGTGTCTTCTCACGGGGACATGAGAGCGGTACAGAAGGCGCTTGTACGGTTCGAACAGGTGACTGGGGCCAAGATTAACCGCGACAAGTCGTCCGGCTTGCGGTTAGGTGCCTGGAAGGGAATCTCCCTCCCGGGGCCCTTCAGCTGGACGGACGGGCCGGTCAAGCTCCTCGGAGTTTGGTTTGGTCCGGACTTGCAGTTGAAGAAGAATTGGTCTGAAGTACAGGCAAAGGTCGTTGCGCTGGTCGAGATTTGGCAACGAAGGCGGTTGTCCTTAAAGAGCTTGGCGGAGGTGTGTGCCACATACCTCTTTCCCAAGATCCTTTACCGGCTGTCTGTACTTCCACTTTGTCAGGCGCGTGAGGAGGCGCTCGAGCGTCTGCTAATCTCCTTTCTCTGGAGAGGACGCAGACATCACGTCGACAAACGTGTCTGTTACCAGCGTCCGTGCAATGGGGGTCTGGGGGTGCCGCACTTGGCGAGCCACAAGCTTGCCTCGAGGTTGGCATTCTTTAGACGTGCGTTAATGGACGACGGTTTGCTTTCGGGGGTAGTGCGGGATGCGTTCCCGAGCCTCACTATCACTCCCCCAATCTCGAGGTGCTGCCGTAAGCCTCGGGAGCAATCCAAGTTCATTCTCGAATGCCGCAAGGCCTTGATGGCCATTCCGCGGTCCAGTGACCTTTCACAGCCTAGGAAGCGCTTCTATCGAGGGCTAGTGGAGGGTGTCGCGAAGGATCGACTCAGGAGGAAGCTCGGCATGACGGAGGGTGAATATCGCTCTCATTGGTCTTGGGCGCCAGGATCGGAGTATCTCAGCAACTCTGAGTTTTCTTTGACCTGGCGATTAGCTCGGAATGGCTTGTCTCTCAATGACTCGCGTTTCATAGTGGGCTCGGCGGATTTGCCGGACTGTGAGCGTTGCAACCTTGGCATCAAGGAGACGTCTTCGCACGCCTTCTACCATTGTGTGCGCGCTCGCCCATTATGGGATCGAGTCGGCGGGTTGACTGCTCGTAACGCGCCGCGGGAGCTTCTGCTCATTGATCGTGCATACGCTGTTGACAATGTGTCGCCACCGTACTCTGGAGTGAAATGAATGGTGTTTCTAGTGCTACTGGCCACGGCTCGAATGGTGATATGGACGACGCGTCTGGAGGAGGTCTTGCGGGGTGGTCGTCTTTCACATCAGGATCTGATCAGATATTTTGAGCATCAGCTCAAAATGAAGATTAGAACTGATTGGAAACGATTGCACCCGACAGATTTCAGCGAAAAGTGGGTGACTGAGGCGAGCCTGGTTCGCGTGACTGGGGCTGGCCTTGATTTTCTTTTTTAGACCTGCTACGTCGCATCGGGTTGGATTCCTCTGGAACCCTTCCCATGGTTAAGGTTAGTACTCATTTGTGTTCCTAGTTAAGGTGTATGAATGTATGTCCTCGCCTGTTTCCCGGTACTCTGATTTTGTTGTGATTCAGCGCTTGACCCCCTATTTCCCGTTTTATTTTGACCTCCGTTTTTGTCATGCCTGAATCAGAATTTTTTCATTCCCAACCCTAATTTTTGTGCTCCTCCCCTTTCCCAGTAGAAAGAGTGTGGCTTGATTTTGTCTGACAGGCAGAATACAGTGACCTCTTTGTTTTTTGTGGGTGGGTTGGGACCAGCTAACACAATGTTTTGTTTGTACTTTTTTGTTTCTTTTTATTTTGGGATGTTACATCATACCCCTTCTCCCCTGTGTCATTTCACTGCATTATTTTTAAAATATATATTTTTGTATAAAAAATTTATGGAAAAATGATTATTGTAAAAAGAAATTTTTATACACATTGGGTTTTTGTATAGATTCCCCGGAGTGTTTTGTGGCATTCTGGTATATGATAGGTATGAGTGTCGAAGGATAACTTCTTTTGGTGATAGAGAAAAATTGTAACGTATGCTTGGGTAACGAATGAAATTAGCTAGGAATAAGATAGCGTACCGTACGACCAACCTCAGTTTTTGTTCCCCCTCCCAAACTAGGCCTTGTGCCGCAATTGTGTAGTTTAGCACAATAAATACACATTTCCTACCCCAGGCCACTACGGATTGGAGCTCCTTTTACAAGTACGGCAGCGAGGTTCACTTTGTCGTCCACACCTGGTTTTGATCTGGGCTTGAATTTCAACTGAATTCGTTGCATTCACTTACCTTGGGAAAGGTACTAATCCGATTCTTCTCCCTCCAGCTATGGTTTAGAATAGCAGGATAAATTTGTTTAAAATAAAAAACGGCAACCTACTGCGGGAAAATTCTTCTCCCCACAGGACAGATTGGGCTTTATAGCTTTACTGGCAACCAGTTTACCGCAGAAAGCAATGGCAACTTACTGCGGGATAATCTTCTGCTCAGTCAGTCATGTCTATTTCGAGACATGATCGCCAAGCGTGTATGATGTATGGCACTTAACTGGCTGACTGAATATAATAGTTCGAATCATGATTAAGGCTTCTACTGGTTATAAAGTGGGGGATCGGTTTTCTATTCTTGTGAAGTAATAAACTCACCCCCACTAATTACTACGTAATAATATAATACATTTCTTCTCCCTCTAGAAATGAGTCAAATAACAGGACAGATTGGGTTCTATAGTAATGGAAACCTACTGCGGGATAATCTTCTGCCCAGTCAGTCATGTCTCTTTCGGGACATGATCGCCCAAGCGTGTATCACTTATGGCACTTAACTCACTGACTGAATATAAGAGTTAGAAACATGATTAAGGCTTCTACAGGGCATAAAGTGAGGGACTGGTTTTTTTTTATTGTTATCAAGTAATAAACTGATCCTCCTCTAATTACTACTATATAATATAATGCGTATAATCTCCCTCAAGCTATGAGTCAAATAACAGGACACAATTCGTTCTATAGCCTTGGCTGGCAACCAGTCTACCGCAGAAAGTAATGGCAACCTACTTCGGGATAATCTTCTGCCCAGTCTGTCATGTCTCTTTCGAGATATGATCGCCCAAACGTGTATCACGTATAACACTTAACTGACTGATATTAAATTTTATATTCGGAAAAAGAAAAACAAAATTAAAAAACAAGCATGCTAAAAATGAAATAAAAACAAATGAAAGAGAGAAAAATGTCCAAAAGAAAAGCGAAAGAAAAAAGGAAAAATTAAAAAAGACAAAATTTTAAGTCAAATGTCTAAAATGAAAGAGAAAAAAAAAGGTTATGAAGACAGATAGAAAAAGTAAAGATAAACGCGAAAGAAATAAAAAAAGATGAAAAATAAAAAAGTGAATAATAAACAAAAACATGAACGAAAGCAAAATGAAAAATAACAAAGGCAAAAATTTAAAAATGAGACCAAAAAAGAAAGAAAAAGAAACTAAAGAAAAAAGAATGAAAAAGATAAAAATAAAAATAAAAATACGAAAAACAAAAAAGTAAAAAAAAAATAGAAAAAATTGAAAAGAACCAAGAAAAAACAAAAAAAAAACAACCAGATAAAAGTAAAAAAAACAAAAAACAGAAAGGACAGAAATGGACCAAAGAAAATTAAAAAAGAAGAAAAGAAAGAAAGAAAAGATCAAACTGAAAGAAAAAGAAAAGAAAGAAAAAATGAAAAATTATAAACGAAATAAAGAAAAAATACACAAAGAATGCCAAATATTTAATCAACACAATCTTCATAAATATTTTATTTAGAAAAGAAAGAAAGAAAGAAAGAAAGAAAGAAAGGCACAATAAAAAAAGGAATGAACGAAAAGACAAGAACGGGATAAAAGGAAAGAATGAACAAGAAATACAAGAACAAAAAATATCACTTTTTTTTTATCATTCCACCCCGAGCAAGGCAGAAATGCCACTGATGAGCTGGGGGCTTCTTCTTCTTCTTCTTCTTCTTCTTCTTCTTCTATGTGCCCTGTCCCTTCAGGACGTAGGCGATCATGGTTCTCCATGTCTCCCTATCCCTTGTGGCTCTTAGTATGTTTGCTCCTGTTGCTCCTGGCAACCCCCGTTCCGTCATCCACCTGATCAGTCCCTGCAAATATGTTATCCGCTGCCTTCCTCTGTCTCTCCTTCCTTCTATCTGTCCAGTCAGTATCAGGTTCTCCAGGCTCTCCTTCCTCATTGCATGTCCCAGGAACCTCAGTTGTCTCTTCCTGATGCTCAGCATCAATTTCTGTCGAAGATGACTATTGATCTTAAATTTAAATTCTTGGAGGTTGTAGCTGTCGGGGAAGCAAGTATACGGATAGGAATTCCACAGGCGAGAAGTGTGAGAAAAAAAGCTGTTAGAGTAGAAATGTGGGTTACATTTTATCGGTTTCACCGTAAAAGCGTGGTACCTAATTGCCAGTCTAGTAGCTCGAGTAAATTCATACATAAGGAGCACCAGTGAGCTAAGTACCAGAAGCCGTGAAAGTAATTGTGGAAGAGACACAGGGAAGCCACATCAGGCCAGTGAGAGAGCGACTGCAGCCGAGCTGCCAAAAAAAAGATCAAAGATAAATGGGATTCAAGAAGAGAGAAGATGGGAATTGATGTTGCGTTTAAATTCTGGCTGATTATAACATATAACATATGTTATCCGCTGCCTTCCTCTGTCTCTCCTTCCTTCTATCTGTCCAGTCAGTATCAGGTTCTCTAGGCTCTCCTTCCTCATTGCATGTCCCAGGAACTTCAGTTGTCTCTTCCTGATGCTCAGCATCAATTTCCTTTTTGTTGCCATTCTTTCTAACACCTTGTCGTTGCTTGTATGCTCAGTCCACGATATCCGTAGCATCCTTCTGTAGAACCACATTTCGGCCGCTTCCAGTTTTGTCCTAAAGAAACAAAGCACCCGGACCAGATGGCATAGTGATAGAGCTGCTGGCAGCCTTAGAAGATTATGGCATAGAAAAGATTACCGACATAATAAACGAAATTTATAGCAGCGGAATAATACCAGCCGACCTATGCAAGTCGATATTTATAGCGCTGCCGAAGAAACCTGGTGCAAACGAGTGCGAACTACACAGAACTATCAGTTTAATGAGTCACATTACAAAACTGATTGTCAGAATCCTGATGAATAGAGCGAGAAGCAGAATCAGGCCAGATATAGGGTAGGAACAGTGCGGGTTCGTCAAGGACACTGGAACAAGGAACGTCATATTCATGATTAGGATGCTCTCTGAAAGGGCATTGCAAATGAAGAAAGACTTGTACCTGTGCTTCATTGATTACACGAAGGCATTCGACAAAATACGACACAAAAAATTGATGGAGATGCTGGGCAATCTCGACATTTTCGGCAAAGACATAAGAATAATCAAGAATCTCTACTGGCAGCAAACGGCCTGCATATGGACAGGTAACAACCTCAGTAGATACACAAAGATAGAAAAAGGCGTAAGACAAGGATGTGTCTTTTCACCGGATTTGTTCAACCTATACAGCGAGAATATTTTGAGGACCCTAGATGACACGCCAGGATTTGTTATTGGAGGCCACAACCTGAACAACATAAGATATGCGTACGATATTGCGGACTTGATTGCGGACACGGAATCAGTGCTGATTGCGGACACGGAAAGGAAACTACAAGACTTCATACAGAAAGTAGCAGTGGAGAGTGACAAGAAGGGACTACAAATAAACTTTAAGAAAACTGAGTGCATGGTCATCAGTAAAAGATACAACCCAAAATGCCAAATACAGGTGGAGGATAACAGAATCAAACAAGTACAAGAATTTAAGTACCTAGGAAGTGTTCTAACAGGAGATGGAAAGTGCGACACGGAGATCCGAAGGCGAATTGGCATGGCAAAGGACGCGTTCCAGAAGATGAGCAAAATACTAACACACAGGAAAATCTCAATAGAAACGAAGAAAAGATTTCTAGACTGCTACGTGATGTCAGTTCTTCAATACGGCTGTGAATGCTGGACAATATCATCGAAAATGAGGACAAAACTGGAAGCTGGGGGCTACATAACTGTAAAAAGATTAATTAGAAAAGAGTGAGGAGTACAAACTAATTAGAAAGGAACAATAGAAAGCTCAGGAAGCAGGTGCGATGACAGATACATAGGTGGAGAGAAAGGGAAGGTTATACGGGGGTGGGGAGAGAGCTAGAGTCCAGTGGTTAATAGGTGAGTATTGACATTGCATTTAAATTTCTGGAGGTTGTAGCCGTCAGGAAAGCAAGAATATGGGAGCGATTTCCACAGGTGGGAAGTGCGAGAGAAGAGGCTGCAGGAGTAGAATTGTCGTCTGCATTTGGCTAACCTAACTGTGAATGGGTGGGACCCAGTTGCCAATACCCAAAAATCAAAAATCCAAAGACAAAAAATCAAGACGGAAAGAGAAACAAAATAAAAATAAAGGTTTTACATGATGTTTTGCGAATACGAAATAGCTGACTTCAATTCCACGTCAAGAAAAGCATGTATTTATTTATAATAATATTTTGTCTTCTTTATGTGTCGAGTCATATCAAGACGTTTTGCGATCATGGATCTGAATAATTTCCTTTCTTTGTAGTTTTTAATACATTGTCATCTTTTTTTTCTTCTCCTAAACCTACCTAGAAAATTTGAGTAATTAGATGGCTGAAAAGCGCCATCTATTTACTCAAGCCCTTTAGGTAGGTTATGCATCGTTTTCCTTTGGTCCTTCTTGCATTCAATCTGTCCTGTGAGTATCAAATTTTCCAAGCTCTCATTCCTTATTATGTACTCTAGAAATTTCAACTGTCTCTTCATGATTTTAGATATAAGTTTCCTTTTTTTTTTTTTCATTTTTTGTAAAACTTCTTTGTTCACATATTCGGTCTGTAGTATTTTCATCATCCTTCAGTAGAACAATGTTACTGTTATTTCAAATCTCTTCTTTATCTCCAGTATTCCCTGCCACATAGGAGAATAAATATCACATAAACAGGTCAGTTCTCTATTCTTTGTTTCTAAAGAAGTTTTTGGTCCTGGGCATGACGGTAAACTGCATCCGGCAGCAAGGCTTCTGATTGTAAGGTTGTGAGAAGCATGAAACCACCGCTGTTGTTCCCAGATCCACCCTGACCCGCAGTGGTAACACTTATTAGGGTCCCAGCTATGGACAAATAGTTAACCCCCAAACTAGGGCAAAATACTATGAAAGTATAAAAATACACTTTTATAGAAATATATACATAAAAATAGACTTTTGTCGAAAAATATACATTTTTTAAGGAAAAATATTACCAATAATAAATTATTGAAGGAAAAATTATTACCATAACACATTTTTGAAGGAAAGAATTATACTCAGCAAAACATTTTTGAATCGAAAACTAGAAGACATTTTCAGTTTTTTAAAATAAAAAAAACAATAAAAACAATAAAAGAATTCATTAAAATCTGACTAAATCAACCTTCTCACTATAACCAAACATTTTTAAAAACCTCAAAACCCCACCTTTTTGGCATTAAATAACCCACAGAGGTGTTGATATGCCGTTAAACAAAACTCAAACTCAAAACTCTAAAGAAGTATTTCGGTTTCTTAATACTCTGCTTAGCTTTTGGAATGCATTTTGGCTATCTCAAAGCGCCTTCGGATTCCATTGTCACAGTTCACATGTATTTAAATGTTTGTACTTGTTTGTTTTTGGTATCTCCGATCTGTAATGTAAATTCTGTGCTATGAGTTGAGAATAAAAAAATTCAAATTTCTAGAATGACACCGAAAATTAAAGGCGCATTTTAATAGTGAAGGATGTTTTCCAGATGCTAAGCAAAGTATTAAGCAACAAGAAAATTTCGTTAGAAACAAAGAAAAGAGTACTGTAATATTAATTATTTTATATGACAGCGAATGATAAAGATGCCATTCAAAAAATAAGGAACGTATTAAGCAACAATAAAATATCGTCAGAAAAAAGAATACTGGACTTTTATGTAATATTGATTATCTTATATGTCAGTGAATGGAGAAAATACTTCTTAAAAGCTAAGTAAAGTATTAATAAACAGGAAAATCTCCTTAGAAACAAAGAAAAGTGTACTGAACAATTATGTAATATCTTGTAAGGATATAAATGCTGCAGGCGCCTTCCAAAAGCGAAACAAAGTATTAAAAAATAGGAAAATTTTGTTAGAAATACAGAAAAGATACTAGGCAGTTACAAAATATTAATTATCTTATATGCCATTATATGACTGAGATGTCTTCCAAAAGCTAAGCAAAGTATTATGAAACAGGAACATCTTGTTAGAAACAAAGAAAAGACTACTGGACAGTTACATGCCATTGAATGATGGAAATGCTTTCCAAAACTAAGCAAAGTATTAAGCAACAATAAAATATCGTTAGAAACAAGGAAAAAAATCACTGGCGTCTTATTTAATATTAATTATCTTACATGACAGTGAATGCAGAAGTGCTTTTTAAAAGCAAAGCAAAGTAGTAAGAAACAGGAAATCTCCTTGGAAACAAAGTTAAGCATACTCAGCGGAAAATTAAAAACAGCGTAAGAACAACGGTGTAGCCCTGGCTGAACATCAAATCTACATTAGTACGAAATGATCTAGACGTGAGGTCGTTCAGGATGATTTTCATTTAACGATTTGCCAGGGAAGACTTGATCAGTTCAAAAATTCTTCCGGGGACACCGTAACTTTTCAGATCTGTATATCGAGATGTCCAAAGTTTCAGTCTTCACTATTCTTAGAGTTTGGTAGATTCTTTTTGCAAGTATCGTCAGTACATCAGCAATTGAAAGGGAGAAACAAAAAACATATTGCTGGTCTGAAAAAGACATGCTAAACGAATTCAGCACTTATTGGGGCTGCTATGATTTACTCTAAAAACGTTAGAAGACTAATAGGCCGATAGATTGAGGTATTAAGATTGTGTTCATAATGTGCATGTTCTATTCCAACTTATAAATTGTTTTTAGCATTAGGATAACATATATTGGCAGCAAACATAAGATACGCTGAACGAATTCAGCATTGTTTTAGGCCACTATGATTTTCTCCAAAAAAAGTAAAAGACTAATAGGCCGATATATTGAAGAAGTATGAGCATTGTGTTCATAAATGGCATGTTCCATTCTATCTTGTAAATTGTTTTTAGCATTAGAAAAACCTTTATTGGCAGTAAAGATACGATATGCTTAATGAATTCAGCACTAATAAGGGCCGCTATGATTTTCTCAAAAATAGGTAGAAGACTAATAAGCCAATAGACTAAAGAGATATTAGCATTGTGCATGTTCTGTTCCAACTTGTACATTTTTAATTGCTGGTAATACCTTTTTCTTTCAACAATTTATTGTTGTTTTTATATAAGTTTTGTGTCTAGCAATACTTTTTTCTTTTTCGAGTATCCAGATTCATTGGGATTTTATTTAAGGGCAGGGTTTCCAAGTCCTATCCTGTTATTTAACCCATAACTGGATGGAATGGACGGATTAATACCTTTCCCAAGGGTACCAGTGCTTAAGTGAATGGGTATTCAACTGGAATTCGAACTCGGCTCACCAATTTCTCTTTCCGAGCTGATATCCACTGGACCACAACGCACATCCGTCACTAAACGCTTACAGTACCTGGTATATCCAAGCGATCACCCATCTAAGTACTGATCATGCTCAACGTTGCCTAACTTCGGTGATCGAGCGAGAACCGGTGTATTCAGCGTGATATGGCCGTAAGCCCGAACTATATATATATATATATATATATATATATATATATATATATATATATATATATATATATATATATCGTATGTACTCATATGTTTATACGCTTATTCGGGAGCATCAGAGTGTTTAATGATGTGGCTGTTCGCGTGTGTTTGAATAGGAACGGGCCATTAGCGTGGCCATGTGGATGAGTTTAAATGCTAATTTGGCAAATAAATAATGAAATAATAGCCTTTGTCTTTGATGCATAAAACCATTAGCAACTGCAGCAAAAACAAATTGCTGTACAGAAAAAAACAGTAATAAAAATAAATATAAATTCATTTTTTTCCAGGCCACAATCAAAATATTTTTCTTTTCTCTTGGTGTAACTGTGATACTTTTTTTTTTACCAGATCTTCCAAATTTGATAAATTTCCGGCTCCAGATGCGCCCATAAAAACGGATTAAATCGAACATTGATCACGCGACAAAAGATATAGTTCAATTGGCAAAGGCATTGTTTTTTTTTTGTTTTTTTTTGTTTGTTTGTTGTTTCTTTTTCTGAAATTTATTTTAAGGGAAAAGAATCTAAAAGAAGTCTCCACCCTGACTCCGTTCACCCTCTCCATTGATATTCAGGTCATAGATAAGTGGACTTCCACGAACATTTTGAGGAATTTTAGCAACTCCAGCTAATCGAGCGAATTACGGATATTTACTGCAACCCGAGGCAGCACTCCTGATGAATTTGCTGCATATAGCCACGAGAGCCCTCCATGCAAGCAGATTGTTTAAACTGGGAATTACGGCAAGAAATCTCATTTGAAACAAGGAAAAGAATGCTGGATGTGATATCGGTCCTTCTGTGTGAAAGTGAATGCTGGACGATCTCATCAAAGATGAAGGAGAGGCTTGATGCAGCAGAAATGTGGTTTATAGAAGGGTGCTGTGGATACCATGGACGGAGCATGTTTGCAATGATGAGGTGTTGGAAAGGGTGCAAACGAGAAGAAAACTTATACTAAATATCAAGAAAAGACAAATAAGGTTCCTAGGACACTTAATCAGGAAGAAGAGCCGAGAGAATTTGATATTCACAGGTCGAATAAATGGAAGAAAAGACAGAAGAAAGCAGCACGTGACCTGCTTTTTAGGTCTGAGCAAATGGATGGCGGAGCGGGGTTTGAAAAAGATACCAAAAGAAAAATTACTGAGAGCGACAAAAGACAGAGCCAAGTGGAAGTCCATGATCGCCTACGTCCTGAAAGGACACGACACATAAAGAAGAAGAATATTTCATTGTCAAAATGCTCTGAAGAAATTGACTTCTTGATGTTATCAAAGCTGACGAGGTAATCGTCCAAAAAAAAAAAACAATACTGCGGATTGACCCGAGCCTTGTGAGTGAAAATGGGTAGATAAAACTATTTTAGCGCCGTCGATAATTGAGTTAGCAAAAAGTAACAAGTCATCGTGACCGAGGGGTTTAATCTTACTGGCTTTGTTCATACTGGTGAACACGCCAGAATAATATACTTTCTTTAAGAGACTGTGACTAAGGTCCGCTCAGCATGTAGTATAAAACACATTTGGTCTCTGTTAGTATTGAACAAAAAACAAATATATCTCAGCAGACGTCTGCAATAGGGATTGTCTAGCCGCCCTAGTAGACGGACGTACACGGATATGAGCGGCAATGCATTATATATATATAAACTTATATATAAATGGAACTTTGTCTGTGTGTCTGTGTGTGTATCCGTTACCTATAGACTCCAAAATGACTGAACCGATTTTCTTGAAAATTTACACAGTTGTACAAGCTTCTGCAAATGTTCTTAGCTAGGTTTTGTGTCGAGGTACCTCTGATAAATATCGAAAATCGATAATCGAAAAAATCGGGTTATAGAAGGAGTGGTCCAATTTTAATCAAATTTGATACAAAGACATAAGAATCGATATTCAAGGTTTCAGTTCTTACAATAGTGCAGAAAATTGATAATATATTTATATATAAAAGGCAAGCTGTTTGTGTGTGTGTCTGTTTATCAATTTGATTAAAATCAGACGACTCCTTCTATAACCCGATTTTATCGATTATCGATTTTCGATATTTATCGAGGGTAGCTCGACACAAATCCTAGCTAAGAACACTCGCAGATGCTTATAGTACAACTGTGTAAAATTTCAAGAAAATCGGTTCAGCCGTTTCGGAGTCTCTACTTAACGGGCACACACACACACACATACACACACAGACAAAGTTCCATTTATAAATAAGTTTAGATTATATTTTGAAAAAATATATATATATGGTATATCGAGACAGCAGTTAAATATAAGCCACAATGAATGTCTATTATGTTTAATCATGAGCCGTTCTAAACATCGTATTTTGGCTTGTATTTCAGGTACAAATAAAGACAAAAATTCTCCAACATTTGGATAATTTTTTTATTAAGTTGGTTCTAAGCTTTCGGCTCACATGAGACATCTTCAGAGAGGTTACAAGAACGTTAACATAAAAACATTCACCATTAAAATCTATTTTATTTTGTGTTGACAAAACTTTCCTAAGAAACGACAACTGTCACCAAATAGCAAACGCAGCACGTAAATTTGTAATGCGGTTCTATGATTATATTCAAATGTGTTAATATTGTATCGTGTAATGAAGAGATACGCAGGCAGATGTAGAAAACTACTTTATTATCAGAGTGGTACAATCAAGAGGTATATACAATATTTACAGTCTCTCGCAGTAGTAGGTGTTACTACACGAAGTCTGTGATAATGACAACCCCCGTTCTAAACGCATTGTCTTTTATACATCCGGACGACTGGATGTCACATGGTACGAGCCACGACACAGCAATATTTAATATAAAAATATATGGAAGCTAATTGGGTAAATAGCTCCACACCCCAGATCTTGCACATTGATATTTCTGTGGATTCGTTTATAGGTTTCGCTAAGATTTAGAAAAAAAACTAACAGTGGTTAATAATGTGAGAACTATTGAATCGTTCATGAAGTCAAAACTTACGTCCCCTGTTTTGATCAACAATCAATATCAGCATCTTTTTATCTTTTCGGTCACTAAACGCATTGTTACCCACTTCATTCGCAAAAGATGTAATCTCTTACCACGCTTAAGGCTATCAAGAGCAGAAGCCGCTTTCTCTCATTAATCATCGGAAGCAATGAGTCACCAATATCAGTCAATATTACTCCTATCATCGCTCACCATGAACATAATCATCACTATGGAAAAGAAGGATTCATTTCGGCCTTATAACAAAGTCGTCGAAAACGAAGATATATGCCTATAGCTATTTAACTAGCTAAGTCTGGCACAAGACAAAAAGTGTTAAGTTAGTTTAATTTAGCAGTATAACAAAGCTTGTTGGTTTACTTAAAGTGGAAAATAACCTTCATAGAACAAAGATAACATAGAAAAAGACGCACGTCACTTCTTTAGACTAGAACAAAACACAAGTTATCCATATATTGTTCTTACATTAGAGTTGCGAACGTAGGTATTTGTTCGTTTGACACTCGAAGAAAAAGATACATATCTCTTCTTTAGACATAATCAAATCACAAGGTATCCATACATTAGAGTTGCGAACGTAGGTATTTGTTCGTTTGACACTCGAAGAAAAAAGATGCATATCTCTTCTTTAGACATAATCAAATCACAAGGTATCCATACATTAGAGTTGCGAACGTAGGTATTTGTTCGTTTGACACTCGAAGAAAAAAGATACATATCTCTTCTTTAGACATAATCAAATCACAAGGTATCCAAACATTAGAGTTGCGAACGTAGGTATTTGTTCGTTTGACACTCGAAGAAAAAAGATGCATATCGCTTCTTTAGACATAATCAAATCACAAGGTATCCAAACATTAGATTTGCGAACGTAGGTATTTGTTCGTTTGACACTCGAACAAAAAAGATGCATATCTCTTCTTTAGACATAATCAAATCACAAGGTATCCATACATTAGAGTTGCGAACGTAGGTATTTGTTCGTTTGACACTCGAAGAAAAAAGATACATATCTCTTCTTTAGACATACTCAAATCACAAGGTATCCATACATTAGAGTTGCGAACGTAGGTATTTGTTCGTTTGACACTCGAAGAAAAAAGATGCATATCGCTTCTTTAGACATAATCAAATCACAAGGTATCCAAACATTAGATTTGCGAACGTAGGTATTTGTTCGTTTGACACTCGAACAAAAAAGATGCATATCTCTTCTTTAGACATAATCAAATCACAAGGTATCCATACATTAGAGTTGCGAACGTAGGTATTTGTTCGTTTGACACTCGAAGAAAAAAGATACATATCTCTTCTTTAGACATACTCAAATCACAAGGTATCCAAACATTAGAGTTGCGAACGTAGGTATTTGTTCGTTTGACACTCCAAGAAAAAAGATGCATATCTCTTCTTTAGACATAATCAAATCACAAGGTATCCATACATTAGAGTTGCGAACGTAGGTATTTGTTCGTCTGACACTCGATGAAAAAAGATGCATATTTCTTCTTTAGACAAAAACATAACACAAGGTATACATAGGTCGGACATACCTTAGAGTTGCGAACGTAGGTTTTTGTTCGTTTGAGTCTCGAAGAAAAAAGATGCACATCTCTTCTTTATACAAGAACAAAACAGAAGGTATACATAGGTCGTACATGCATTAGATTTGCGTCCGTAGGAATTTGTTCATTTGACACTCGAGGGAAAAGATATACATCTCTTCTTCAACCAAGAACAAAACATAAAATTTTCTATTTGTCTGTCTTACATTAGATATGTAAACGTAGATATTGGCTCGGTTTAGCGTAGAAACATATATTTGAATATTTTCCGATTTAGATGTCAGTTAAATATTGTAGACATATGTTTGTACTGACGTGAATCAAAAAGGTAGAATTTATTGATTTGTTTTTATTACGGCTTATCAAACATTTGTGGGTTATTTAATGCCAAAAATATTTTTAGAAATATTCTACGGATATCGTGGATTGTGCATACAAGCAACGACGAGGTGTTAGAAAGAATGGCAACAAGAAGGAAATTGATGCTGAGCATCAGGAAGAGACAACTGAAGTTCCTGGGACATGCAATGAGGAAGGAGAGCCTGGAGAACCTGATACTGACTTAACAGATAGAAGGAAGGAGAGACAGAGGAAGGCAGCGGATAACATATTTGCAGGGTCTGATCAGGTGGATGACGGAACGGGGTTGCCAGGAGCAACAGGAGCAAACATACTAAGAGCCACAAGGGATAGAGAGACGTGGAGAGCCATGATCGCCTACGTCCTGAAGGGACAGGGCACATAGAAGAAGAAGATCCACTGATTCCAGTTCTACTAATTAGCCCATAGATGGGGGCGAAATAATGGATTCTTATCTTTCTCTAGTTTATTTGCACGTAAATTGGAACTTATCTGTTCGACATTCAAATTCACATCATTATCCATTAAACCACATACATATCCATGCTTGCAGCACCTGCAATTCTCAGGCGTTCGCCCATCTAGAAACTGACCAGTGTCGACGTAGCTTTACATGATATAAGCCAAAGATAGAAATACGATCGACTTCTACTGAAGTCAAAATGGTAGATATAACCTCGCTTTACACTGGAATCAAAATGGCAGATATATGTCTCGTTTTCTTTCACGTCGAAAAGTTAGACTCTAGTAGTAGAGAGATGTTTGAATGTTTATTAATTTGACCTTGTGTCAAAGATAACCGATCTTTCTACAACTTAAAGGCTTATAAGAAGGTTATCAGAAGGTGGATTTGTGGAATTTGGAAGAATAAAAGTATTTTGTTTGTATGTCTAAAGTAGAATTTTATTAACAGAACAGAATAACATGAATTTGAAGGAGTTAAATGTTCACAGAGAAATGCAGTGCGTAGTTAAATGTTCCGAGAGAAATAGTAGTAAGGAGTAAAGTGTATCCAGAGCGTGTAGTCGTAAGTAGCATAACGTGTATATGTAGAAAGATTAATAGGTTACTAATAAAGTCTGTGTTACTTCCTTTTGATGGCCGGCGAGAAAGTGAAAAGGAAGGTGAAGCAATAAAGGAAAATTGTACTTATCGGATGTTAATTTTTAGGAATCAGTTAAAGTATCTTGTTGTTGTTGTCTTCTTCTTCTTTGTTGACTGCAAAAAGTTTGAGGATGGAGAAGAATAAGTAAAAGAAATTAGCATTAATGAAGAAGGAAAACGAATTGTCCGGTCGGCAGATTCAAATCCTTTTAGTCACATGTTGCGGTCTCTGATTTCTGCTCCCATCTGACTGACTGCTTCGACTTTCTTTCTGTTTTTATAGCCAAAGACAATTTGAACATAGGCTAGTTAACTTTTTCCTCATTTTGCAAATTGCTTCCTTTCATTGGTTAGAAAATTAATTTAACATCAGATCGCGAAATCTGGTTTCGTCTTTATCTTTCAGTACGGGGTCAATCCTATTTGTTAAAAAATTGGATTTCACACGAAATTGTGAATTTTGTAAATAGGGAAGAGAAGAGAGTTACTTCTAATGTCGTGTTCACCACAAGATATATATTTGTATATTTATGTGAGTGGATAGAAAAGTTAGAGACTGTCTATGAAATTGTGATGCTAGAGTTGTGAAATCTTGTAGGCATTAATTTCAACTCTTCTTATTAATAATTGCATTCTTTCTTTCCAGGTACGAAGGAAGGCTGAAAGGTTTATAGGCCGAGAAGAAGGAGTGATGATAGAGTTGTGAAATCTTGCAGGCATTAATTTCAACTCTTCTTATTAATAATTGCATTCTTTCTTTCCATGTACGAAGGAAGGCTGAAAGGTTCATAGGCCGGGAAGAAGGAGTGATGATAGAGCTGTGAAATCTTGCAGGCATTAATTTCAACTCTCTTTATTAGTAATTGCATCGCTTATTTACATTTAAACTGACATGTATCGCTTCAAAGACTGTTCACTCTATTGGTCAAAAATTTAATCAATCGCAGATATGACGTCAATATTACTGAGATACTGGTTCCAACTCAAGTAATCTTTCATGTTGAGGAATGAATGATAGACAAATCAGGGAAATAAGGAGAGTTATGAATTGGTTTCAAAGACACACTAAAGAAAAATTGTCATTGAAAGAAAGTCGACTCTCTGTGCAGGGCCCGGAAATTCTTTCCGCCTGAATCTATCCTGCAATTATATAAATTCACCATCCGCCCGTGTATTAAGTACTGCTGACACATCTGGTCGAGTGCCCCTTCTATTCTCCTCGGGGTTCTTGACAAAATACAGCGAAGAATATGTAATGTGATTGATACCGACTTGGCTGACCGCCTGCAGTATCTCTCTCACCCCTAGATGTGAATTTGCACGAGATACTAGATTGGCAACTAGGTCCCACCCTTTTACAGTGAAACCGATGAAATGTAACCGCAATTTATACTCCAACAGCTTCTTTCCTTGCACTTCCCGCCTGTGGAATTCCCTACCGCATGCTTGCTTCCCCGACGGCTACAACCTCCAGGAGTTTAAATGTAAGGTCAATAGACACCTTCTAACACACTAACTCACACCCACTCTCTCCAACTCTCTCCCTATGTACATCCTAAGTTGTCTATCACCCTCCTTCTGACATTTCCCATACCCAATCCCTCTATGTAACCCCCTGCGCTATAGTGGCAGTGGAATGCCTTGCTTGGGGTGACACGATTTAAAAAAACGAGGAATTATATGCTGGAACATTGTCCTGTTGAACTTAATACAGTTTTCCTAGATGTTTGGTCTTGATAGCCTTTGTTAACTGCCTCAGCATGTTGGAATAGTACTCTTCATTGATGGTGTGGCCCTTTTGAAGAGACTATCATCTTCTCTGCAGATTAAACAATATTGTCCTTCTTCGAAACAGGTGAAGTTGGGTGTTTCCACTGCATGAGTTGTCGCTTTGCCTCTATCGCAAAATTATGAACTCATCACTCATCCTGGGTTGGGAAACGTTCAAGGAAACCAGCTGGATCTCAAACAATATCAAATTTTCTTGTGGTGTGATCAGCCTGGTGTGATTTTGATCAGATATCAGGAAACTGCATTCATGTTTTCACAGATGTAGTATCACTCCTATCATAGTTAGCCTATGAACTTTTCAGCCCACTCTCGTAGATCCGGGAGAAACTAGAATAAAAACAGGAAGACATAGATCGAGTTCGTAAAAAAGTCAAAGCGGCATACTTAAGTCTGGTCGGGACAATCTAAACTTATTTATGAATGGAACTCTGTGTGTGTGTGTGTGTGTGTGTGTGTGTGTGTGTGTGTCCGTTACCTATAGACTCCGAAACGACTGAACCGATTTTCTTGAAAATTTATACAGTTGTACTATAAGCATCTGCGAGTGTTCCTAGCTGGGTCTTGTGTCGAGGTGCCCCTGATAAATATCGAAAATCGATAATCGAAAAAATCGGGTAATAGAAGGAGTGGTCCGATTTTAATCAAATTTGATTTGATACACTCATAGACAAAGACATAAGAAACCATATTCAGAAGTTTCAATGTTGCAATTCTTACAAAAGTGAAGAAAATCTATAATATATATATATATATATATATATATATATATATATATATATATAAAAGGCAAGATGTTTGAGCGTGTGTCTTCTGTTTGTCTGTATGTCCTTTATGCAAATCCATAATTTTTATCCGATTCTCACCAAACCTCACACAAATATTCTTTAGGCTGAATCTGAGCCTGAGCTCCAGGACCATGGATTAGTTTTAAAGCTTTCATGAAGATATAGTAGTATACTAGTTATAGTACTATACTGCCTGTATATCATAAAAAAACATGACCACTCCGGGTAAAAGCAAGGAAAATAATAAGAAAGAAATATTGGTCAGTAATGAACAATAATTGACAATCCTTTGTCAGAGAAATTTTGATTCTCTAAGACTAGTACTACAAGGTATAAAAAATAGAGAGAGAGAAATAAGATGAGAAAATACTAGACAAATTACTAATAATTAACAATGGTTCATCTAAATAATTCAGGCAACTTAAGACTAATACAACTTGGTGGAAAGGCAACAGAAATAAGGTGAAAGAAATTCTGGTCAAAGAGAATAATTACTGACAAAGATTCCTCTTAGAAATTCAGACAAAATAAGAGTTTTAGTACTCGGTATAAAAGAAAAAGGAAATAAGATGAAAGAAATACTAGTCAAAAATGAATAATAATTACCAATGTTTCATCTAAGCTATTCAGACAACTTCAGACTATTACTATTTAGTAGAAAAACAAGAGAAATAAGATGAAAGAAATGTTAGTCAAAAATGAATAATAATTGTCAATGTTTCATCTAAGCAATTCAGACAAATTCAGACTATTACTGTTTGGTAGAAAAACAAGAGAAATTAGATGAAAGAAATGCTAGTCAAAAATAAATAAATATAATAAATAATAAATATAAAAAATAAATAATAATAATAAATAATAAGACCGCCTGGAGTCTCTCTCCCACTGGCGCGACGTGGCTTCCCTGTGTCTCTTCTATAAATACTTTCACGGCTTCTGCTCCGATGAACTTAGATCACTGGTGCCCCCTAAATACGAATTTGAACGAGATACTATATTACCAACTAGATCCCACCCTTTTACAGTGAAACCGATAAAATGCAGCCGTAACTTCTACTCCAACAGTTTCTTTCCTCGCACTTCCCGACTGTGGAATTCTCTTCCAAACGATTGCTTCCCCGACGGCTACAATCTCCAGGAGTTTAAATGTAAGGTCAATAGACACCTCCTAACACACTAACCTGCTCCCATTCTATCAAACACTCTTCCCATCTGCCCAACCTTCATCCTCGGTATCCTTACTCATCTGTCACCTTCCTCCTGACATTCCCTATGTCTAACCACTCCTTCTCTTTACCTTCCCCTATGTAGCCCCATGCGCAATAGTGGCAGTGGAATGCCTTGCTTGGGGTGAGATGATTAAAAAAAAAATTGTCAATGTTTCATCTAAGCAATTCAGACAACTTCAGACTATTACTATTTGGTAGAAAAACAAGAGAAATAAGATGAAAGAAATGCTAGTCAAAAATGAATAATAATTGCCAATATTTCATCTAAGCAATTCAGACAAATTCAGACTATTACTATTTGGTAGAAAAACAAGAGAAATAAGATGAAAGAAATGCTAGTCAAAAATGAATAATTATTGCCAATATTTCATCTAAGCAATTCAGACAAATTCAGACTATTACTATTTGGTAGAAAAACAAGAGAAATAAGATGAAAGAAATGCTAGTCAAAAATGAATAATAATTGCCAATATTTCATCTAAGCAATTCAGACAAATTCAGACTATTACTATTTGGTAGAAAAACAAGAGAAATAAGATGAAAGAAATGCTAGTCAAAAATGAATAATTATTGCCAATATTTCATCTAAGCAATTCAGACAAATTCAGACTATTACTATTTGGTAGAAAAACAAGAGAAATAAGATGAAAGAAATGCTAGTCAAAGATGAATAATAATTGCCAATATTTCATCTAAGCAATTCAGACAAATTCAGACTATTACTATTTGGTAGAAAAACAAGAGAAATAAGATGAAAGAAATACTAGTCAAAAATGAATAATAATTGCCAATATTTCATCTCAGCAATTCAGACAACTTCAGACTATTACTATTTGGTAGAAAAACAAGAGAAATAAGATGAAAGAAATACTAGTCAAAAATGAATAATAATTGACAATGCTTCATCTAAGAAATTCCGACAACTTAAGACGATTACTATTAGAAGTAAAAGTAAAAGATATAAGAGGAGAGAATTACAAGGAATTACAGTAAACGTAAATTGAATGAATAAGACTATTACATGCTTGATGTAAATTCATTGATAATGATTTTACTATGCAAATGGATTGGAAATCAGGAAGGAAGGGATTGCCAATGGTTAATAATTGACATAACCGGCCTATTATATGTACAAAGTAAATGCCTTGTAAATAATTTACAAGAAAATTACATAGAAAACCAGGATAAAAGGGATTGTCAGAATGGATGACTGAGCATTCTTAGGATTCCGAGAGAACACAAAGAGTAAGAACAAAAGAAAATTTTGTAAAGACATTCTATGTCGCTTCGTTATTATTCAAAGACTTCGTTCGATCAATGAAAGTAAGATACTGACAATGACCAGAAGAATAAATAAAAACCCAAGTAGGAAAAAAAAAACATTGATATAAACCCAATGTTTGTATATAAAAACATACTTTGATATGGATATGATTGTGGTACACTGGATATCGACTCGGAACGACAAATCGAGGTGCCGAGTTCGAATTCCAGTTGAATTTGTTGCATTCACTTACGCACAAATACCCTTTGGAAAGGTATTAATCAGTCTCTTCCCCCAGTTATGTGTTAAATAATAGAACGCACTGAGTTCTATAGCCTTGACTGGCAACCAGTCTGCCGCAGAAAGCAATGGTAACCTACTGCGGAATAATCTTCTGTCCAGTCAGTCATGTCTCTTTAGAGACATAATCGCCCAAAGCGTGTATCACGTATGGCACTTACCTGACTGAATATAATAGTTGGAATCATGATTAAGACTTCTACTGGTCATAAAGTGGTGGATCGGTTTTCTATTGTTTTGAAGTAATAAACTGATCCACCACTAATTACCACGTAATGATAAAATACATCTGTACCCACTTTAGCTATGAGTCAAATAACAGAACAGAGTGGGTTCTATAGCCTTGGATGGCAACCAGTCTGCCGGAGAAAGCAATAGCAACCTACTGCAGGATAATCCCCTGCCCAGTCAGCCATGTCTCTTTCGAGACATGATCGCCCAAGCGTGTATCACGTATGACACAAGTGACTGATGATGGCAAAGAATGATTGATTCGCTTTTAATAGCGGCTGAAAACAACACCAGAAAAACGAACCTTATAAAGGCCAAGAAGCGTATAATGGTGAACAAATAGCACTACAGACTACAGACTTGGATAAAACTGAATAGGGAAGCCAATCTACTGGGAACTGTGCAAGCAACAAAATTTTGACTATATACATATATGAAACTAGCACTATCGCCCGACGTTGCTCGGGTGTAATGAAAGCTTTAAAACTATTCCATGGTCCTGGAGCTCAAACTCTTTCGACGTTGGCACGAAAGACTAAAAAGCAATAGTTGTTTCCAGTTAAAACGAAACCGTAGACTGAAAGAAAAATGAATAGATGTAAGTCAAATTTTGATTTCCTGGTATCGATATCAAATAAACCTTTTCGTCGTAAACTGAATTTTGAAGGCTAAATATGTCCTCTGAGTAAATGGTATCATGACTTAGACTAAGAACTACAATTATACCTACTTAGAGCCAAAATCTAAAATGAAAGGGCTGAAAAAAATACAGACATACAGGCAGATAAACAAACACATACACAAACATCTTGCCTTATATATATATATATATATATATATATATATATATATATATATATATATATTATCGATTGTCTGCACTATTGTATGAACTACAACCTTGAAACTTCTGAATATTGTTTCTTATGTCTTAAAATTTAATTAAAATCAGACCACTCTTTCTACAACCCGATTTTTTCGATTATCGATTTTCGATATTTATCGGGGGTACCTCGGCACAAAACCTAGATAACACTAACAGACGCTTATAGTACAACTGTGTAAAGTTTCAAGAAAATCGGTTCAGCCGTTTCGGAGTCTATAGGTAACGGACACACACACACATACACATACACACACACAGACAAAGTTCCATTTATAAATAAGTTTAGATTTAGATAGATTATTTGTTTAAACATTTTTTTTATCGATACTCGTATTTAAGTCGATATTCTGTTTTATAATCAAAAAGTATATATATTTATTTCTACCGGCCTGATTATTTACGACAAATTTTTGTTACGAAAATGTGTGTCATTCGACAGGTTTCGAACCTGTGACCCCCATCCACATAGCGTCTTAGACCCCTCGACAACGAATGACCGGTAGTCTTAACGAAGTCAAATCAAGATGACACACATTTTCGTAACAAAACATTATCGTAAATAATCAGGACGGTAGAAATAAATATATATACTGTTTGATTATTGTTGTGGACCCAGAATAGGTCCGAAAGAAAATTCAAACTCGGGAATTAGTGAAACATATATATATAACGGAAAACAAATATACGTCAGTCTGACTGGCAAGTATTAAACCGGAATAACTCAACCCAACTTAACCCCACCCTGAAGGGCATATTCTTCCGGTATTCATAGGAAGAGTTCATTATACTCCAAAAAGGGTAGGTCCCATAACATCTATAAAACAGAATATCTACTTAAATACGAGTATCGATCAAAAAAAAGAAATAACGTTCAAACAAATAATTTCAAACTGTCGGCTGTTTATAACCATTTTGATAATTTTCGTATATATATATATATATATATATATATATATATATATATATATATATATATGTATGTATATATATATATATATATATATATATTACACATGCGAACAAGCGAGAAACGCTAGGAGTTGCTGAAACTCCTAGCGTTTCTCGCTCGTTCGCATGTGTAATCACAAGAAAATAAAAATCAGTCTGATGAAGTTGTAACGAATGAAACACGACACATTTTTTCCAATTTGCCGTACAACTTTACTTTCAAAACATTTCTTGATAATATACGAAATGTTATATAGAAATTTATATATTTTAACCAATATATACATATTACAAAAGTGACGTATTTATTTAAATTTATTTGTTTTTAACATTATTTTTAATGGATATTCGCATTTGAATGGATAATGTTTTTCTATAATTAAACAGTACATTTTAGATATTCGAAAAATCTGGTTTAGGAAAATATCTATCTTCCAACACGATTCAAAACTGCCTACTCCCATATACCGAGGAGATTACTACCATTAGATGTGGTGTGTCTTACCACTCAACCACAGAAGATATCATAGTAACCTAAAGTCCGAATTAGGAATTTAAATATATATTTCCCTGATTTCTATGAGAACATCTATCTCTGATCGGAATCGTATTCTAATGTAAACAAACAAATAAATTTAAATAAATATGTCGGTTAATACCAATTTCGTAAATTTCCGTATAATTTCGTAATACTGTCTTCGTTAAGAGGCAGTTTATATTTATAATAGTGGGAGAGATAACATTTAACCCTAGACTTGGATAGGTAAAGATATTAGTAACCAAGGAAACATCTTTTTAGTGGTCGTTTCCACACGTTACGTGAAGTTTAAACCTGTCGGAAACATAGAATATAGTTTGTCAGAGCATTTTCTATGATAGTGAGTTGGGAAAATTCTTGACGATAAATCTGTAGTAAACAAAATAAGATCTAGATTTAAAATTCAAATGCTAAGCACTGACTGACCGATTTAGAAAAAAAGACTTGAATTTACAAACTTTGCTGAGCACACAAGAAAGCAAAAGTGAATCCAAAACAAAACTCGTGAAATTTCACACCTTGAGGCGAAATGATTTTCGGCCAATAGAAACATCTTAAAAATAAAATTCAAATAATCTTCAATTATCAGAAACAAATTCTTTCACGGGCCCTTTTGGCGAGTCGACGCAAAATTTGTTCATCGTCTAACGGAAAGGCCAAAATCACATCCGGGAGTGAATTCCCAAATGACCTTTTTGAGCCCCACAAACGAAATAAAAGAACGGACAAGTTCGCCTGTCGCCAGAGAGAATATGACGAGCGTAATTAACACGTCTTTTGACAAACGTCAAGTGATCATTGTTATTATCTTTATCTTTCTCCCTTACCGCTCACCTCTTTCGTTTTCACGTTCATCCATCTGCCTCTTTTTATACTTGATAACCAAACAGAACTCTTAAGAGCGATAACTTCAAAGACATTCCGACCCAACGATAACGATCATACATACATACATACATACATACATACATACACAAGTTACTACTACGAACTCTTGATACACTTAACTCCTTACTGTTGTTTTCTCGTGTACGTTTAACTTCTACCAATTCACGTTATTCTTTTCTATTAATACATTTATATTTAAACATACAAAAGTTATACTTTTATTCTTCCACAAATCCACCTTTTAATAACCTTCTGATGATAATTCTGAATAAAACCTATAAGTTGTAGAAAATTCGGTTATGTTTGACACAAGGCCAATTTAATAAACATTAGCCATCTCCCTACTGCTACAGTGGTGACCCCTACAATCACACTGGTGAACCCTGACGTCTAAAAAGAACATGCAGTGGAAATCTGATCACCCTATCACACTGATGACCCAGCGAAAAACATGCAGTGGAAGAATCCCTACTACCCTAGTGGTGAACCCCGACGTCCAAAGAACACGCAATGGAAGAATTCTTCCAACCACAGATCCTGCAAAAAAGGCTGAAAGATCAAAATTTAGAGGAAGAAATAAAACCATGTCATTTTTTAAAACACCTTGTATACTGAGGAGGATGGTGGATTATGGGGAAGATTTACTCTCACTTAATAGCTCCCAGTTAACCCTGGTTAAATATTCAATTCAAATAATAATAATAATAATAATAATAATAATAATAATAATAATAATAATAATAGAAGATGTAACCATTCTATGGGATTACACCATCTACACAGACAGAAAAATTGAAGCAAACAGGCCAGACATTATTGTTAAAAACCAGAAGGAGAAAACTTGTCTATTAATTGATATGGCTTGTCCAGCGGATTGTAACATAGCAATCAAGGAATTTGAAAAACTGTCAAAATATAAAGACCTGGAAATTGAAATAGAAAAAATGTGGAAATTGAAAACAAGAGTTGTGCCAGTGATAGTAGGTGCACTTGGAATGATAAAAAATGGAACAAAACAACACATTGAAAGAATCCCTGGAAACCCCAGCTTAAGAGATATACAAAAAATTGTCTTATTAAATACAGCCCACACACTAAGGAAAACTTTATCTATGTAATGCTAGGGATGATAGGGAAGATAGAAAAACATGAAATGGTGCCATAACAACACGCCACTACCTGCCTTAGGTCTCCCCGCAGAAGGTAGTGAGACCAAAGCAGAAATCGAAATATGATGAAAAATGACATAATAATAATAATAATAATAATAATAATAATAATAATAATAATAATAATAATATGGCGTCACTGATAGATCAGTGGGCGTCATGATTGAATAGTAAGTACTTAAATGCTTCAGGGTGAATATGTTGGAGAATTGTGCTTGATTACGGCACTCACTGCAAGGCCAGAAAACTGAGAAAATAAAAAATTGGCGTAATAAGAAAACACAGCGAAATGAAAGAATATGGCGGACTGATGGATGAGAAAGAAAGAGAAAGAAAATTGGGAAATAAGGAAATTCGAGAAAATTACAAAAAGAATAAAAAGAATGACATGAAAAAAGAACACTTGATTAGAAGAGAATTGTAATATAAAGAAAGACAGAAAGAAAGATGAAATATGCGAGAAAGAAAATAAGAAAAATAACAAGGAAGTAAAAAGAAAAGCAGTATAGAAAGAAAGAAAGAAAGAAAGAAAGAAAGAATAAGAAGGAAGAAAGAAAAGAGAGCACAGAAGCAAGGATAACGAGATTATAAAAAGTTGAAAGAAAAAAAGAATAGAAGAAAAATTAAATTCTGAATGAAGGAAGAATTAAAGCTTTAAAAAGGAAAGATAAACAGGTTATTGAAATAAAGAAAAAATGAAGAAAAATAGAAGAAAAATAAGAAAGAAGAAAGAAAAGAGAGCATAGAAAGAAGGATAACGAGGTTATAAAAAGTTGAAAGAAAGAAAGAAGAAAAATAAGAAGGAAGAAAGATAGAGCATAGAAGGAAGGATAATGAGATTATAGAAAGTTGAAAAAAACAAAAAATTGAAGAAGAATTAAATTAAAAAAGAAAGAAAGAAAGAAAGAAATGGAAGAAAAATTAAAGTAAGCGAGAATATAAAGAAAGGTATTAAAAGAAAGGATAAGGAGATGAAAGAAAGAAAGAAAGAAACAATTAAAGTAAGAAGGAATGAACAATGGAAAGAATTAAAGGAAGAATAAAGTGATTATGCAAAGAAAGAAAATAGTGAGAAAAATATCAGAAGAGATTAAGAGATGAGAAAATAATAATTTAAAAAAGAAAGAAAGAAAAACGGAAAATCTCAGAGTAGATGAAGAAAGAAAAAAGAAAGAAAGAACGTGTTCCTTTTATATAAGGAAAAATGAAAATTTAGATGAAGTTTAATTAAAGAAGAGTTGAATCAGTAAAAAAGTAGAAAAGACAGAAAGAACGAAAAAAAGAAAAATATCAAAATAACGTTAAAAATATTAGCAGAAGAAAAAACAAATATTAGACGTAAAAGAAAACTAAAATATTGAAGGAAAACACTGAAGGAAAATATTGAAGGTAAATAATAAAGAAAAAAGAAAAATAGGTCAAAAGTGTATTTCGATAGAAAGAAGAAAACATTAGAAGATATTTAATAATTGAAGAAAGGACGAAATTGGTAAAGGGCATAAAAAATATATAATGAAGGATAAAAGAAAGAAAGAATGAATGAAATACAAAAATGAAGAAAAAGAATAGAAGAAGAAATTATAGAAATAATAGAGAAGAAAGCAAAAATGAAGAATAAAAAAGAGTAAATCAAGGATAAAAATATAAAATGAAATAAATACGACGTAAAGTAATGAAGAAATAAAATGAAGTAAAAGTTAAATGGAATGATTACAAAGAAATATCAATTGAAAAGAGAAGAAAAGTAAATAATAATAATAATAATAAATGAAAAAAGAGAAGAAAAGGACAGAAGCAGGAAAGAAAAATCGATAGAAAGAAAAATATGAAAGAAATCGTGGGAATTAAAAATAAACCATTTTAACAAATTAAAAGAAATCTTATTAAGGAAATATCGACGCGGTGGTATGCACCAACTTACCCTCATTGCACTTGATGCCCCTGATCAAAATTTTCTATTTCACCATTTCTTCTTTCCCCGGTCCCCATGCCATCATTCGAAAAAATTGCGACTCTATAATTTTTGGTCGCTTCCTGATCGCCTGGTCTACAGGATCATCATTATTTCGCTGCATGATTCCCTGCAAAGAAATTCCAAAAACCACGTCTCATCCGGGTAATCGGCGTCAGGTTCCGAATTCAGACGATTCGTTTGATTGGCTAACCGGGTGGTACCTTATATCTGAGGAAGAAAGGGAAGTGATATGAATGAAAGAAAAAGTCCATGACAGAATTTAGAGTTCGAAAGTAAAAGAAATTGAGGTTTGCAATGGAACTAGATAAGAAGATAAAGATGGTATAAGAGGAACAGAGGGGTGTTAAATGGAAGACGAAATCTGGAAAAAAGATAGATAGATAGATAGATAGATAGATAGATAGATAGATAGATAGATAGATAGATAGATAGATAGATAGATAGAAAATGAAGAGACTTAGATAGATAGATAGATAGATAGATAGATAGATAGATAGATAGATAATGTTTGAGAGTCGGTACGCTTGCGCAGATAATGCTTTAATTTTATTGAATACATTTGAATAGATAGATAGATAGATAGATAGATAGATAGATAGATAGATAGATAGATAGATAGATATAAATAAATACACGATAACAGATAGGCTGAAAGTCAGTCAATGTCAGTAATATCCAAAATAGATTAATAATGTCAATCTGGAGATTGTCTGGCCAAGAAATTCATTTAAACCGGATGCAGCTAAGATGTTTTTTTCCGTTATGACATGCGTATTAATACTCAATTCAGAAACAAAACACTTCAACTCCACAGACAATGATTTTGAGACAAAGATGAAGAAGAGACTGGAAACAACATAAATGTGGTTCTACAGAAGGATGATGAGGATATCAGGGGCCGAATATGTGAACAACGATGAGGTTTTGAAAAGAAAGGAAACAAAAAGTAGATTTGTGCTTAACATCGGAAAAAAGGCAGTTGAAATTTCTGGGACAGGTAATAAGGAAGGGGAGCTTGGAGAATCTGATAGCCACAGGGCAGCTAGAGAGAAAGAGAGACAGGGGAAAACAGCGCGTTACATACCTGATGGACAGGAGCAAATGAATTACTGAGCAGGGATTGGAACTAATATCAAAAAATTTCATGAGAGCTACAAGGCACCGGAAGATGTGAAGGGCTATTTTCTGAAGGGGTACGACACATAAAATAAGATGACATCTTTTTAAATTATGAACGAAGGCCAATGCAAAACCAGCGAAGAAAATTGGAAGATTGCTGCATCGAAAAGGTGCTAATAGAATCTGAAAGATTGGGTGCATCATGTCTTAAATGTGTATTGTTCTATTATTTACTGGTGAACAGAGAATATGTTCTGAATATTTTGGACAGAATATGTTTCGTTTTTTAACTGCAAACCTGACCAGATATAGTGGTGTTGTCACTGTCTTCGGCCATCCGCCACGGTAGGGATGGACTTATATTTTCAATTCAATTATCTTTATTGTTAATAGCTTACGGTATGAACGAATCCTACACAAAATTAATAGACAAAACTTGTCTATATTATTCAATGAAACCTGCATTAATGAAAAAATGCTGCCAAAATACACACAATATATATATATATATATATATATATATTATTTTAGAACATGTTCTAAAGTACAATTTATAATAAATATTCATTGCTCTTATTTTATAATGAGCACTGTTTTAAATTAATGTTTTGAACGTTGCAATTATTTTCTTCGTTCTTTATTCATTTGTATATATATATATATATATATATATATATATATATATATATATATATATATATATATATTCGCTCCATGACATGAGGCACAGATATATTTGAGATCTTCGGGCGACTTGAAATATATATATATTAGAATTTGTCTATATTTAAGATAATGAGGTTGTATTTACAGTATTTACATTATTCAGACTATTCTCCTTATCTTTGTTGCCATTTGTCCGACGTTCCGGCCTTCTTTCAGGTGCTAGGAATTTCGAACCGAAGACTTTCTTACAATCACTGGGGTATATTGCGTAGCAGTGTCTCTTTTGATAGTCATGAGTTATCTCCCTCTAACCCTGTAAGTTACTTGTTCACCACTGCTGTATTTAACTCACAACTCTTTGATTTCACAGGAACTATAGCAAGGTAAAGAAAGACCCAACGTTAAAAATAGAACAATAGCTGTAGCAGTTCCTAATCAAGAACAAGGATCACTTTCAGCCTAGGACATACAGGCAAGCACCCTCACATGTATGGTCTACCTAAGATTCATAAAGACAGTATTCTACTCAGGCCAATTGTTAGCAGCCTAGGCTCGGTGTGTCATCCTATGAATCGCTTCCTTGTAGATATAATTGACCCAGTGATAGGAAAGTCACCATCATATGTTCGAAACTCCACCCACTCCGTGGAACTTATCAAAGATGCTTCCATCCAATGCAACTAGATGGTGAGCCTGGATGTGGTGAGTCTGTTCACCAAGGTACCCACAGTGGAGGCATTATCGTTTGTCAGGGACAAACTGGCCTCGGACTCATCTCTAGGAGAACGTACCAGTGTTCCACTAGACAACTTGATGGAGATGCTGACTTTCTGCACACAAACAACACACTTTAGATTGGAATCAGACATATATCGTCAGGTTGAAGGCTTAGAAAATGGGCTCGTCATTATCAATATCACTGGCTAATAAGTCAGCACATATGCTAGGCTACAAAAATCTCCTAAGCCGACTAAGCATAGTGATGAACACAATATGGAAACCAGTAATACGGAGTGCCAGAGAAAATCATTAGTGACAAAAATTGCAATATGTGCTCTGGTAAAAAAAACTAGCGAAAACCATTAACATCAAAAAGTACTAGAGAAAACCATTACATATATATTCTATACATAGAATACTTTGAAAAGATGATATTAGAATTCACAGTTCTAAAGCCAACTCTATGGCTGAGATACGTTGATGACACATTCATAATCTGGCCATACTAGGAGGAGATCCAGACACTACTGGACCATGTGAATTCAATCAGACCATCTATAGAGTTCACTATGGATAAAGAGTGAGACAGCAAAATGGCATTCCTGGATGTGCTAATAACTTAAACAGAGATGGGGTTCAAGACATCCGTATACCACAAGCCAACATTCATTGGACAATACCTCAACTTTAACTCCCATGTAAAGAAAGGTATCGTCCGCTGCCTTCAACATTAAGCAAAAGTCATAAGCGTCGACCTAGAGTCATACGAACAGGAAATGGTCAGTATAAGCAGTACTCTACGACGAAACAATTATCCAGGGTACATGACAACTCCAACATATATGGAAGGGAGGGTGCATGAGGATAACAACTCTCAGAAAACAGCCTCGGTCTGTCTATACTACGTGAAGGGGTTATTTGGAGAAAATAGAAAGGATGTGTAGTCTATATAACATCAGAACGATTCCCAAAAGTGGTTCTACACTTCGCAGGTACCTCTCCCGAGTAAGACCCCTAACAGAGGAGGACATTAAGGACTGTGTGTACGTCATTCCATATAGCTGTGGAAAGAAATATAAAGAAAAAACAGGCCGCCTCTTTAAGGTAAGGTTACAAAAACATTGCAAGACCATAACACGAGGGGAGATAGAAAAATCAGATGTACCTGACTACATATGGGGAGAGAAATGGGAAACTGGAAACTACGTAAACTTAAGGAGTCAGCACATATGCTAGGCTACAAAAACCTCCTAAGCCGGCCAAGCTTAGAGATGAATGCAATATGGGAACCAGTAATACGGAGTACCAGAGAAAATCATTAGTGTCCAAAATTGCAATATGTACTCTGGTAAAAAATACTAACGAAACCATTAACATCAAAAAGTACTAGAGAAAACCATTAACATCAAAAAATTGCAATATGAACTCTGCTAAAAAAGAGTTACTGGACATTAGGTTTATATGTCCCAAAACTTCAGTTGTTCTTATCCTTAAGGACACATGGCCCAGTGGATACAGACGCTGGTTAGTTCCTGTGAGTTCAATACAAAGCTACAGCAGTGGTGAACAATTAAATTACAGGGTTAGAGGGAGATAACTCATAACTACCAAAAGAGGCACTACTACTATATGAATGAAGTTCATATACCCCAGTGGTTGTAATAAAATGTTCGGTTCGAAATTCCTACAGTCTGAAGAAGGACGGAGCATACAACGGCGGAAACGTCGTACAAATAGTAACAAAGATGAGGACAATACTATATATATATATATATATATATATATATATATATATATATATATATAGTATTTACAATAGTATATATATAAGGATATCAATAAATATATATATGGATATACACGCAGATATATAAATCTATTTCTAGTATATAACAATCATATAATATTATATTATAATGTAACAGATCTATAAATTTTATATTAACACTAATTTATTAATTTATTAATAACCCTAATTTATTAAACAAAAGAAGTGAGTTAATGAACATATGAAAACATAGAAATATCTCCTCAAATACTTTGACCCGTATTAACATAGATTCTCCTTAGTAGACATTTTATGTTATTTTTATTTCTTTTAATTTTTGTAAATTTTATTTTATTTGTTCTGTTTTTATTTTATTATTATTGTTTTTTGTTTTCCCTAAAATTTAAAACAAGTAACACCTCTAGATTCAACATTTAAGATTTTACTTTCCTATTTCAAGTTTAAGTTGTAATTCAAATCAAATTAAATTATCTAATTAAAAATAACATTATGATATATAACTACTTGCATTTTATTCTAATTTTTCATAAACCTCATAATTTCTAAACGTTTTTATATGTATTTATTTATTAAAATTTATATTCATTTTACTATTATTATTAATCTATTATATTATTATCATATTCTAATACAATTTTTAATATTATAATCCAAAATTTCAATATCTATTTAATTATTAAAAATTTAAATATCTAATTAATTATTAAAATTTATATTCATTTTACTATTATTATTAATCTATTATATTATTCTCATATTCTAATACAATTTTTAATATTATAATCCAAAATTTCAATATCTATTTAATTATTAAAAATTTTAATATCTATTTAATTATTAAAATTTATATTCATTTTACTATTATTATTAATCTATTATATTATTCTCATATTCTAATACAATTTTTAATATTATAATCCAAAATTTCAATATCTATTTAATTATTAAAAATTTAAATATCTATTTAATTATTAAAATTTATATTCATTTTACTATTATTATTAATCTATTATATTATTCTCATATTCTAATACAATTTTTAATATTATAATCCAAAATTTCAATATCTATTTAATTATTAAAAATTTAAATATCTATTTAATTATTAAAATTTATATTCATTTTACTATTATTATTAATCTATTATATTATTCTCATATTCTAATACAATTTTTAATATTATAATCCAAAATTTCAATATCTATTTAATTATTAAAATTTTAAATATCTATTTAATTATTAAAATTTATATTCATTTTACTATTATTATTAATCTATTATATTATTCTCATATTCTAATACAATTTTTAATATTATAATCCAAAATTTCAATATCTAATTAATTATTAAAAATTTAAATATCTATTTAATTATTAAAATTTATATTCATTTTACTATTATTATTAATCTATTATATTATTATCATATTGTAATACAATTTTTAATATTATAATCCAAAATTTCAATATCTAATTAATTATTCAAAATTTAAATATCTATTTAATTATTAAAATTTATATTCATTTTACTATTATTATTAATCTATTATATTATTCTCATATTCTAATACAATTTTTAATATTATAATCCAAAATTTCAATATCTATTTAATTATTAAAAATTTAAATATCTATTTAATTATTAAAATTTATATTCATTTTACTATTATTATTAATCTATTATATTATTCTCATATTCTAATACAATTTTTAATATTATAATCCAAAATTTCAATATCTATTTAATTATTAAAAATTTAAATATTTATTTAATTATTAAAATTTATATTCATTTTACTATTATTATTAATCTATTATATTATTCTCATATTCTAATACAATTTTTAATATTATAATCCAAAATTTCAATATCTATTTAATTATTAAAAATTTAAATATTTATTTAATTATTAAAATTTATATTCATTTTACTATTATTATTAATCTATTATATTATTCTCATATTCTAATACAATTTTTAATATTATAATCCAAAATTTCAATATCTATTTAATTATTAAAAATTTAAATATCTATTTAATTATTAAAATTTATATTCATTTTACTATTATTATTAATCTATTATATTATTATCATATTCTAATACAATTTTTAATATTATAATCCAAAATTTCAATATCTAATTAATTATTTAATCATTATTATTTCATAACATAAAACTTATTTTTACATATATGTAAGCTAATAGATATTTTTTATACGGTTAGGTCTTGAAGGCTGTCACAATGCGTTTAGTAAAATAAAGGAAGGTAAAGAAGTTTTTGGGTATTACCTATTTATTATTCATTAATATTTCGAGATCAAAATCTCATCTTCAGAATGGTAGAAGGGCGTCTGTCTGTCCAAGTGAGTCGGTACCTTTCAAAGAATGGCCATTCCTGGCTGCTGCTAATGCTGCTGTCATTAGCTTTACTGTTTGTGTGTATAAGTGTGTTAGAGCATGTGTGTGTGTGGGTGTGTGGGTGTGTTTATGGTATATATGTGATTTACAGTTGGGACCTTTTTCTGGTCTGATGATATCGGTCTGCTTTAATGTGTGGTTTATCTAAGTGTGACCTGACCGTTATTTTTTACCGGGTTAAAGAGGATCTATTTTATTACTGTTGTTTTATGTATATGCTTTATCTGGTAGTTTGTGCGTTTCCGTGACTGTGTCACGTGTGCGTGTTTATGTGCGTGTAGTTCTTGCAATTTATTCTACTTTATTTTGTGTGTGTGTGTGTGTGTGTGTGTGTGTTTCGGCGTGTGGTGTGTTATAAGCACCTCCGCTACTTTGCGGGGCGGGGGGACAGCATAGCGTAATGAAAATGGCCACAAACTTAATGAAAACAAAGTTCTATCGTTGATGGCATTATTAAGATAAATTATTTGTTTATTTATTTTTTTCCTATTGAATTGTTATCATTATTATTTCGTTTTTTTACTAATTTCTTAAATCCTCTCTAACAAACAGTATAGCGTTATAGAAAAGGCCACAAACTTAATGAAAATTGATTATTTATTATTTTTTATCGAATTATTATTGTTACTATTTTATTTTTTTTAAGTTTTTTTTTATTATATTTTCTTTTTTTAATCCTTTCTAATAAACAGCGTAGCGTAATGAAAAAGGCTACAAACTTAATGGAAATGAAGTTTAATCGCCAAACACGTTAATTTTATTATTAAGATGAAAAACCAAAGTAATTTTTTATTTATTTCTTGAAATTTTTTTCTCCCTTTCTTTCTTCTTCAAGCAATCGGAGTCTAACCGTACTGATGAGCTGTGATACAGCGGAACAGATCTGCCTGCGGATTACAATATATATATATATATATATATATATATATATATATATATATATATATATCAACAGTTTTATAATTCCGTGTTAATCAATAGTTTTATAACATTGATAATTTAGTTGATAATGCGAATACTTCTAGTTAAATAATCACCAATAAACTGAAAATAAGCGACAGATTAGCAAAACAAAGTTGTGTTATATCGCCATAAAAGACCATAAGCAAAATTTTTATACAAATACTACCACTAGGATGATAAATCCTACAAGACCTGAGATTGGAAAAATTAGTAAAAATATATTCGAAAAAGTAAATAAGCAAATTATGGAGCCAGTTAAGTGGCATACGTGATACACGCTTTGGGCGATCATATCTCTTTCGAGACATGACTGACTAGGCAGAAGATTATCCCGCAGTAGCTTGCCATTGCTTTCTGCGGTAGACTGGTTGCCAGCCAAGGCTATAGAACCCAATCTCTCCTATTATTTAACCCATAACTGGAGAGAAGAAACGGATTAATACCTTTCTCAAGGGTATTTGTGCGTAAGTGAATGCAACAAATTTAACTGGAATTTGAACTCGGCGCCCCGATTTGTCGTTCTGAGTCGATATTCACTGCGCTACAACACACAAATTAGTAAAAATATAGTCGAAAAAGTAAATAAGCAAATTATGGAGCACCTTGGATTAAAATTATGAAATGATACCATCAATGTAACAAATTAATATAGCACTCCTTTGTGCTGAGTTTTGCTACTCTGTCACTGATTTTCAGTTTATTGGTGGTTTTTTCCTTTTATTTTATTTTACGTTATTTATTTATTTATTTTTGTAAATGAATGGGGAAACAAAAAGAAGACAAAAATATACTAACATTGCTAAAAGATGAAAAAGATAGGAAGCTGTGGCGAGTCATGGTCGTCCACGTTCGGAAGAGACACGACACATAAAAGAAAACGCATCTGTATTTATATTTCTCTGCATTCAACTGGTCATTTAGATTGTCTACGAGACTTTGTCATTGTTTTCACGTAAAATTATTCTACTGGCTCCTGGGCAATCTGCCTTTATAAATCCTCTAATTAAAAGGTAACAGTTTTGGCCGTGTCTACTAACCACGCCCTTGTTTACAAATAATTTTCTAGTTCAGATCAAACGCGGTATTGATTAATCTTTGACTACGAAACAACTTTTTGGCAAAACAATGACATGCCAACGAAATTTTAACATTAAAGGAATGTATGGATTTCTTTCCTATAAACGGTTGGTCATAACATCAATTTTTGTCATGGAGTCAGCTACTCAACTCAAGATACAAGCAAAATGATTATTATTATTATTAATAATAATACTAGCGGAACCCGTTGAATTTCCACGGAAGGATAATTATGATTTCCTGGAAAAATTTTACTTTGTCATACTACAAATGATAGTAACGTCTTCAACGAGAGGGTCGTTGATGCTTCTGTAACTTGTCTTTTTTACAGGTAGGGGTGGTGCACCTACGTAAACCCTTTTATCCTCCAAGTGAAGTAACAGTTACTTCAGTCCCATATATAATAGACACTTGGGCGATCAGTTTTCCAAAAATTACTTCCTGAATCTCCCAACAAGTAGGATATCTCTGGAGAGTAACTTTTTATATATTTACTAGCAGTATAGCCCGGTGCTGCTCGGGTGTAATGAAAGCTTTAAAACTAATCCATGGCCCTGGAGCTCAGACTCTTTGGACGTTGGTACGAAAGACTAAAAAGCAATAGTTGTTTCCAGTTAAAGCAAAATCGTAGACTGAAAGAAAAATGAATGGATGTAAGTCAAATTTTGATTTGCTGGTATCGATATCAAATAAGTTTTTTTCATCGTAAACTGAATTTTGAAGGCTAAATAAGTCCTCTGAGTAAATGGTATCATGGCTGAGACTAAGAACTACAATTATACCTACTTAGAGCCAAAACGAAGCAAAGACTAAAATAAAAGGGCTGAAAAAATACAGACATACAGGCAGATAAGCAGACACACACACACAAACATCTTGCCTTTTATATATATATATATATATATATATATATATATTATCGATTTTCTGCACTATTGTAAGAACTGCAAACCTTGAAACTTCTGAATATCGTTTCTTATGTCTTTGTCTATGATTGTGTCAAATTTGATTAAGATCGGACCACTCCTTCCATAACCCGATTTTTTCGATTATCGATTTTCGATATTTATCGGGGGTACCTCGACACAAAACCTAGCTAAGAACACTCGCAGACGCTTATAGTACAACTGTGTAAATTTTCAAGAAAATCGGTTCAGCCGTTTCGGAATCTATAGGTAACGGACACACACACACAGAGACACACACACACACATACACATACACACCCACAAAATTTCCATTTATAAATAAGTTTAGATTTGTTTATTTATTTTCTGACCCAAATCTCTAATTTCAGTCAGCAGAAAAACAATCTCTAAAACTGCGAGGTTGGGTTTTTAGTTTATCCTGCTTCTCCATAATTGCCCATCACTTCGTTTATCATTTACTCACATTGGAGACCTTTTCTTTAAGACAAAACTTTTAAAAGTAGGAAAGAGATCAATTCTAACTTATCAGAATTATTTCTGAACATAATCATCATCATATCTTAATTCTTCTCGTTCCTTTCTTAGTTACCAAATTTAAAAAGAAAGAGATTTTGAAAGAGAATTTTTTTTATTACTGAAAAATCATGGCTCCTGTGTCCGTTTTAAACAGAAAAGACCAACTGAATTAATTGTAATTGCCAAGGGTGTAGAGGCCAGAAATGTCGTTATTAGGTCGCGAGATACGACAATAAACCTACCTATTTTAACTATATTGAACAGTACACTCACATATACACACACATAATTACTGCTACAACCACCAGCTTAAGCTGCTGCTGCTACAGTAATGCTGTAGGCTCTCTTCTCCTACTCCCTCACTCTTTACTACCCTTCTGTTTTTGCAAAGGTGAGAGAAAGGCTGAAGAGAGTAACGTTTATAGATTATAAAAAGATAAAGGAGAAAGAAAAGTTCGTGTAGAGAGTAAGTGAGTTATCTTTTTTCAGTGGCGTAACGGACGGAGGAACTAAGTAACTAAGGAAGGAACAAGCAGAATTATTATATTATTATTACAGATTTAAGGTTTAACTACTCTGATTTGAAACAAATATTATTTACTTTAACTCTAAAATATCAGAGAAATGCATTGTTTAACCAGACAGAAGCCGTTTGCTGCAGGCGTTCAAGGGTTTAACACCTTCATGACAGTTTGATATTTGACTAATATTTTTCTATAGTGGCTTTAGGCGTGAAGAAATTAATTGAAATCACGTGAGTGTCTTTTATGTATATATATATATATATATATGCTATGTACTTAGTAAATTTAAAATTAAAGAAAATAGGATCTGGAATTTTTTTTTAATCATATCACCCCGAGCAAGGTGGTAACGCCACTGATGTGCAGGGGGCTAAAAGAGTGAAAAGATTGGAAAAGAGAAAACCGGAAACCACATTCTAAACAGGGAACAAGGGATGAGCCTCTTCACCTGATCAATAAACGTAAGTGGAACCGCGCGATACTTTAGTCTATCTACTCCAATTGAGAAAAAAAGCTGATGTTTATTGAATTTTAAATATTTTCGGCCGTAAATTGGCTAGAGTTGCCGGTTTTATTTTCTGATATTGTCTTATATTGTCGATCGTACATAAGAAATTGACTGGTCTATGGACATAAAAAAATTGAAATTCTTTTAAAAATATGGATGTGTGAGGATCTATAAAAAGATTTGCAATTTATGATAATTAAATATAGTTTTCACTTAAAAAAATAATATCACATAAAAGGGACAAATTAAGATAGAAATTTAAAATATTTAAGACTTAATACGAGTGTCATTCAATAAATAAGGGGAATTTTTCGGTATAAGGACTTCTAATTCAAATAGAAGCTTACTTTTTCTCAACGTAGTCTCCCAGCAGTGTCACACACTTTTCCTATCTGTGCACGAGCTTCCGTATTCCTTCACCGTTAAAATCTTTGGATTGATGTCTCAGCCAATCGTTCACAGCACTTTTGACTTCATCATCACTTTCAAACTTCGTGCTTCTCGTGAACGCTTTTAAGGGACCAAACAGGTGAAAGTCTGAAGGGGCAAAGTCTGGGCTGTAAGGGGGGTGAGGGAGCAGTTCCCAGCCTAGCTTGTTGATGGTCTGCATCGTTTGGGCCGCAGTGTGAGCCTATGTAGGCAAGGTCATCATGGACAATTTTGTGTGCTGTCCCAACAGATAGGCTCAAAGCCCTTGCAATGCCATCCACTGTCACCCTTCTGTCAGACTGAATGAGGTCATTGACTGATTCGATCACCTCAGGAGACCTCACTACTGTAGGCCTCCCAGACCTGTCTTCATTCTCAACACTTCTCCGGCCTTCTTTAAACAATTTAACCCACTTGTAGACATGTTCTGGATGAAATATGTGGCACAATATACAGTTGACATTCTCCTATGAATTTCAACTGGTTTGCAGCCTTCATCAACCAAAAACTTGATAACTGACCTCTGTTCAATCCTGGAATATGCTTCTTGGTCGGCCATCTTTGTTAATCTCCAAAACTCTCAAAGTTTTTTTTTTTTCAATCTGCAAAATAATTAAATCCTTTTGAAACAGAAGTAATGGAGAAAAAGTTTTAAAAAAGTAAGAAGTCCTTATACCGAAAAATTCACCTTATTTATTGAATGACCCTCGTAAGTTATTCTAATTAAAATGAAAGCAACTCATTTCACTCCAAGCAAAGCAGAAATGCCACTGGTGCACAGAGAAAAAATACAAAAGATATTGAAGAAAAGATAAGAGATGGATGGGAATCAAGTTGATAAAAGATGGCAATTGACGTTGAATTTAAATTTTTGGACATTGTAGTTATCAAAGAAGCAAGCAAATGGAAGTGAGTTTCACAAACAAGAAAAGAAACCGAGAGTAGTAGAGTCGGTTACCTGTTTACCTCTTTCGACAGTAAAAGGATTGGGACCTTAAAGCCAATCTGTTAACACGAGGAAATACATGTGGCCGTGGTACCAGGTACTCGTCAGAGCAGTTTCCATGAAAATACTTGTAGAAAAGATAGAGGGGAAACCACATCAAGTGGTTGAGAAAGTAACTGTAGTCGAGCTGCCAAGTCAGAGTCGATTATATTGCAGATCCTCCTTTGGATTTTGTCGAGGACTTCAAGAGAAAAAGGAGCATCCGACAAGCTATGTCAACAGTATTCAATGCACGGACGAAGGGTAGATTTATTAATGTGCAAAATTAATTCTGAAAAAAAACATCCTGGCTCGACACAGTGAACCAACCTTCCCAGCAATAGATGCAGCTATGGATTCAATGTCGTCATTTTATTTGATAGAGTGAGGTTAATAATCATATTCATAAAAGCAATTAACAGCTCTTCTAATTAAATAATGTCTTTGATTACATTTATTATTTTATGATTCAGAGCAGACTTTCGATAAATGAGTGATTGTTTGTAAAACAAAATGATGTTTTACATTCTTTAAGGACCTCTGTTTTTAACTAATATAAATAGGAAAAGGGACAAAATTTAATTTCTGGAAATTTCAATAATTAATTAAGAGACGAGTAACAGATGTAAAAAAATATTTCTATCAAGATTTTCTTTAAAATGGTTTGTAAAATATTTTCATTTATTTGTGAATAAGTCTTGAGAGTTTCATTGAAATCTGAAAATTAGTTGGATTTTGCAACCAATTTCTAAATCAATGTGTTTTTTAATGCTAAAAAGACGCTAAAATTTTCTATACTAATCATTGCTGCCCCTGCTGACTCAAGAACAAACATTCAAACCAAAATTTCGAACATGCTGTAAAGGATTAAAAAAATTAATAAAATAATAAAAAATACTTCGGTTTTTACTCTTAATAATGACATAAACATTTTCACCATTAGAGCTTGTTTTTATAAAGTTTTGGTATTTTTTTTTGCATCATGGTATACTCTCTTTTCAACGAATTTTTTAAAGTAACTAGAATTTAGAATAAATTTAAAATACGACTGTATTTTTCACTAAAATGCTCCAACATTTTTGTTATGTTCTACGAGGAATGGACTCTTCCTCTTTTACATATAAATTATCTTCGCGGCTTTTGGAGAGCAGTTAACAGCAGTTTACTGCTGCTGCTATGACACTGTCAGCTGTCTGCCTTCGGGTGGAGGGCGCTCTCTGCTTCCGAGCAGAGAGCAATAACCCAGTCGTGGTTCCGCCGAAGGGTAGAAGCACGACTGGGGAATAATAGACAGACATTTTTTGGCCGGGCCATATAGCCCGGAAGGCCCAGTTATAAACTGACCATGTGTCATATGTTGCCCTTACTGGGAGGGACAGCTAAATAATGCAGTTAGCTATCAGGATCAGTTAACGAAGGTAGTTAACAGCAGCTACTAGTCAGGCAATAAGCAGCGTAATAATACATTCGGACTTACTTATTTCTCTGTTACTTATTATTAACACTTCCTTTGAATAACTTGTTTCTTATTATACTAATACACTGTTTTGAACCTACCTTCTTGTTCCTTGTCTTACTTCCGACACAAATCGGTCACTACAACTTTACGGCGAAGTTTCGCTACAACTCCACAACAAAATGGCGACGATGATCCACAACAACTTTTTAGTTTTTTCCGTGCTTATTTATTTATTTATTATTTAGGTGTATGGTGGTGCAGTGGATATAAGCTCGGAACGAGAAATTCGCATTCACTTAAGAAAGATGTAAATACGTCTCTTCGCTCTAGCTATGGTTAAATAACAGAACATATTGGTTTGTATAGCCTTGTTTTACGACCACAAAAGTAATGTCAAACTACTGCGGGAAAAATCAGCCGACAAGTCAGTCATGATCGCTCAGGCGTGTATCGCGTATGACGCTTAAATGACTAACAAATGTAAAAACGATTTTCAAATGAAAAGAATTATGTTTCGGTATATTGGAAAATATTTTCTCTATCTGAATTTCTCCAATTTTGTTTTCGCTGAGATAAAATTTATGCAGCTGGATTAAGTGATATATATATATATATATATATATATATATATATATATATATATATCACTTAATCCAGCTGCATAAATTTTACATATATATATATATATATATATATATATATATATATATATTTTAATCATCTCACCCCAAGCAAGGCATTCCACTGCCATATTGCGCATATGGGGCTACATAGGGGAAGGTAAAGAGAAGGAGTGGTTAGACATAGGGAATGTCAGGAGGAAGGTGACAGATGAGTAAGGATAGCGAGGATGAGGGTTAGGCAGATGGGAAGAGTGCTTGATAGAATGGGAGCAGGTTAGTGTTAGGAGGTGTCTATTGACCTTACATTTAAACTCCTGGAGATTGTAGCCGTCGAGGAAGCAATCGTTTGGAAGAGAATTCCACAGTCAGGAAGTGCGAGGAAAGAAACTGTTGGAGTAGAAGTTACGACTGCATTTTATCGGTTTCACTGTAAAAGGGTGGGATCTAGTTGCTAATCTAGTATCTCGTGCAAATTCGAACCTAGGGGGGCACCAGTGATATAAGTTCATCGGAGCAGAAGCCGTGAAAGTATTTATGGAAGAGACACAGGGAAGCTACGTCGCGCCGGTGAGAGAAAGACTGCAGGTGGTCTGCCAAGTCGGTATCTATCACATTACAGACCCTATATATATATATATATATATATATATATATATATATATATATATATTTCCTTACTGATTTCAGTATTTAAAATAAATTAATGTTAAAATACGCCTTGTGTAGAATTTATTCGATTGCCGCATTAGTCTCAATGTGTTTTGTAAGCATATGTACGTACTTAGTTTAAGTGCGCATGCGCTGAAGAGTCCCCGATTTTCAAACAATGTCACAGACAGACAGAAACAAATATTACCCGAGAAGAAAGACAGAGAGATAAAAGATAAAAAATGCCGGAGAACTTCTAGGAAGCTAAGCCGGAACTGTTGGGAATCCGAAACCGTCGGCCAATAGAATTATCGATCCGAATTCCATGGAAATGTGCAACCGTAAGGAAAAAGAAATAGAGTTGATCTACCGGAAACGGAAATAAAGACACAGCGGTCTAAAGGAATGTCAGAGGAACCAATTAGTTATAAGAATATGAGCTGCTCAACAGAAACTTCAAACAGCAAGGAATGCAAATCAGTTTATCAATATTTAATTTGGGCTTAAGTTTTTACTGATATTTTAAAAGAAAAATGTGTGAGAAAAGATCACTTACGTAATCATGTATGCAAATATATATATATATATATATAGATAGATAGATATGAAGTGACTTAGATAGATAGATAGATAGATAGATACGAACAGTCGAGATGAGATAGATAGATAGATAGATAGATAGATAGATACGAACAGTCTAGTAGATAGATAGATAGATAGATAGATAGATAGAGCATGAGATAGATAGATAGATAGATAGATAGATAGATAGATAGATACGAACAGTCTAGATAGATAGATAGATAGATAGATAGATAGATAGATAGATAGATAGATAGATAGATACGAACAGTCTAGATAGATAGATAGATAGATAGATAGATAGATAGATAGATAGATAGATACGAACACTCTGAGATAGATAGATAGATAGATAGATAGATAGATAGATAGATAGATAGATAGATAAATAGTCTGAGATAGATAACTAGATACCAACAGTCTTAGATAGATAGATAGATAGATAGATAGATAGATAGATAGATAGATAGATAGATAGATACGAATAGTCTGAGATAGATAACTAGATACCAACAGGCTTAGATAGATAGATAGATAGATAGATAGATAGATAGATAGATAGATAGATAGATACGAATAGTCTGAGATAGATAACTAGATACCAACAGTCTTAGATAGATAGATAGATAGATAGATAGATAGATAGATAGATGAAGGTTTCATGGAAAATTACTCATAATTAAGTATTTTGTATAATTTTTTGTATTAAATAATTAGAAAAAAATAAAAACAGTCAATCTCATTTCAATAATAATAATAATAATTCATTAATATATATATATATATATATATATATATATATATATTGTTACGAGGATACATTTATATATAAAAAATAACATGAATAATGTATAAAAAGTTATAGTAAGGGATTCTATTGAGTCCTACTTGTTATTACAAAAGGTTTTAATTCATGAATAGTTGTTCAATAGAGAAATTATGAATAGAACGTTTTGGAAGATTGTAGAATTTCGAGTAAAATCAAGAGAATCCTAAAGGATTCTAGAAATATGCAAATTAGGTGTCCTCCTATATGGGTAGTAAATGTTGGGCAAACTCCTCATGGGTAATAGAGACGGCCAAGGATGCATTCCATAGCCCGAGTAAAATATTGAGAGACAGGAAGATTTCGTTGGAGACAAAGGAAAGACTACTGGACTGTTGTGTGGTATCTATCCTCCTATATGGGTAGTAACTGTTGGGCAAACTCCTCATGGGTAATAGACACGGCCAAGGATGCATTCCATAGCCTGAGTAAAATATTGAGAGACAGGAAGATTTCGTTGGAGACAAAGGAAAGACTACTGGACTGTTGTGTGGTATCTGTCCTCCTATATGGGTAGTAAATGTTGGGCAAACTCCTCATGGGTAATAGACACGGCCAAGGATGCATTCCAAAGACCGAGTAGAGTATTGAGAGACAGGAAGATTTTGTTGCAGGCAGAGAAAAGACTACTGGACTGTTGTGTGATATCTCTCCTCTTATATGGGGAGTAACAGTTGAGCCATCTCCTCATGGTTAATAGACGTGGCCAAGGATGCATTCCAAAAACCGAGTAGAGTATTGAGAAACATTTCGTTGGAAACAAAGAAAAGACTATTGGACTGTTAGGTGATATCTCTCCTCCTATATAGATGCTGGAAAATCTTATCAAAGATGATAAAAAAAAGACTTAAAGCAATCGAATTGTAGTTCTTCTACAGAAGGATGCTGACGATACCCTGAACGAAAATTAGAGCAACGACGAAATTTTGGAGAGAATGGACACAAAAAAGGAAACTTATACTGAATATCAAGAAAAGTTATCTGAAGTGAAGAAGGAAAGCTTGAAGAGTTTGATGCTCACGGGATGAAAAGAGGGAAGGAGAAACAACGAAAAGCAAACAGTGACATACTTGAAGGACTTGAGTAGAAAAATGGCGAAGCGGGGGTTGAGTGGGATAACAAGAGAAGGTGAGTTAGGAACTCCTAGAGTTAGGATATGTTGAGGGCCATAATCACCTACGTCCTGAAAGGACACGGCACATAGAGGACTGCGCTTATATTCGTATTCAGTCTAGATGGTATGGCAAAGAGCTCATCCGAACAATTACCATGAAAATATGTACGGAAAAGGCACTGGGAGGAAATTTTACGGTGGTGGAAAAGTGGCTGAGGCTCAGACGCTAAGTTAGAATCAATGATAATGTTATTCCTTTCTTTTTTACCAGAATATATATATATATATATATATATATATATATATATATATAGTTTAATTACTTTGTTTTTTATCATAATAAAAATAGACCAGTACACATATGTATTAAAAAGTGTTCAATAAATTTATATTGTAGAACTTTTGAATAGTCTTCATTTGAAAACGAGTTATTACGCGACCTAGTTTTCTACCATGTGGTGTCTTCAGGCGATTTGCAATAACTCTGAAGACGCCACATGGTAAAATGTAGGTCACGTAATAACTCGCTTATAAAAGAAGAATATATATATATATATATATATATATATATATATATATATATATATTGAATCATTTTTGCACATTCATAAATCTACCATTCATCCATACACTGAGTACTGTTGCAAAATCACTTTGAGTGCTCCCACTATTCATCTCGGGGTCCTCGACAAAATCCAAAGGAGGATCTGAAACGTAATTGATCCTGACTTAGCAGCTCAACTTCAGTCACTTACTCACCCACGGGATGTGGCTTCCCTGTCTTTTATACAAACATTTTCATGGCTCTGATGAGCTTCTTTCCCTCCTGACCCAATTACATGAATTTACTCTTGCTACAAGATTGGTATTTAGTTTCCATCCTTTTCTCCTCAAAAGAGTCAAATGCGACCACCTCTTCTACTCTTTTAAATTTCTTTTCTCAACTGTAGAACTCACTTCCGTATACCTGTTTCCCTGATAGTTACAATATCCAAAATGTAAATGCCACGTCAAATGCCATCTTTTATCTCCCTAAATCACCTTCTTATCTCTAAATCCCATCTATCTCTTATCCTTTCTTCGGCACCGCCACCCTGTTTTTTCACCCACTGTGACCCCATGTGCATCAGTAGTGGTCCTGTCCTGCTTGGGGTGTCATTATCATCATTTATCCATCACACCCAATAGCAGCAACTTTTTGTTGCTGTTTCTATAACAAACTGTTTTTTACGGGGCAGGGTTGTTGGCCCTACACCCAGCCTCCAAACCTGGAGGACCGGTGGACCATTCTTGGTCCTTACCTTTACAGCACCTGGTATTCCCAAATGGTCATCCATTTAAGTACTGACCAGGCTCGATGTTGCTTAACTTCGGTTATTGGACGGGAACCGGTGCATTCAACACGATATGCTTGGGGTGTAATGATCATTATATATATATATATATATATATATATATATATATGCGCCGGGACATGGAAATTCCCAGGTTGGTGTCTGGGGTTGCGTTTATACCACTGGACAAGATAGCATCCTTAGTCTTTGTTAGGAGAAGGAAACTCTGATGTAAAACCTGAGGTTTTTTCTTGCTTAATCTGTGGCAATTTTTTGCACCGACATGAGTTTATGAATGGATCCAGAAAGTGTGGATAGTATTTATACAGGTTTTCACCACTATAATCAAATCATTTGTGTGGGTTTCTTGACAACTTAAGTTTATTCAAAAGTCCTGCACACACAAAAGTTCACAGGCGATAGGAATGAAGGCGACGGGAACAGGTGAAGGATATCACTGGAAGTTCCTAGCTGGATCTCTACAGTGGCGACCGGTGAGTGATGGCCGTTCTGCGCAAATACCTGAGCAATTGTGCAGTTCGTGTCCTCCATCGGTGACAAAGCAGCCCTATTTAGGGACAGCACTACCTTTCCCCATGCTGGGAAGGGGGCGATAAAAGGAGCCCTAAACAAATTCTTGCTCAAAACCACCCTTGACAGCGTACTGCAGCTGCCTAGTTATCCAGCACGCAGTCCCAATAATAAAAGAAGCAAAAGCTTTCATTTTGGATCTTGGAATGTCCGCACTCTACTTGACAATGATAATCAGCCAGAACGTAAGACGGCTCTTGCTGCACTTGAGCTGAAAAAGTTCGGGATTGATATTGCAGCCCTTAGTGAAACGCGCCTGGCTGGCAATTCGCAACTGACTGAAGAGAAAAGCGGGTATACCTTTTTCTGGAGCGGCAAATGCCCAGAAGAGCCCCGTCATTCCGGAGTAGGATTTGCTATCAAGTCCAACGTTGCCAAGTCATTACCAACCCTTCTAAAGGGGTTTTCGGATCGCCTAATGACATTACCCCTCAATCTAGAATGCGATACCCGTGTCATATTAATTACGCTCCCACGTTAGACAGACCAGAGCCGGAGAAGAATGAATTTTACCATCAACTGAGAGAAATTGTTGCGAATGTACGACACAAGGACAAACTTGTATTAATGGGTGATTTTAATGCTCGTGTGGCTGTGGATAGCGCATCATGGGGTGGTGTTTTGGGTCATCATGGTGTTGGTCGTATGAATGATAATGGTCTTCTTTTGTTGTCACTTTGTAGGGAGTTTAACCTGTGTATTACCAACACGGTATTCCAACAGAAAAACTCCCACAAGACTACATGGATGCACCCTCGCTCAAGGGATTGGCACTTGCTTGACTACATCATCACCAAAAGACGTGACATTAAAGACTTTCGTATCACTCGTTCATTTCATGCAAGTTGCTATCTTTCCGACCATGCATTGCTCCGAAGTAAAACAACGTTGCATCTACAACACAGACGAATGAAACGCTCCTCTGTCCCCAAACAAATTAACGTCCTTCCATTAAAAAGCACCGGTCAACAAGCAGCACTGTCGGCCCACCTTCATCATTCATTAGATTCTGTTGAAATAACTGATGATATTGAATCTTCATGGAAATCATTACGTGACGCAATTCACACATCTGCATTGGAAGTTCTGGGCTTACCTATTCGTAAGAATCAGGACTGGTTTGATGATCAAAATGTTGAGGCACGGGATTTGATCAACGAGATGCACAAGGCTCACAAAATATGGATTGAGAATAAGAACTCCACATTAAAGAAGAAAGAGTACAATGCAAGCAAAAGCAAGGTCCAGAAAACACTACGGCAGATGAAAGAGGCATGGTGGCCGTCACATGCCAAGTCAGTGCAAGAAGCATTTGATAGGAAGGACTCGAAAGCCTTTTATGAAGGTATTAAGAAAGTTTTTGGGCCACACGAATCTGGTGGTTCTCCCATATTTGCAAGTGATGGCACACTGCTGACTGACAGAGCGGATATTTTGAATCGCTGGAAGGAGCATTTTGAAGCAGTTCTAAACAATGCTTCTACAACTGACGAAGAAATAATTTCATCTATCACTGAGCGACCTAAAATTCCTGAACTCTCTTTCCTTCCAGCAATACATGAGGTTTTTGTTGCTATCAAGCAAATTTCTTCAGGCAAAAAATCTAGGAAAGACGCCTTACCTCCTGAGGGTTTTAAGTACGGTGGTCAGAAACTGGTGAAGAAGCTGCATAGTCTCTTTGTGAAGATCTGGCTAACTGGAAATGTCCCTCAGGATTTCAAAGCTGCACTAATTCAACACCTGTATAAAAACAAGGGCAATAGGAATATCTGTGAGAACAATCGTGGCATCTCACTTTTATCAATTGCAGGGAAGATCTTGGCAAGGCTTATTCTCAACAGAATAATCAAACACCTTGTTGACGATATCTACCCCGAATCTCAGTGCGGTTTCCGTGCTGGTCGAGGTACTGTCGATATGATCTTTTCCCTCCGCCAGGTTGCTGAGAAAGTTCGAGAGAAGAACGAGGAGCTGTATATGGTTTTCATTGACCTTACAAAGGCCTTTGACACAGTCAACTGTGCAGCTCTCTGGAAGGTTTTGAAAAAGCTGGGAATACCCGACAACATGCTGAATGTGATCATGTCTTTTCATGATGGAATGAAGGCATCTGTTGTTTCAAATGGGGAGTCTTCAGAACCTTTCAATGTGACAAATGGTACTAAACAGGGTTGCGTAATGGCACCTTTGCTGTTTGCTTTGTTCTTTTCAGTTATGCTGAAGTATGCTTTTGCTGATATTGGTACAGGCGTAGAATTCAAATTCAGAACAAGTGGTGGTCTTTTTAACCAGCAGCGTTTCAAAGCTAAGACCCTCACTCGACAGACTATCATTAGGGATCTTTTGACGCTGCAGATGACGCTGCACTTTGTGCAACCTCTCAAGAGGAAGCGCAACTGCTTGTAGATAGGTTTTCCGCTGCATGCAAGGCTTTTGGTCTGACAATCAGCATCAAGAAAACAGAGGTGATTTACCAACCTCGCCCCACACCAAAACAAGTTCTGGGTGTGAAGCAGCGGCCACCAGTATACAGATTTCCCGATATACCAATCCGAGTAGATGGTAAAGATCTGAAATATGTGAAAAACTTTACCTATCTTGGAAGTAAGGTTAATTGGAATGCTTCTCTTGATGAAATCATTAATCGAATTGCGAAAGCAACTAGTGCTTTTGGGAAACTGCGCCATCGGTTGTGGGATGATAGGGGAATTAGCCTAAGGACTAAAGTAGTTGTGTATAAAGCAGTTTTGCTAACTACGCTGCTTTATGGATCGGAATCATGGACAGTCTATCATAATCACATCCAGAAGCTTGATGTCTTCCATAAAAATTGCCTTAGAAGAATTTGTGGTTTCACCCTAAACAATCGGATGTCTAATGCGGACCTATTCACGCGTTGCAGTATTAGCGGAATTGAGAGCTTGTTGATGCAATCACAGCTGCTTTGGGCAGGACATGTCTTACGTATGGAAGATGACCGGATACCAAAGCAAGTGTTGTACGGTGAGCTCAGCAGTGGACGGCGGAAGGTGGGTAGACCTCTGCTTCGCTTTACGGACAAGCTGAAAATGAATTTGAGATGTACAAATATTCCTCACCGTGATTTTGAACGAATTGCCTCTCAACGAATTGAATGGAGATCTGCCTGACAGATGGACATCAAGCAGTTCTCTGAGACTGAGATTGACCAACTGCGTGTAAGACGTGAGAAAACCAAAGCATCTGCAAGTGTCCCAGCTGATCATTCGTGCAATCTCCCTTCTTGCCTCCATTGTGGACTTGTTTGTAAATCTCTTGCAGGACTCAAATGCCATTTACGGTTGAGTAAGTGCGGGCATGCTACATCAAATTAAACGGTTGTCTAGACCTCATACGTCGTTATCGACGGGAGAGTCCATCATATATATATATATATATATATATATATAAAGGAAAAATATAATGTTTATATCGGAATTTCGGCGCGAATTTGAAAGTAACGGCTTTATACACACAGGCACTCCTTCACTAATCTTAATTTAAGGTATCAAAGAGCCCTTTCCCGAAAACAGTTGTAATTAAAAGAAAATAACCTAAATCCACAGATAAAGGGGAAGCTGATAGGCAAGACAAGCACTCCTAATAGTTTAAGGGATAAATCTAATCTATGTTTAACAGAAAAAACTAAAATTTTGAAATTTCAATATCAGAATGTACTTCTGAATATACGTAAAGAAACCATTAGTATGTGTCGTCACAGGAATAAATTTAAATTGCAATAATTATCTTATTCTTTGATTTAGTCACAATAGAATATTTTTAAAATTTAGCTAAACAGTAACCTTTTCCCTCCTACCTACCACTACTAACCCAATGGTCACGCTACATGCCTCCCACTACCATAGAAAAATTACTACTAAGATTCCGCTAGCTTAACCCTATAATAGCCAATATTTCCCCCCTCCCCTTCCTTTACTAGACCAAGCCTCTGGCATTAGAATTTTTCCTCATTCTTTGATTAAACGGGGTTGACAAGGCATGTCTTGAACTGACATGTTGCAAATGGCTATTTCCCTTCAAAATTTTATCTGAATTTATATATATATATATATATATATATATATATATATATATAATTATGAATTAATTGTACATTGCGACACGGAAATTTCTATGTTTCGAGATAGATTTTCTTCATCAGGCAATGTTTGCTGTTGTTGTACGAGTGATTTACATTTAAATGCAAAAATCTTCAGTTTGCTGTTTATGTATGTGGGAAGATATAAAATTTACATGTGTGTTTCTTTGAACTAATTAGAATGAAGATTTATTTTGGAAATTGGCCCCAAAGAATACATATTAAGTAACTTTTTCTCTTTTTTCCTACCTTTCCTTTTCCTTACTTTTCGCCTGATGAAAAGAATCTATCTCGAAACATAGAAATTTCCGTGTCACAATGTAATATTAATTCATGACGATATAATTGTATTAAGCTATATAATATTTATTATATTGAGCACTATTCATAATAAAATAAATGTCGGAGCACTCAAAATGGTAAAACATTGAGTCCTCTTCACCTGGATATATATATATATATATAGAGAGAGAGAGGGGGGGGGAAACAGGCTTGTATGTGGATAACTAATACATACATACATACATATATATATATATATATATATATATATATATATATGTGTGGTGTGGATAACTAATACATACATACATACATACATATATATATATACTCACTACCGACCATAATTATTAGGCCACACCAGTGTTTTAAAAAATGATGTATTTTTTTTAGTATTTATTACCAAGTGAATAATTGTAAATGAAAATAGAATGGTACTTTTGTTAATACTGCACAATAACATGTGCATCAAATGAAATTATAAATATTTAATAATAACCTATATTGCAGTTTCATCAATGAAAGAATAAAGAAAATTTAGGTTGATTCATCTTTGCTTACTTTACTTTTAAAATTTTGCAAAGTCATAATAACAAAGAACATTGTATTTTCATTTGACAATAAATACTAAAAATAGCATGAAATACATCATTTCTTCTAAAGAAACTGGGGTAGCCTAATAATTATAGCCGGTAGTATATATATATATATATATATATATATATATATATATATATATATATATATATAAAATTAAGTACTGAACTCAATGTTAGAATTCAACAGAATATTATAATGAAAATAAATTGGACGAATTTACAAATCTATTGGTGATAATTTATTTCATTAATATTTTTTAAAATATTCAACTTCTCAGACCGAATCCTTTTACAAAACACCATATTTATAAGATGAAGATATTATTATTGCCGTCGAAATTAACATAAAAACCTAACAATTGAATTCTTCTAGTTAAGGTACAGCCCCTAAATTTGCTGTCCTGTATTTGAAAATATTCAAATTAAGTTGGTCATTTTATCCTCTGGGATGGAAATGCAACATTCTAAATATGACATCTGGGCTTAAAAATTAATGTAATATAGCAATCTAGCCCCCACCCGAAGAAGGTTGATGCAATCGATGATATTTCCCGTCGATGAAGGGGTCAGCGAACGACAAGACAGGTGTTTGAGAAATACATCATGTCGGCGTCTGGAGCGGATGTCGCAGGGTTATGAGTCGGGCTCGTTTGACCTTATTTCCGACAGCGGCGGAAATGACTACGGAAGTAAACAAAACAGGTGTCTCTTGGAATTACGTGGGCGTTGCGTAGGCGAGACAAAACCGGAAGGAAAAGTCCCGGTTCTAGAAGACTATAAAAAGAAATCGACACACAGATTCGCCAGCAGAGAACGGCCAGTGGAAGCAGAGAGACACCACAGGCAAGACTTACATTCCCGTCGACTCATTCTATGTGCGCTCTCACTCTTCCATTCTCTGTTCCACACAGGCTCGTCGTCAGGAATAGAAATATAATCTTATATTTTTATATATGCGTGTTCTCGTTGTTTGTCGTCGTACAGTGATATATAACATTAACACCTTATATCTTACTCCCTTTTCTATCGGTAAAATGTTTTCATTATTCCCCTTCCCCGACTATTCTTTCCATCTACATATTTTTTTGTAAAAAATTCAATCTGTGGAGTTGAATATTTTTAAAAAATATTCATGAAATAAATTATCACCAATTGATTCGTAAATTCGTCCAATTTATTTTCTTCATCATATATATATATATACACACACACACGATGTGAGGAAATGGATATCAGCTCCAAATAAAAAATCAGAGAACCGAGTTCGAATTCCAGATGAATTTGTTGCATTCATTTACGCACAAATACTCTTGAGAAAGATATCAGTTCATCTTTTCACCCTCCAGCTATGGATTAAATAGCAAAACAGATGGCCACTGTTAGAGTAAAATAAAATCCTCACATTTAGCTTGATAAATTCCATCATAGGATGAAACGCGTTGGCTAAGAAAAGTTTTTCTTCTGTCTTTATTCATATTTTGCAGATACTTTTATGGGGTGCTGGAATTATGAGGTTTTGGAAAGAATGGAAACGAAAAGAAAATTAATATTGAGTATCAGGAAGAGACAACTGAAGTTCCTGGGACATGCAATGAGGAAGGAGGGCTTGGAGAACCTGATACTAACTAAGGCCAGATAGAGGGAAAAAGAGACAGAGGAAAGCAGCGGATAACATATTTGAAAGACCTGAGTAGGTGGATGACAGAACGAGGGTTGCGAGATGTTACAGGAGAAAAAGCCACCATGGATAGGGAGACGTGGAAGGCTATGATCGCCTACGTCTTGAAAGGACAAGGTGCATAGAAGAAGAAACTTCTACGTAAATTTCTATTATACGTGGCTTTTTTATGTTGTCATTTGTGCCTTAAATAATGTTTTCTCATTCATATTTCCTTGCATTGGTCATTTAGCTCTGATTTTAAAATGACTTCTTTTTAGCATATATAACACAAACACATTAATGAGGAAACTGTCGAGCAGTGCAGCATGCCGTTTCCAAATTTCTGGCAGTGTGAATTGCGTCATGGCGCTCTTTTTCTCACTGTGCCCAACTGACCTTACTATACTGTAGTCGACAACACGCATGCGTGAAATAAAAAAAAATATAAAATTGCGACAGTTTACCTGTCACATCCTGTATATGTACAGATATATACACACATAAACATTTTAGTTTTCTTTATCGAGTTTGCTATTCCTAAAGCAAAGGAAGCCATATCATAAGACTAAAAGCCTGTTTTCTGCAAGTTCAGATGTTGTGGTTTGTATAAAAAACAACAATGTCCTTTGATTCATATTGATCTGGGGCCAACCTGTTACGTGTCGAATGAATTGAGTTGCATTCTGTAAGATTACTTGCAGAGGAAACTTCTTTCATCTGGCTTATTTCATGCGAAAGTCTTCAAAATATCTCAATCTACACGCACGTTCTTGGATATATATATATATATATAAATAAATGTATTTTTTAAACATATACTGCTAAATATAAGAGGCAATGAATGTCTATTATGTTTAATCACGAGTCGTTCTAAACGTCGTATTTTGGCTTTAATTTCAGTTGAAAATAAAGACAAAAATTCTCCAACATTTGTATAATTTTTTATTAAATTAGTTCTAAGCTTTCGGCTCAGATGAGCTATCTTCAGAGAGGTTATAAGGAGGGTAACACAATAATATCCACAATGAGGTTCCATTGAAATTTCTTGGTGTTAGGATCATTTAATGCTGCGGCATCATGTAACATATATATATATATATATATATATATATATATATATATATATATATATATATATATATATATATATTAAGGTTAGGACATCTTTCGTTCATGACTAAATCCCATGATCATCAAAAGACTCTGTCCTGAGTTATGTGGACAACTTTCTGGCAAAATCTGGATCTCTTCTTTCTTTCTGAGATATTATTTCTTTTTATAGTAAGGAATATGTGGGTAGCATGACGGTCATCTGTATATCTTATGGTATTAAGACTGTTACCGCCAGTAATGGATCCTGGTAGGACATCTAATTCTCTCAGCATCACTTCACTGAATAAATTGAATGAGTCTTGTGAGAAGAGACATCCTGTCGTTGCCATCTTTGTATATTTACTGAATGCATTTATGAAGCTTTGTTAGATCGTTTATAAAAATCTACATCCCATTAAACATATTGTTCAAATTTTGAGAATTAATTTTTTTATTGATTAAAATTTAGCCTATTTAATTTCGTTTGTGTGGACATGTAGTTATTCAGATATTTACATTTTGAATGTCAATTTTTGCGGTCAGACTTTATATATATATATATATATATATATTTTAAATCCCAAAGTACCGATCGTAATTAATATTGATGTCATTAATATTAAAAACTGATCAAGGTGGAGGGTTCAATATAATTAATATTTAAATTACAAACCCAATTATAAAATAAAATAAATTTCGATGTTCAAATTAGTTGTATGGACATTTCTACATGAAATCCCTAAGAGAAATTTCACGTATCATTGGCAACTTTTTATTTCAAAATAAAGACAGTTATATTACCGGTGGAAGTTCAAAAAATATACTTCACAGAAAAATATACTTCACAGAAAAAATTAAATTAAATTTTTCTGGAAAATATTTTGTTTAACTTCCGTCGGTAATATATCTGTCTTTATTTTGAAATAAAAGTTGCCAATGATATGTAGAAATGTCCATACAACTAATTTGAACATCGAAATTTATTTTATTTTATATATATATATATATATATATATATATATATATATATATATATATATATAAATTAAAAAAGGATTAATTCAATGATGTTGGATGATCATTTCGATATGAAAATATCCACGGGGGATAACACATCACATCTTCCTGCTTTTTCCGCTTGGATTAAAGTATCTGAATTAATATATATATATATATATATATATATATATATATATATATATATATTCACAGGATCATCAAGAGACCATATTTTGAGTTATGTGACCAGGTTTCTTAATACGTATATCTTCTTTTGAAAGATATTATATATTTATATAGCGGAGTATATTTTTAAATGTGTGTCTAGAGTACCGGTCATCTACATATGTTATGTTGTTCAGATTTTGGCCGCCAATTATTAATCCTAGTAAGACTTCGATTTCTCTCAAAATTGTCTCACTTTGCTTCTGATTAAATAAGTCTGGTGACAAGACACATCCTTGTCTGACGCACAGCTGAAGTTCCTGGGACACACAATGAGGAAGGAGAGCCTGGAGAACCTGATACTAACAGGCCAGACAGAGGAAAAAAGAGACAGGAGAAAGCAACGGATAACATATTTGAAGGACGTAATCA